>CAHIKZ030000136.1:795000-1250000 GCA_903632075.3 Acanthosepion pharaonis
AATCGTTATTGTGCTGCATAGAAGCATGACAAACCATGTCACGCCTATTTCCCACAAACTGTTCTGAAAAATGTTAAAAACAAAAAAAAACTTCCATTGCCAGTAAAAAAATTAGACTTATCCCACATAATATATATGATGCACCGACATCCTGACACATTTTAGTTTGCACAGCTATCATCTTGCTCTGTTGCGTTAAAAGATGCAACAGGCGTGGAATCATGTGTACAACCGAGTATGCGTGATATCAGCCATGTGTTAAAACCCAATAATTTTATACGGCAAATTAATATATAATTTGAGTATTTGTGTGTATTCCTTGTTTTAGAACTTGTGCTGTGTTAATCTGTATGTGTAATTATTAATCGGTTTCCTTTTGTTGGTTCTTCCCAAATTCCTTGGCTTTTCACAAATTCCTATCTTTTCGTATCTGTCTATATTTCTGAGATGAGGTATTATGTACACTATTTACATTGTTCGGACTATCATCCTCATCTTTGTTGCCATATTTATCACAACGTTTCGTTTGTACGCTCCTTCTTCAGGTGGTTCGAATGTCGAATAACCCTTTATTTCGCTCGCTGGTGTACACTGCTCTAGTTCCAAGTGTCATGTATAATGGATCTCAGTTATCAGTTACCTCCTGTTAATTCCCCTCTCCAAGTTTTCCACCGCTTTAACCAGGTATTGAACTCACTCCTTCGGCCCTGTCACTGGATCTAACGCCTTTATCCACTGTGCCATGTGTCCTTGAGTCCTATCTTTTCTTGATCTATTTTCATTCTCATAATTTACCATTCGTCATTGCATTTGCTCTGCATTCCACTCACACAAACTTGTTAATTACTTAATTATTATCCCCCCTTCCCAGTTCTAGAAACTCTTTCCTCAGTATTAATATCAGAAATTTTAGTTGTCTCTTTTCCATTATAAAATAGGAACTATTTTTAAGACGCGTTGCTTAGATGCTTATGATATACTTGTTGGTATGACTTCATATATAACAGCAAAGAAGCTGTCTAGAAGACACTGTTATAGAGACGATTAGATATTACATATAATTTCAGTAACTTTTTTTTTTATTTGAAATATATTTTGTTTTCCCATATTTTCTTCTCTCTGAAATTTATTATTTTTTCTATACGCATTTACATTTCCGTGGCTCACATTTTTCGTCGTTTTTTCTCTAACTACCCGGATAGATAAAAGTCTGTACTCTCCTTATCATAAATTCCTGATATGTAACTGACATTCTGTGTTGTTATTTTTATGATTATCATTAATTCTGTTTTCTTATAGTTAATAGTTATTTTTTATTCTATTTGCTTACTTTCCTACGTATTATAAAATATTTTTCTGGTTTCTTTCTGAATCTTCAATAAACATATTGACATCTGCTATCAGCTTTCAATTTCCTGTAGATCATTTTGTCCTAAGTTGCCAAATGATTTTGTATAATTTATGAAACATAAGATTAGGTGTTTCGGCTTTATATTCCTCGCTGTGAAAGTCTTCTGATCATACAGAAAATATTACCTATTCCATGATCTTTTACAATCAACATGCTTCTTCGCCTATTTTGATTAATTTTGTTACCAGCTCTATTCATTAATAATAAGATAAGTTATATGACACTTTAAGATGATTTTCAGATTGAGTTTGCATTCATTTCTACCAGGCTTCTTTGACATCACTATGAAGATAGAATTAAGATATGTTTCTAGTTTTTGCAGCAGAGACTCGCACTTTCGGTTAAATAAATCCGCTGATCACTGCATAAACAAATAACATCAATAAATAAGGTCTGGATAAATACGTCTTCTTTTCATAAAAGATGTGCGAGTGGTGTTAATGAATAGTAACTCTGAATGAGAAATCGGAGAACTGAATTTAAAGCAGATTCAAGATCGTTACATTAATTTACATGCAAATATCTCTGGGGAAAATATAAATCCATCCATCCATTCTCTATCCAGCTAAAGGCTAAATAATAGGACTTTTATTTGAAAAAAAAAATCAACTATTGTTATTCCCGACCCATGAAAAAATACAATCGCAAAAAATCTCGCAAAAATATTCTTACAATCGAAATAATTGTCGGCCTCAAATCATCCGCAAATGGTTGATAAGCCGTAATAATCAAAATCAATAAACCTCTCCATAAAAAAGAAACAAGTTCAATTTAATAACTATTGATTGAATTGTAATAGAATCTCCTAGGATTGGTCACAGCTTTACTTACACTATTTCATTAAATATTGTCAGCGTAGTAAGATCGATCTTGACAATATATTCCTGTATATTGATTGCGAAGGAATCTGGCAAATGTTTACGAATATGAACTATTTTTGCTAGAAAATCTTAACGGAGATTTGTATTGCCGAAATCAAATTTAAAAAAGCAAAAACTATTACACTTCATATATTTAATTTCTAATCATTCTTTCCAAACAAGCAAAATGCCTTTACTAAATTTATTACACAACATAAGGTTAAATATATTAGTGTGTATATTACCGCTAATTTTGGAAAAATATAGAAAAAAAAATGAAAATATAAATTGAGATTTAAGCATAGAATATTCGGAGATTATGAAGTGATTATTTATAACTTATAAAAAAATAATTTATACTACCTTTTTGACGGTATTAATATCTAAACTATCAGTTGAAAAAATAAACAAGAGTAGAAAATGTAATTTAGATAAATATCAATTTAGGCAAACAAAAACAGATAAAAACCTATTTTTCTGTTTTTATTTTATTTTATGTACGACTGTCTCTTAATTTGTTTTGAAATGAAAATGTGCAAAGAACACAAAACTATCATCCTGGACTAATTAAATGCACAAAACGCTTTATTCACTACATATTTGTAATATGTTAGATTATATTACGGATATAAGATATGATACTAATTGATTAAAAGCATAGAAAGTATAATTGCCTAATGCAACCAGAAAAAAAGTTCAACGTATTAGAAAAACAACGTCTGAAAATACTGTAAAGAAAACATAATGAATCTAATAAACGTAATAAATAATTATATTGATAATTTTTGAAAATTTTATTTTGATTTTTGTCACATCGCAGGTAGTGACCCTTATTTTAAACCAGATGAAGGACATTATTATTCAATCTTATTCTTCCTTATTTCACTATTATACCATAGTAGATAATATTAGTATACATAGCTGTGGTAATAATTAACATCTGTTTACATTAAGGCAAACAAAATATTTACAGGATTTTAGTGCTGGTTCTTCAGTTGACTTAGGCGAAAGAAGCAATACGTTTGAAAAGAATATTTCACAATCCTATCTTTTTATTGAAATAATTACTTTCAGGAACTAATAACAAGACTTTCGTCCAAATATTCCTGCAAGGTATTAATTTAGCAACACCAAATCTTATGAAATAGAAAAGCGCCAACTGAACTATCGAACCTGGAAAAGAATTACCCAATTTATTTGTTTAAATATATTCCATATTCTTGAAAATAAAATGTAATAGTATTAACTGTTCCTTTTCTGTAGGACATTATTTTATTGTAACATTTGTTATATACAAAAGTGACGTTTTAATATCTTCGGAAGTCGTAGTTTCAATTTATGTTAAGTTATCAAATGTTTTATAAGGCATTTCATTCAGCATATGCATAGTTTGAGCAAATACGGCCCAGATCAAAGTTGTTTCAATTAGTGTCCATATTAAGAAATAATTACTTTGTTTTCCGTATGTAATTTTCAAAGAACATTTTGTACTGCCATAAAACATGTGTCAGATTTATTTTCTATATAGTATGTGATAAATTCATCATGCAAAAAACAAAATTAACAAGATTAATAGCATTGCTTAAGAAATATCACAAATATTAAATAAACAATTAATTGATATTAAACACGTGTCCCATATAAATGATGCAACTATTTTTCCTTACTTTCCACACATTATTTTGCCCCTTTTCCAAAATGACAAATAAATATCAGAATATAAAAATATAGAAATCATAAACCTTTATCCAAGTGTTTTGTGATTGACAAAATACTGATATGTCCTCTTAAATCTCTTCTTATTAACATTTCTAAGCTACTAAAGAAGCAAGACCCTTCTTTGATCAGATACATTAATATTTGCTGAATAACATTGTTGTATATATATATATATATATATATATATATATATATATATATACATATTCAGCATGGTAACTAACACATCTGATGTTTTCAGAACATTTAAAACATTTCTCGTGAAAAATCAATAAAGTGGATGAACTAATGTTTGTTTGATTTATAGTATATAACGGCAGATACAAAACTCTCTTGCTCAATATGGAAATGTTTAAAACTGATTATTTGGTCTTTTTCTAGAAATTGTACTAACGCCTCATTTTATTCATTTCGCAAAGTAGTAGGTGTTTTATTTGCAGTTTTTGATTTTAGCTGAAGAATAAATAATAGATCAAAAACTGATGATGGATTTTTGGGTCATAATTTTCCTTTAATCATCACTGTTTCATGGTCATATGAAAAATGTCTTTCACGAAAAACAGTGTTTGGTTTATTAGGCGTGTTATCCTGAAGTATTTTCTATAATTCTTGCTCATTCCTCTCCTAAGAATAATCACAGTACCCTTATTTTCTTCCTCCTCCTCCTTCCTACTATGTTATGCCAAATATTTGGATTACGGAAATTAAACAATATTAATTAAGCTATTTGTTCATTAAACATTACAGGCTTATTTTAAAAATTGAAATTCTACGATCTGAAGGATTACAATTTTTGTTTCAGAATGAAAATTTAAGGTTTTTAAAACTGTGGGAATTTTTCATCATTTAGGGCCTATTTTGTAGACTAGGACACTCCAGGGCCTAAAAATAGTGAATCAGGTATGTAAAAGTATAGGATTCTGAAAATGAAATGCTGGTGGAATCTATACTAGAACCAATTTTAAGTCAATTTAAGTTGACGCCATTTAGTCAGTGAAAATGGATGATTTATGCGTATATTGAAGCCTTTTCTCTATGGCAACTGTGTCTAGAATACAAGAGAAACAACCAATATTAAATACCATATCTTTCTGCATATGGAATCGTATACTGAAGTGTGCGTAACACACACACACACACACACACACACACACACACACACACACACACACACACACACACACACACACACACACACGTGTGTGTGTGTGTTTGGTAACCGTTTTTGTGAAAACAAAACTGATACATTTAAACAATACCATTAACGTCTCTCGGGAAATCTTACTAACAAAAACGTTATTCTGGTCAGGAATGGGCACTGTTTTCATCGGAGGAAAACCTTTTAAACTAAGTGTGCTTAACTAAGAGGCCACGGAAAGTCAAGATAAGAAATCAAGGCTCAGGTAGATTTAAGAAACGGCCATATCGCATTGGTACCGTTTGAAGTTTGTATCTACTAAGTTTATTAAAGTAGCTGAAATCTTAACCAAGTAATATTAAGCAATTCTAATAATTTTTTCTGATTTCTTCCCGGAGACTCTATAACACTTATATGGCTTCATGATCACTACCTAGTTAGACATTATTTTCACTGTTTAAGAATAACAGGCATTTAAAATGCCTTTTATTCTTAAACAGTGGAAATAATGTACGCACTAAATATAATATTTTTAATATCTATCTACCTATCTATGTCTTTCTCTGTCTTTATCTCCATATATATATATATATATATATATATATAATCAAAACTCTATATGGTCAGTTGAATCCGCTACCTTGGTTTCAAAATTACTGTATGCTCAGGCGATTTTATCAAATGACCTCATAACGCTTTATTTTTATTTTAATCCTAATGAATGCTAAAGAGGAGGAAGAAGAAGAAGTCGAATAATGGTATTGTATAATGTATCCGTGGGAGGCGTCAATTGAAATGTATATAATTTTTTAACCAGCCTCATGTTTAAAAGAAATTTTCTAGTATGTAAATAAAGACTTAAAACTTCGGTTTTCTCGTTTGAAATTAAATTACTAATGCAGATGTTGCTTAGATTAACCTACGCTACACCTACACTAGTAATTTAGAAACAATAAATAGAGAAAACGCAATAAATTTGAAAAATAACGCGCAGCAATTTATGCTACAGTAGACATAAGAATAGACGTCCATCAAATGGAGCTTGTAAAACAGAAGATGTCATTTATAGAGTAGAAGTAACAGATATTAATGGGCAGAATTAAACGTACATGGGATGTAGGGATGGTACGTTCAAAAGTAGATGGTACAATCATATGACGTCATTGAAGCTATCAAATCATAGGCATATATTTGCATTTTGAACATTGAAGATTGTAAGTGCCAGGGATGAAGGAAATCTGATGGTATTTCCACGAGCAAAAAGTACGAAAAAAGAAAGATTTAAAATAGAAAAGGTAGATTCATCTTGCGCGTGAAAGAGTCAAACGGTGACACCTAGTTGCTATTCTAGTAGCACGCTTGAAATTCATAAAGCGAATGATCGATTATATTACAAACCATAGGATTCCTTAAATTCATAAAGCGAATGATCGATTATATTTCAAACCATAGGATTCCTTAAATTCATAAAGCGAACGATCGATTATATTACAAACCATAGGATTCCTTAAATTCATAAAGCGAACGATCGATTATATTACAAACCATAGGATTTCTTAAATTCATAAAGCGAACGATCGATTATATTACAAACCATAGGATTCCTTAAATTCATAAAGTGAAGGTACTAAGAACAGCTCATCAGAATATTTGCCAATGTCTCTCGAAATATCAGAGGGAAGCTACGTCACAAAGGCAAGAAAGTCGAGATTCCAGGTCAGAAATTATCAACCTTCCTTTGAATTTTTTCAAGAATTTCGAGATAGGATCACCAGAATTTGAGTTTTAGGGATTTCAACTGTCGAATAATAAAATATATGAGTAAGGAATATCTAATTTTTCTAGTGACTGAATGAAGTAACTGGGGAGTGTTGAAGTATAAATCAGACGTAAGATTGTGTTAACAAAGCAAAAATACAAAGGGGTTCATATATTCAAATAATACTTTTTATCATATAGGTTTTTCTCTTCGCGTAGAATAGGTAAAATATATATTTAAAAAAAATGTCACTCATTCCATGCGAATTTTTTTACTTATAATAGAGTTCATTTTGAACATCTGCAAAACTGCATAGTATATTTAACAATCTTTACGCATACTTACCATATGCTTTCTTTTTTATTTTAACGTTTGATACGTGGAAGTGGCAATGAAGAATGATACAGATATAAAAAAAACTAAACAGACAATAAGGATATAACCAAGAAATGCGAGATGTCTGCTTTTCGACGACACACAAGTTGCGCTGATAAATGAAACAATGATTCAGGATGTCTTGTATCGGGATGTAAAATGAAGCAAATACACCTGCACTCTGGAGATACATAAATTCATAATATTTCTAAAAAATATACATTTAGAACAATATCTATTTGTCATCAGTTCATGATTTATTTCTATGTTTTCCATTTATCTTTTATTCCTGGAGACAATCCAGATTGAAAAATTCAGCTTTTTGTCTTCAAATGCGTTGTGAAATAACCACTATTTATTATTTCGTGAAAATCAATATTATCTATTTTCTCAAGTTGCAGCGTAAATAATTTCCAAGACTTTTCTTAAGGGACATGACGGAATATGTGCCTCCGAATAAACCTCTATTTAAAATGACAGCGGCGTCTGCATAAACTCATACTTCCATTATTTAAATAAGAACGAATCATCGTGGGGATCTTTTTGAAACCATTTTTTCTTGCCGCATTTGCGGAAATATATTTTCGTATATCCACATTTTTAAGAGACAAATTTACGTGCACATCTGTATAAGTACCCTATATTGACAAAGGGAATTCATAACGTTTGCCTGTGTAATGGGGTTACGCCGTGGGACAATATGGATGTATACTTTATTTATATTGCAGGTCGTTAATGTGGAGCTAATTCCGTAGAGATTTTTCAATATTTATTTCTGACATCCAACTCCATTTTGAAAATATATCACATGAAAATTATATATATATATATATATATATATATATATATATATATATACACACACACACACACACACACATATATATATATATATATATATATATATATATATATGTTATGGTCCGGTTCCTTGTACGACGGTGATAGTCCAAGGTAGAACCAATAAAGAAGAACTCGAACACGAATATGGAATAACACAGATATATTACAAACAAGAATATATACAGAGAAGTAGAAAGCGTTATTACAACAATTAGGTTTAGTAGTAATTGTCTGAACGCGGTTCTGTTTCGCACTGCCTCTGACTCGACTGACTCGCTCGCTCTGACTGACTGACAGACTCCTGACGGACTTCTGACGGACCTCACTCCAGACATACGACTGAACAGTATTTAGTCACCCCCCCACGAGAGCGTCATATGGCACAAGGCCGGTTTAATGTGGGATCTCGGAGCCTGTGGGCTTGGCCAAAAATGTGCCCTTTGAACCTGTATAAACGGGTTCAGGGTCGGTTTACCTGCCCGAAAGAGACTCCGCCCATCGGCGTAGCCTCGTTCGGGTTCCTCCCCACCCGAAGTCAGAGAGTTCAGCCGGTCAGCCGGTCGCCCGATTTCAGGCTGAAGTATTTAGTCACCCCGTCCCCACGAGGGCATCGCGTGGCACAGGGCGGTTTAACGTGAGTTCTCCCAGGCCGTGGGCTCAGCCAAAAATAAGCGCTTTGAACCCGTATAAACGGGTTCAGGGTCGGTTTACCTCCACGAACGAGACTCCGCACTTCGGCGTAGCCCCGTTCAGATTCCTCCCCGCCCGAAAGCAGAGAGTTCAACCGATCAGCCGGTCGTCCGACTTCAGACTGAACTCTCTGCTTCCTCTTGAGGCGCAGTATTTATTACGTATGGAATAGACAATTATGTTATTATCGGTAAGGTCACATCCACCACTAATTTTCCAGTCATTATTTGCACAGCCTGACCAATCTAATTATCGGCTGATGTATTAATGATTGTTGCTGTAAACGTCAATCAAGATTTAGCTAAAAGTGACAAAGCTTGGGTTGTTCCTTTAGATATCTCAAAAGCGTTTGGCAGAGTTGAATACTTATTGTATTTCCGGGCGAATTTTGGAAGTTTTTCATATCTGATCACAAACTGAAAGTTGTCCTGAACAGACATTTTTCTAGATCTCCTTGTACTAACACAAGTGTCACCCATTGAACTAATTTTTTCTTAATTTTCATCAATAACATTTCTGATGACATCAGTTCTCAACTTGGTATCTGGGTTGATGGCACAACTATTTACTTCTATCTCGATGATAAGTTTGGTCAGTTCGATATGGTGAAATTGACAGTTTATCTAAAAAGTAACCTACAGTCTGTTGCTAATTTGAGCAAAGAATGTGATGTTAATTTTAATGCCTCTAGAACGAAACTTCTCTCTAATCATCATTTCTGCTTCAGGAGTTGCGCTTCTCGGGTTAATATTCTCGGCTGACATGTAGTGAAAAGATTATATCGAATCCATTGCTCGGTTTGCAGTTAAGAATGTGGTTTCACTGTGTCAAGCAAAACAGTTTTTCTCTATAGGATATATCTTACAGATTTATAAGTTTACCATTCGTCCTTGCTTTAAATACTCTGCTTCCATAGCTGATCCGATGCGTCTTCTATATATTTAGAGACGCTTGATAAAAAGCAAGGAAGTATTCAGCAATATTCTTTGTCTTGATGTTGCGTCTTGTCTTCAGTCACTTTCTCAGCCACATAATATGGCTTCCCTGTGACTTTTCTATAAATGTTTTCATAGTAATTATTCGGTTGAAATCCTCGATATCGTACTTTATTGTTACCAAAGTCTCATCAATTCCCACTTGAATTAGCGAGTTGTAACCGTATGTTCTATGATATCAGTTTCCTTTCTCGCACTCCCCTCTTATGGAATTCGGCTTCATGCTTTCCAGCCAACTTTGATTTTCAAAAATTTATTTGGAATTTAAATCGTTATCTAATGTCTTCTGAATCACACTTCTATTCTTCTCGCTTTTTAATAATGTTAATCTTTTATCATAATCTTTCACGGAACACGTCTCAATTAAATCACTACTACACACATGATTGAAGACAGACTAGCCACAACTACAGACAAATGATAAATGTAATGTAGTCTATATTACAACACAGCACCATCTACTGTAAATTTACTTTTAACGAAATAACTCAAAAACGAAGGATTTGCGTGTATATATTTATATGACCTTTTGTCCTTGTTTTGGTGTGATGAGGCCGCACCTAATGTTTGTAAAAATTTTTGATTTTATATATATATATATATATATATATATATATATATATATATATATATATATATATGGGAGAAAGTGCTACAAACATTATTGCATATAAAATTATGTTAGGAAATATAATGCCACAATGCATAATTATAAATAATGTTAGCGTTTTTTATATTGCCCTTCCTGCTAATATTTATATTAAAAAAATATAACTTTCGTTCGATGAAGACATAAAGTACGAAACGCGTCACATAAAACTCACCTTTGTCATCAATGTTCATTATATATATATATATATATATTTGTGTGTTTGTGTGTATGTGTGTGTTTATTTAATCTGCATATCCACTACAAGGAAATTGCCCACAAACAATCATAGTATACAAAGCTAAGGTAAACACAAACGACACTACAGTGTACTATATTGGCTCTACAGAAAAAAATATTCAAGCAAAGAACATAAACTCTTTCTGCAACAGAAAATACTCCAACAACACCACACTATCCACATACATATGGCAACTAAAAGACAGAAATATCATACAAATAATAAGCTGCAAAATCATGAAATCCCCACCTGCCTACAATAATATATCAAAGAGATGTCTACTTTATATACACGAAAAAGTGACAATATTCTCTCACACTCAACAAAAGGAATTACTAAACTAAAGATCGGAAATAATTTCAAAATCCAAGCACGAAAATAAATATCTACCATCACATTCCATGCAAATCGATAATACCTAAAACAAAACTGAACACAACAAGGAATGAAACTAAAAGAAAAAATCGTAGAACAAGAACAACAAAACCAACAAAACATAACCATATCATTACCACTACCTGCACTGTTACCAAAACTAGCACTACATCAATAAGCACAACCAACACTCTGACAATTAACACAGACCGATAACACTCTCAGCGCCGTTACCTACACTGCCATCACTCCTACTGCTTTAGGGACACTCACTTCATAACCACCTCCACTACCATTAGTACTGCTTTCTAATACTGCCAATGTTATTGTCATTATTATTATTATTGTTACCAAAACTATTATCAAATAAACGTTTGTCCTTATTGCCCCCTTTTCATTATACTTTCGTTTCCATCATTGTTAAGGCTAAATCTACGGAGAAATCCAATCATTTAGATAGGGGCGGTAGCGTGTTAAATTTTATTAACCATTATTGTATCAATTATGAGTTATGGTCGAAAAAGAGGTTATGTCTAGGTAGGGTAGGGTGCATTTTTCAACGTATTATCACATCCGTTCAACGCATGTCGTCTGTTTTTTTATCAACGACAAAATGTTTTTCGCCATTTTTTCCGTTAAATTCGTACTTGTATACTTAAAGTTTCTTTCTAAACGGGTTGTTTGGATTGAAATAAATTATATTGAACTACAATTTTAAAATATTTTTTTTTACTTTTAATTAGTAATAGACTATATATCTTTTTAAAACAAATAAATGCAATAGAATTACTTACATTATCAAATATAACTATGTATATTACTAGCTCCCATTCTTTTACTTTTTAATTATTTTCATAATATCCTTCATATATAAATAAATAGTAAATATAATTATCTCCTACATTGATATTTGCATGTGATCTAATATATCTGTGCTCTTTTCTTTTTAACATAATCACTCTATACATACGTGTACAAATACTATGAAAAAATATCAATTATTTAAAATTAAATAAAATAATTCAATCATAACATTCTGATTTTACATTTGGTATCTACGGCCAGTAATATATAAAGTATGTAACATTTAATTACGAAGAAATACATATTTTTTTCACAAAAAGTTTATTTGAAAATTTGATTTATTCATTATAAATATTAAATGATAGCATTTTATTTGTGGGTGGAGCCGCTTTGGTTCATGGCAACCACTAATTTAGGCCCCCAGTCCGTCATTGATTGCATTATGTATATACTGATTCATTGTTGTTCTTTATATTTCCGTCGTGTGTTCCGTTATTCATGAGATATTTGTCAATCAGGGAATTTTGAACAGCCCTTTATTTAATATACGCTTTCTTATTAATCACAGCATACTACGTATACCTCGTATTTTGAATTTTACTACTGCTCAATTAATTATCGCTCCTTTTGCACTGATTGCATGTCTATATTATCCTATCGTGGAATGGAACTCAGAGTTACTATGCCAGTAAATTTCCCTATCAACTGCATATATATGAAGCTTAAAATTATTCTATTGTAAATAAAATAATTAACATTAGTTTTTGATTTATTTATTTTTTAATATTTGTCAGTGTCTTTTTTTATTTTGTGTGAAGAAAGGGCAATTGATCATCGTACGGTGGCTGATATAATTTTAAGATCGGTAATTACGTTTCACTTTAATATTTTTATATCCACAAATTCGTCCGAGATGATCTGCAAAATACTGAAAAATAATGAAAAACAAATTGACGCAGTTACTTTAAATGTAGAAAGTGGAGGTAAAATCAAGCCAAATATCGAATAGTTTGGGAGAAACGAAAAGAAAAACAACAAAAAGTGAGAGAAAATGGAAAAAAGAAGAAGAAAGGACAGGAAAGAAGAAAGGAAAGGAAAAAAGAAAACAGAAGATACATAATGCATGAAAAATTTCAAATTTTACTTTTACAAAATAAGGAACATATAAATATAAGAAACGGTCAAAGAAAAATTGAGGAATAAAGTATGGATCTATTTTTGAATGATAGAAGAAATATTTTATAATATAAATGGAAATAGTAATACAATTGTATTAAAATTAACAGCCAATCAGGATAAAAAAAAGAACAAAACACGAACTTTGCAAAAATAAAAACTACAAACAAAATTAACACCAGAACAAATCAGATACCTTCAACGAGATATAAATAAATGAAAACAAAATAAGTATTAGTTTCGGAATTTGATGATATATAAAAGGAAATTCTTAGAGGATAATGAAAGAAAATAAGGAAATTCCAGAGAAAATATTTTCTTAAAACATAGTAAAAATAGAATTAAATTAAAAATACAAACGCAATTACAGTATTATTAATTATTAATAATAATAAGACAGGTAAAAAATACAAAATATTTAAGAAACAAAGCAGAAAATTGCCAACATATTTAAGACGAGAAATTTCGTCATTTTTCCGTGTTGATGCACTAGGCGACATAACCACAAACGCCTTACTTCATGCATTTGCATTGCCCATTTTTAAATAACTTGTCGAAATATAATTTGCATGAATACCTCACACGCTTGGTCTAATTACACGCAAATCTTCATCACAAATCAATAAATACAGTTTGATATAAAGATGTCAGATAGTTGAAAATGCATGCATTTACTGGATTACTCTTACTTAGTTACAGAAAAGAGTTTAATCTTATTTGGCAGTTAAATATTTGCACCATGTAATTAATACTCTGAAATCAGGTAATGCAATATATACGGCAATGTGTCTGAGGAAAAAGTTATACACATGAGTAATTATCAGTAAGTAAAATAAACACTGAAAAATAAATATATTTTGATTGTGGCGTTTGATACATGAAAATTGATAATCCGATTATGATTTTTTTTTCACCATTAATTGGTCTGGTAGGTTATTTCTTTAGCAATCAAGTATAGTTCTCCTAAATTAGTAAATATCAGTCCTACTGAAATCAGTGTCTTTAGAGTCTTCCGCCTGCTGTTGAAAAGTCGATTTCAGGTCAAAGTTAAGGCGGGCGGTACAAATTATCTATCACAACGTATTTTCCCACCATATATCTATTGTGTAAAGATTGAGAGAAAAGGCAAATTTTAATATATGCAATATATATATAATATATATATATATATATATATATATATATATATATATATATAAAGTGAACATAGAAGTCAACACTTAGAGGCGACAGTCTGTTTTGTTATATGCAATCGTCGGGCCACATATGCTGTTATTTTTTCTCGGCTATTTATATATATGCGGGTTAGTGGTGCATTGTGGGTATTCTATTATTTGGTTATTTTTTGAAGAAGTCGCTTTGTTCTATTTATTTGGGTCAAAAATTGCTCGTTTTTTTATTTTTTTTTTTTGTTTCTTATTTTATTTATTTATTTATTAACGTAGTAAAAATTTGTTTATAACGTATTTAAAGTTTTGTTTTGGTTTGAGAAATTTAATTTTTAAAAATTTGTAGTTCATTCTAAATTATTTTTTGGGGGAACAGTTTTTTAATTAAATTCCCGCCAAAAAAACTGTTAGAATGTACAAATAATAACCCCAAAAAACAAATTTTTCAAACCAAAACAAAACGTTTACGTGAATAAATAAATAAAAAAAAGAAATAAAAAAAAAAAAAAAATAAAAAAATAAAAACGAGCAATATAATTTGACCCAAATAAATAGACAAAGCGACTTCCGGTAAAAATAACCGCCATAATAGAATATACAATGCACCACTAACCCGCATATATATATAAATAGTTGAGAAAAATAACAGCATATGTGGCCTGACGATTGCATATATAGCATGAAACAGACTGTCGCCTCTAAGTGTTGACTTTATGTTCACTTTTATATTTACACACGCTCTATCTCTGATATTGAGCACTTTATCCCATAAATATAGCACACCTTAAGACTATATTTTCTTTATATTCAGCTCCTGGTAATTAGTAGAGCACTCTCGCTACATTTATAACACCGTATGGACATGGAAATATTTAACCTCGACTACTCCCTAAAAAACATACCCATCCCATCCCCTACTATATATAAACTAAAATTAATTGAAAAAATAGAAAGTTTCCTAAAAAGAATGAGATGGAAAGTCCACTTTTTAAACCAGGACCTTCACAATAACAACACACCTAAGAAGGAAAAATACGGCTTCAAAACAAAAAAATGCCCCCCACAACAAAAAGAATTAGACGATTTTGAGAAAAAATTTAACTAACCAAGTTAGAACAATAAAATTCATTAAAAACAAGAATCAATCCCAAAAAAACTAAAAGCAGATATAACTAAAATAAACAATTCAGCAAGTGTATTTATCGCTGCTGACAAAACGAGAAATCTATACAAACTAAGCCCCCTCCACACACAATAAATTACTCAAGAACAACATAACCAAAACATACAAAAAGGCACCCCAAACAACAGAACACGATATCAATGAGGAAGCTAAAACAATCGCCCAAAAATTAGACCTAGATGACCGAATAAATTGTATTAGCAAGGCACGAGCCTTTATCACAATTAAAAGACCATAAAGAAAATTTCAAAACTAATCCTGCATGTAGACTCATAAACCCAGCCAAAAAGCGAACTAGGTAAAATAAGTAAAACAATACTAGAAATAATTAATTCTGAACTTAGGAAGAAATTAGGAGTAAACCAATGGAAAAATACGAAAACAACTATTGACTGGTTCCACAACATAAATAATAAAACAAAATTGACAATTCCTACAATTAGACATAAAAGAATTTTACCCATCCATAACAGAACGTATGCTAGATAAGGCCATCAACTTAGCTCAGGAACAAATAATAATAAAACCAAGCGAAATCAACATCATTAAGCATTCCCGTAAATCATTATTATTCCACAATGAAGAAGCATGGATAAAAAAAGATGGGATATTTGACACTACAATGGGAAGCTTTGACGGTGCAGAGGCATGCGAAATCATAGGCATTTACTTGCTACACGAACTGAGCAAAATAATAGATAAAAATGACACAGAACTCTACAGGGACGACTGTCTCATAATCTTAAGAAACTGTAACAAACAAAACACAGACAAAACTAGAAAAGCAATAATAAAGATTTTTAAAAATAACGGATTCGACATAGATATAAAAACTAATCTAAACGAAGTAGATTTCTAGATGTTACCTTCAACCCAAGAGAAGGCACATATAAACCATACAGAAAACCTAACGATAAACCACTCTACATACACACATCTTCCAACCATCCACCTTCTATAATCAAACAGATACCAAAATCGATTAACCGCAGGCTCTCCGACAATTCCTCCAATGAACTCCTATTTAACAAAGCTAAGAAAGACTATGAAACGGCCCTAAAAGATAGCGGATTCCCAGCAATACTCACATACTCACCACAGAATACAAAAAAGACCAACAGGAGAAGAAATATATGGTTCAACCCACCGTACAGCAAGAACGTAAAAACAAACATAGGAAAAATATTCTTCAAACTCCTACACAAACACTTCCCAGAATCAAGCACCTTACACAAGATATTCAACAAAAACACATTAAAAATCAGCTACAGCTGCACCGAGAGCATGGCACAAATAATAAAAAAGCACAATAGGAAAATTATCAACAAACCACACGAACAAACTAAACCCACGTGCAACTGCAGAATAAAGAACGAATGTCCCTTAAGCGGAAATTGTTTACAAAACAACGTAATATACCAAGCCACGATAAAATCACTAGATAATGAAGAAAAAGTATACATAGGAGTAACTGAAGGACCCTGGAAGCAAAGAAATTATACACACGAAACATCGTTCACAAATAGTAAATATGCGAACAGTACTATGCTTTCTAAGTATATCTGGAAAATAAAAAACCAAACGCACATCACACCAAAAATATCTTGGAAGATAAGGAAAAGTCATCAGCCTACAACAACCAATCAAAATCTTGCAAACTTTGCTTGGAGGAAAAAAATAGCTATCATTACTTTCCCCGACCAAAATAAATTATTAAATAAAAGATCCGAGCTCATCTCAAAATGCAGGCATGAAAATAAATTTTTACTACGTAACCTAAAAAAATGAAAAACGGAAAAAATAAAATAAAAACAAACAAATACACTAATAAAAAAAAAAAAATAAAATAAATAAATACTATGTTGCTGAAAAAACCGAAAACCGAAAAGAGAAAATATACAAATAAATTGACCTAAATTAATCCAACCAATCCCAAATTAAAAACTGTTCCGCCAAAAAAATAATAGTTAGAATGAACTACAACAACCAACCCAAAAAAATTGAACAAATAGCTTTAATTAAATTCTCAAACCAAAACAAAACTGTTAAATACGTGATATAAACAAATTTTTACTACGTTAATAAATAAATAAATAAAATAAGAAACAAAAAAAAAAATAAAACGAGCAATATAATTTGACCCAAATAAATAGACAAAGCGACTTCCGGTAAAAAATAACCGCCATAATAGAATACCCACAATGCACCACTAACCCGCATATATATAAATAGCTGAGAAAAAATAACAGCATATGTGGCCTGACGATTGCATATAGCATGAAACAGACTGTCGCCTCTAAGTGTTGACTTCTATGTTCACTTTTATATTTACACGCTCTATCTCTGATATTGAGCACTTTATCCCATAAATATAGCACACCTTAAGACTATATTTCTTTTTATATATATATATATATATATATATATATATATATATATATATATATATATATATATATATACAGAAGGATAGCAATCACTTGGATGTTCAAGAGTTCAAAAATAAATGTCCAGTTGCATAGAAGTTAGAGTCACTTCAGGACAATGTATATACATATGTATATACAAGTATGTATGTATTCAAATGTAGCAGGCATCTTCTTATAATGAGAGCAGGAAGTCGTTCGTTTAGCATCAATGCAGGACTATAAAAGTTGTCAGTCGGTAGAAGAAGTTAGGTATTATACGAGTCTATGATTGATGGTATGAGACACGCATAACTTTTTTTTTTTTTACTCTGGCTATATTACAATGACCGCAGCATCACAGCAATGAAAAACTTAATTCATCGATTCTGGTTTCATTTATATACACATTTAGAGATCATGTTAGAAACAGCCAAATCGCGTTTTGGTTTGTGCTATTATATTCTAGTTGGGAATCAATGTTTCTGATTCGCTCGCTAGACTATGATGTTCGTATCCAGGTTGGAATTGTTTCTGAATTGTTGGTTGCAATATTAATTAATGGCCTAGAGATTCTGAATATACTTCTATTATTAGAGATTTTAAGATTTTCTTTTCTTTGTTATTAATGGAGATTTTTATTTATCTATATGTCACTCTGAAGCTTCAATCTTTTTTGAATTGCCTGGTTTTCAACAGTAGAATGAGCTTTTTCTTGACTTTCTTGAAGTACTTGAAGTGCAATAATAGTGGGTATGCCGGTCGGTCATATAAGATACAATGCACATGTCCCAGTAATCGCAGTCGTCGAGAAAGAGTCGCCTTCCCAAATGATGCCGAGGATTCGCCGTAGGCATGATGGTGAAATCTATCCAGCTAATTGTTTATATTGGCATACTTTCCATATATAAAAGACACACGCCTGATTAACTTTGAGTTTGCTGCTCAAGGTCAGCTAGTATTTGTCTCATACTTTCTAGATAATAAAAAAAAAATCTATGGCAGCTTTAACAATTCCTGTCTGGCGGCAGGGTTCTGGAGAAGGTAGAATACAGATAAATGTAGTGATGCATCGTCAGTGTGGTACTGTTCTACGGCATCGAGATTGGGGTACCACTTTAAGACAGGAACAACGCCTCATCGACTTTTACTTTCGCTGACCGGGACGCATTATGGGCAACAATTTGTTCGATCACAGTCTAGAATATAAACCCTTCTCCAACAGCTTGGACTGTATGCTGAATGGGAGAATTCCGAAGGTCTTTCTCTATGGGAAAGTTTACGATGGTAATCTTATCTTCGCTTCAAGGAAATCTGCAAAAGTAACATGGGAGGGATGGACTTGGAAATCGAAAGGTGTGAATACCTCTCTAATAATCGCTCACGTTGCAGACACCGAGGAGGAGAGAAGAAACGCAGGCTTTCCGCCGAGGAGAAACATATTCGACGGAAAGATAACAACAGGGCGATATCGGGGTGGGGTGGGGTAGTGATGAGAGCGTTTTCACATGCATTCGTTGCAATCGAGAATGTCACTTCTCTGGGCCTGTACTGTCATAACAGATGTTGCGCCGTCATCAGCAAATGTGGCATAACATTCTGGGCGCAGATCCAGGGTATCTTGAGGCTGACGAATGTCACAGACATGTTACTTTCTTATAGAATATATTCTTATATAATAAGATGATAATTTTATTATACCTATATAATATAAATTGGGCTTTCTCTAGAGACAGATAACACATGAAGTGATTACAGTAATGGTGACTTTATGTTTTTGTGGATCTTATAGGTTAGGATTAACTGATGCAGTGATTTTTCACATAATAAATTGTTAATGTTTTTTGTCCATTTTACACTGGGTTCAGAGTCCAGTGCCTCAAAATGCTTTTCTATGAATGAGTGTGCTCTTTTTGCTGAGGAGCGTCCTTATGAGTAGATGTTCAAGTACGTTATGACGTTTTGTGCACTATTTTTATTTTTGTCCGTAACCAACTTATTTCTATTTAAGTTCAAGGATTCTTTTGTTAGAGAATCTTGCAGTACCTTCAGTTTTCATTTCATTTGAGCCAGGTTTGTCGCTCATTAGTGCGCTACGCGTAGGATTGGTGACGGGCTCTTGCGCCAAGAAGCTGCGTTAAAAAGAATTTATATTCTTTTGCTTCAACTTGCCAAAAGTAATGCCTTCAGTACTGCAGGTTGTGTTTTAAAAAATTCTAAAATAGTTTCTATACACTGTTTTGTCTTTGATCTGCGCCTCCTCAAAACATTCTATGTATTCTTAGTTTTCACCTGAGTTGGCAGTATTTCGGATGCTGATACTCGACTGATATTTTCTCGTGGAGTGATGCTGTTTCCTTAGGTGTGGTTTTAGCTTTAATCATGAGGTACTAGTTCGTGTCGCAGGCGACATTGTAGTGAGATCTGGTTTTTCAGATGATCTAGCGAGGTACACATAAGGGTCTCACTAGTCTGCTGATATTTGTGGTCTGAATTCTCTGGAATTATGAGTTTGTCACACCACTTGTGATAGCAATGGAGCTCTAGTAGCTTCTGACTATTCTCGTTCATTTCTTAATGCCGTGGTCACATGTGTTTGACAAATAAAATGTTATTTTCTGATTTCAGAAATAAAAGATTGCGCCAGGAAATTAATTAAATATATATTCATGACGTGTGAAACGAAATGGGATTTCTTTGAATACAAAGTAGCCAAACAAAAATGGATTTAACAAAACGGACGTGTTATTTCAGAAATAGAAATCAGTAGTCTGCGAATAAACGTGGTGATGTCCATCGTTTTCTAATTTTATTATTGGGTGATGTGATTGTTTTCGAACAAAAAAACAATCGAAAACTAAACGTACAAGATAATTATTCAAGTAAATATTAAAATTATTATCTTTAAGTTAAAACTCACGAAGAAAATATGCAAATAAATGCATTATTTAGTTTTTAAAAGTCTAAGAATGATATTTAATTCACCATGTCTGATTGAAAATATAATTCAATAAAAAGAAAACGTAATTTGGAATGAATATTTTAAAGAAAGAACGGAGGTAACTGGCCTTTGAGAATAACAGTTGAATTTACACTAAGAAAAAACAAGATAAAATGTATGCCACCAGATCTTTTAAAAATTTGAACAATGTCTAAATGTATTTTGTTACATATTTTCATTACAGTTTAGTATATAGAGATAGTACGAAAAAACATAATGTAAAGCACAGATAGATGTAAATATACGTGAATTAAAACTTTCTTAAATCTGTAAACATAATGTAAAAAACACTATGCGATAGCTATTATAAAAGCTAACTCAAGACTTAATATTAAGTGCATGCGTATTTGACGTCGTGGTAATGGTGATTGCCACCTAAAAACAAGGAAAGAACATAGATGTACTGAGTTCAAGAAGATGTTTTCACATCCGTGCAATTGACCAAAGGTCTCTATTTCCTAAAAAGATTTTAAGGAGCTTGCCATCATAGCTTATGATCACTGAGTAGATCACGTCATCCAAGGAATAAAGCTTTTATAATATAAGCTGGAAGCATCCATCTTTAGGAAAAAAGAATGAAGTTTAGTAGTCTACTAAGATATTCGTGGCAAAAGTGTTCTGGGCTAGAAATAGTACGCTGCTTGCCTGTTTAGTGCCATATATTCAGAGAGTAAACGCAATTAGATTCTTGTAAACCATATGGGAAAATGTTCCTTTACATGTGGCGGCATTGTTCAGAATCTAGATGACACACTTTTGAAGACGAATATGTTCACTTTGTTTCTCATCAGCTACGGGATCAGGTAAGACGACCACCACCTTCGATTCATGGATGAGTTGCACCCGAGGCTGGATGCGCATGTACGCAATTCTAACCTTGTACGAAAAACCTAATTAGTCAAACTTTGCTTTCACAAGCACCACTCTGCGATAAGATCATTGACACTGTCTGCGTTACTATTACGAAACAGGCAGAAGGGATAATTGTATTCCATACTTGTTGTCTATGATATATGAAATTAATTGGCCACCAACGAGGAAGAGCGCACTGTGAACGACTACACATACATGACAGTCTTTTCAATTTGCAAACGACTATCCGCCTCTAGGAGGAGAACCAATGATTATGCAGCAGAATTGATGTGGTTCCCTGTTGGAGTGTGTAGTGAAAGCAAACATATTTTACCAAGACAGATATAGACAGGAAATCTTCTATCAAAGATACATTCGCTTCGGATATATAATGGATTGAAGTTCGATATGAAGAATTTACATTCGAGAGGGTGAGAAGTTATTGAGCGCCTGAAGATGGGTATATAATCTTACGATACATGAATGACAATATACTGACTGAGTAATCAGAAGGACAATTGCATGCTCCCGAGTTAGCTAAGTAAAGTGAGAAAATGGAAGTAAGGATTAACTTCATGAAAGAAACATGTGTCCGTCAACAAGAACCCACTAAAGACGTGTTAATCAATTTTTCTCAGTTTTATTGGTTCAGTAAATCTCTTTAAATCAATAGCATGACGGAAAGTTCAGTTTCCTCATACATGCTTTTTGTTCTTTTATGTGGAGTACTGCTTGTGGAATCAATGTTCTTTACGGATTTTTGTGCTTTGCATAACCAAGCAAGGTTCTTTAGTTTCACTCTTTTCAATTGTTTCTTTCCGACATAATCCTGTAAAATGTTACGAAGGAAACCTCCTTCAATACTGGAAAAACGATAACAGCTTCTGAACTTAAGAAACATATTTTATTGAAAATCTTTAAAAGAAATATAATATAAATGAATGTTGGTTGTTCTGAGAAGCAAGTCCAAAATTCCCCATCTAGTGAAACAACTATTATTAACATTACCAAATATTGGACCATTGTAACTAGAAGAAAAACAGTGTCTTGCTACCCAACTAAATGGTTGAACAAATAAAATAAGGTGATTGTAAATCTGTACTTAGAGATCTCTGAATACATCATTTTCTTTTTACCAATGTCCGGGATTTTGCAAACACTACGATCTCTTTTCAGCCAACTTTTTACTGACCAGGCTTTTCGATCTCTGATGAAATCTCAGACTTTGCATATTATCTTTCCCCTAGGGATCTATTGGAAATATAAAAAATACGAATGCAAGGATTCAATTTTAAGAGACCTCTGAAATACGCAGTCAGCACGAGGTAATTTAAATTATATATATATATATATATATATATATATATATATATATATATATGAGGATAATAAAATATATACCTGAACACACACACACACACTTACACATACATATATATATATATATATATATATGAATAATTAAAGAGAGAGAGAGAGAGAGAGAGAGAGAGAGAGAGTAAGGTAATGATAACCCGTGCGGATAATTCCAAAAATGATTTAATCCAGAGAGCTCAATTTAACACCAGAGCAAGTATTAATTAAATAATTAAGAATGAGACAACCTTAAGGTTCCATGACTATAATTTATTTCCCTCAAAAATATATTTCTCCTGGTTCATCATGTCTTATCACTAGTTACAAATGAATTTGGTTTCTTTTATTTATAATAGAAGTTTTTGAGGGGTAGTTTCAGATTGATATAAAGTGACAGAGGTGGTGAGAGGGGGGGTTACATAGAATGATCTGCAATGGAAATAGAACGTAAGGGATAAAGTTGTTTTTAAACTATCTTTAATAATATACGTAGGTTCAAGTGTACTCGATCAAGAGGCCAGACAATTTGACCTCTTAAATAATGTTTAGACAGGAAGAGAAAAGAAGGAAAAAAAAGAACAAGTCAAATTATAAAGCAGAAGAGCGGGGAAAAGAGAAAGAAGAAAGAAGAAATAGACATTAAAAGGGGGCGGGGACGAAGAAGGAAGAGTGAGTTTACATATGTACGCATATCCCGATGACAAAAAACACACATCAACAAAATTCTTTACTAGCAAAGTAGGAATATAGCAAAATATGATATATTAATAATATTATTAATGATATTATTTATCATGATTAATAAAATTGTAATATAGGACAATATATTAAAGTTTATTAAATAAATTAAATTTTAAAAAGAAGAGAATAAAAATTAATAATATTATTAATAACAACTAAATTAAGGTTAAAGAATAAATTTAAATTTGAACTTTAAATTTAAAAAATCAAAAAATAAAATTTATCAGATTACTTACTACTACTACTACTACAAATAATGACATTACTCATAATAATAATATTATTAATCATAATAATAATAAAAAGGAAAGAAAATAAAGAGTAAAATCTAAAAAAAATAAAAATAGAAATGAAAATAGAAATATAAAATATATATATATATATATATATATATATATATATGTGTGTGTGTGTGTGTGTGTGTGTGTGTGTGTATGTATGCACACCTCAAGGAGCTAAGGTAAGTTTAAGTACAGATTAGGTATAAACATACGATGTGTTATAAAATACAGCATCAATTGTGTCAGAAGCGTATAAAACATTTTGTTACCCAATGAGGGTCAATAGAAGATAATTTCTCAATCATGCCCATTGGTATAACACAAAAATCGAAAAGCGGGTATTAAATTTGATTTATTTCAAAACCTCTTCTTCTATGTGCTT
Source organism: Acanthosepion pharaonis (assembly GCA_903632075.3). Classification (NCBI taxonomy): domain Eukaryota; kingdom Metazoa; phylum Mollusca; class Cephalopoda; order Sepiida; family Sepiidae; genus Acanthosepion; species Acanthosepion pharaonis. The sequence continues at coordinate 819,406 of CAHIKZ030000136.1, forward strand.
TGTTTTTCATTTTAGTACCTTCAATTTATTCTTGGTCTGTGGGAAGCTTGTCCACCATAAACTACTATTTAGGTGAACATATATTACGTAACATTTCACTAAACTTTCCTTTTTTTTAAACCAAATGTTTCTGTTTCATAATCCTTTGCTTAGATTTCGGAAGTCATATTTCGCTATGCCAGATATTAGTATAGTACTTTCCAATCTCTGCTAAAACACTTCCTTGATAAGTAAATTTGTGAACTTCTTGGATTTTGATATCTCCAGTTTTCTCATCAGCTATCCACTGCGTTTATTTGCATTTGACGTTTAGTTGTTTCTTATCACTTTTCTTCCCTGACTTCTGTAGAAGTTCATGTATTTTCGTTTCTATGTCTGCTATCAACACTGGAAAATTCATATCTTACGTTGTTGGTGCAAATAATTAATCCTGGTATATAATAATAACAACAACAACAACAACAACAACAACAACAACAACAACAATAATAATAATAATAAGAAGAAGAAGAAGAAGAAGAAGAAGAAAAAAAGAAGAAGAAGAAATAAGCTATAACAATGCAATACACACACCTTAGGTTTTCCCGCAGACTTGATAGATAGTATGACCATAGACATCAAAAAACAATATTGATGATAATAATAATACGATTACCCTCATTGGTACTTGCTCGTATACATTCTAGGACATTTTGTAGCAAAGATGTTTACAAAAGTTATGTGTCCAACAAATTCTATGAGAATAACGTAGGAAAGAAAGCCACAATTAGTATGGGGTTATAACAATCAAACACTCAGTTATTGAACATCGACAACCAGATATATTCTTCCCTAACACAAATGGAAATGAATGTCAAATAATAGATGTGACCATATCTGCTGACTACAATATAGCAGCAAATCAAATAAAAACGGTCAGCAACTTTTCTGAATTGAAAGAGATTTTCAGATTGTGACAAATAAAGGATAAACAAGTTAAAGTCCCATTGATGTTTTAAAAATATGTCGACAAAGTTGGTGTAAGATATACTTTGTAAACGCGGCAAAACCCAGTTTAATTGGCTACAGCAAGCATAATTTCATGTGACTTCGCTGGCAATATCTTCCTTAATACCCAAATCATATACACAACACCAGTTCATGATGCATTAATAATAATAATAATAATAATAATAATAATAATAAATGTATCTTCCAACTTAGAAAAAAGATATCTGTTCATTATGTTGTGTATGAGCAGAGATCATTCCGAGGAAATTGACCACATTATTCGTGAATGAGGAAGGGCAACCCAGTGCATTCACTGTGCGAAACACCCGACGTTTGAAATGCTCCTCGGGAATGTAAAACATCACAAGTTGCAAAGGATGAAAATGCCATCGCAATTTAGAAATTCAGTATGCATACAAACAGGGAAAAATGTCATCAATCTGCAATGAGTAACAATCAAGTTGAAAAACATTATCTCAGAGACACAGATTGCAAAAAACTACCTCTCTCAAAATATTCGAAAACTACACGAATATACGAATCTAAGATTAACAGACTGTTGCATCAAAAATATTACTTATAGTCCATGGAACAATGGGAATGAAAAGCGAAAACATATATATAACCAAATTCTTAAATCTCAAAACAAGTGTATTAAAAAAAAAATCATACATTTGCAAATTCATCAGCATGTAGATAACAAAAGGTTTAAAATGAAATAATATTTCATTAATTGCCATTCTTTGAACTGTAAAACTGGACATTTACAGCATATTTATGCAATTCTTAAATCTAAAACTTCTGCATAAATTGTGAAAATTTTCCCACGTGGCAAAACACCTGTTAGCGCCACAGGCGTAAATATTTGCTGTCATTTGATGGATGATGATAATAATAACAATAATAATAATAAGAAGAAGAATAAGAAGAAGAAGAGGAAGAGGAAGAAGAAGAAGAGGAAGAGGAAGAAGAAGAAACAAACAACAACAGCAACAACTATATATATTCACTTTACATATGAGCCCTTCTAAAAAATATACAACTTTCAGGAACTCTCAGATTACGTTAATATTTTTCTGTTACGAAAATAAAAGGAAAAAAATATAATCTTGGGGAGTTTAACTGACGAAGCGGTATTTTTGAACCACTTAACAGCTAGGAGAGAAAATATTTCCAAAAAACCAATACTTGTATAGTTCGTCTAAACACTGGGACCACAATATAATATTCCTTAATGTCTAAAAGACCACGGTTATTAATTTCTAATTCTCAAACTGCAATTAATTTCTTAAGAAAATTGAATTTCTAAATTCATGAAAACAATTAAGTTTTTAAGAGAGTTAATTTTTTCGAATAATAAAATAAATTTTACATTGACGCATAATAGTCGCTACGTCTTTTAGGAGAAATCGATCATTTTTTCCAAAGAATGTAAACTAAAAAAGAGAAAATAAAATGGAAGAAAATATTCAAATTGCAGAAGCAAAATTCATTGATTCATGCAATTAATAGAACGAAAAAATTCCAAACAAGTTCTTTAAGAATGTAATTTTAAATTTTGACGCAATAATAGGAAAGTCAAATATTTTAGTGAAAATGTCGATAAGAAAAATTCTAACCGAACTGAATTATTGCTTATTTTAATTTTATTGGAGAAAATATTTCCAAATTTCGAATGTCTAAATTCACTGACCACAATTTTTTCTTAGAGAGAAAATTTTCCAAATTTCGAATAAACACTGACCACAATTAAAGAGAGAAAAATCCAAATTTCGAATGTCTAAATTCACTGGACCACAATTAATTAATTAAAGAGAAAATATTTCCAAATTTCGAATGTCTAAATTCACTGACCACAATTACGGAGAGAAAATATTTCCAAATTTCGAATGTCTAAATTCACTGACCACAATTAATTTTTAGGAGAGAAAATATTTCCAAATTTCGAATGTCTAAATTCACTGACCACAATTAATTTCTTAGGAGAGAAAATATTTCCAAATTTCGAATGTCTAAATTCACTGACCACAATTAATTTCTTAGGAGAGAACGAATGTCTAAATTCACTGACCACAAAATTTCCTTAGAGAGAAAATAAAATTTCGAATGTCTAAATCACTGACCACAATTAATTTTTAGGAGAGAAAATATTTCCAAATTCGAATGTCTAAATTTGACCACAATTAATTATTAGAGAGAAAATATTTCAAACGAATGTCTAAATTCACTGACCACAATTAATTTCTTAGGGAGAGAAAATATTTCCAAATTTCGAATGTCTAAATTCACTGACCACAATTAATTTTTAGGAGAGAAAAATATTTCCAAATTTCGAATGAATTTGACCACAATTAATAGAGAGAAAATATTTCCAAATTTCGAATGAGACCACAATTAATTTCTTAGGAGAGAAAATATTTCCAAATTTGAATGTCTAAATTCTGACCACAATTAATTAGGAGAGAAAATATTTCCAAATTTCGAATGTCTAAATTCACTGACCACAATTAATTTCTTAGAGAGAAAAATATTTCCAAATTTCGAATGTCTAAATTCACTGACCACAATTAATTTTTTAGGAGAGAAAATATTTCCCAAATTTCGAATGTCTAAATTCACTGACCACAATTAATTTCTTAGGAGAGAAAATATTTCCAAATTTCTAAATGTCTAATTCACTCTTTAGAGAGAAAATATTTCCAAATTTCGAATGTCTAAATTCACTGACCACAATTAATTTCTTAGGGAGAGAAAATATTTCCAAATTTCGAATGTCTAAATTCACTGACTACAATTAATTTCTTAGGAGAGAAAATATTTCCAAATTTCGAATGTCTAAATTCACTGACCACAATTAATTTTTAGGAGAGAAAAAATATTTCCAAATTTCGAATGTCTAAATTCACTGACCACAATAGAGAGAAAATAATGTCTAAATTCACTGACCACAATTAATTTCTTAGGAGAGAAAATATTTCCAAATTTCGAATGTCTAAATTCACTGACCACAATTAATTTCTTAGAGAGAAAATATTTCAAATTTCGAATGTCTAAATTCACTGACCACAATTAATTTCTTAGGAGAGAAAATATTTCCAAATTTCGAATGTCTAAATTCACTGACCACAATTAATTTCTTAGGAGAGAAAATATTTCCAAATTTCGAATGTCTAAATTCACTGACCACAATTAATTTCTTAGAGAGAAAATATTTCCAAATTTCGAATGTCTAAATTCACTGACCACAATTAATTTCTTAGGAGAGAAAATATTTCCAAATTTCGAATGTCTAAATTCACTGACCACAATTAATTTCTTAGGAGAGAAAAATATTTCCAAATTTCGAATGTCTAAATTCACTGACCACAATTAATTTCTTAGAGAGAAAATATTTCAAATTTCTGAATGTCTAAATTCACTAGGAGAGAAAATACCAAACGAATGTTAAATTTGACCACAATTAATTTTAGGAGAGAAAATATTTCCAAATTTCGAATGTCTAAATTCACTGACCATTTCTTAGAGAGAAAATATTTCCAAATTCTGAATGTCTAAATTAGACCACAATTAATTTCTTTAGAGAGAAAAATATTTCCAAATTTCGAAATGTCTAAATTCACTGACCACAATTAATTTCTTGAAACCACAAAATTTCACTGACCACAATTAATTTCTTAGAGAGAAAATATTTGTTTAAATGTTAAATTCACTGACCACAATTAATTTCTTAGGAGAGAAAATATTTCCAAATTTCGAATGTCTAAATTCACTGACCACAATTAATTTCTTAGGAGAGAAAATATTTCCAAATTTCGAATGTCTAAATTCACTGACCACAATTAATTTCTTAGGAGAGAAAATATTTCCAAATTTCGAATGTCTAAATTCACTGACCAATTAATTTCTTAGGGAGAAAATATTTCCAAATTTCGAATGTCTAAATTCACTGACCACAATTAATTTTTAGGAGAGAAAATATTTCCAAATTTCGAATGTCTAAATTCACTGACCACAATTAATTTCTTAGAGAGAAAATATTTCCAAATTTCGAATGTCTAAATTCACTGACCACAATTAATTTCTTAGGAGAGAAAATATTTAAAATTTCGAATGTCTAAATTCACTGACCACAATTAATTTCTTAGAGAGAAAATATTTCCAAATTTCCTGAATGTCTAAATTCACTGACCGAATGTCTAAATTGACCACAATTTCTTAGAGAGAAAATATTTCCAAATTTCGAATGTCTAAATTCACTGACCACAATTAATTTAGAGAGAAAATATTTCCAAATTTCGAATGTCTAAATTCACTGACCACAATTAATTTCTTAGGAGAAAATATTTCAAATTTCGAATGTCTAAATTCACTGACCACAATTAATTTCTTAGGAGAGAAAATATTTCCAAATTTCGAATGTCTAAATTCACTGACCACAATTAATTTCTTAGAGAGAAAATATTTCCAAATTTCGAATGTCTAAATTAAATTGACCACAATTAATTTCTTAGGAGAGAAAATATTTCCAAATTTCGAATGTCTAAATTCACTGACCACAATTAATTTTTAGGAGAGAAAATATTTCCAAATTCTGAATGTCTAAATTCACTGACCACAATTAATTTCTTAGGAGAAAATATTTAGACCACAATTAATTTTTAAAATATTTCCAAATTTCGAATGTCTAAATTCACTGACCACAATTAATTTCTTAGGAGAGAAAATATTTCCAAATTTCGAATGTCTAAATTCATTAATTTGACCACAATTAATTCACTGACCACAATTAATTTCTTAGAGAGAAAATATTTCCAAATTTCGAATGTCTAAATTCACTGACCACAATTAATTTCTTAGAGAGAAAATATTTCCAAATTTCGAATGTTCTAAATTCACTGACCACAATTAATTTAGGAGAGGAAAATATTTTCAAATTTCGAATGTCTAAATTCACTGACCACAATTAATTTCTTAGAGAGAAAATATTTCCAAATTTCGAATGTCTAAATTCACTGACCACAATTAATTTCTTAGGAGAGAAAATATTTCCAAATTTCGAATGTCTAAATTCACTGACCACAATTAATTTCTTAGGAGAAAATATTTCCAAATTTCGAATGTCTAAATTCACTGACCACAATTAATTTCTTAGGAGAGAAAATATTTCCAAATTTCGAATGTCTAAATTCACTGACCACAATTAATTTCTTAGAGAGAAAATATTTCCAAATTTCGAATGTCTAAATTCACTGACCACAATTAATTTCTTAGAGAGAAAATATTTCCAAATGAATGTCTAAATTCAATTAACTTGACCAAACGAATGTCTAAATTTCAATTAATTTTTAGGAGAGAAAATATTTCCAAATTTCTGGAATGTCTAAATTCACTGACCACAATTAATTTCTTAGGGATTTCTAAATATTTCCAAAAATGAAAATATTTCCAAATTTCAAATTTTGAATGTCTAAATTCAAACTGACCACAATTAATTTTTAGAGAGAAAATATTTCCAAATTTCGAATGTCTAAATTCACTGACCACAATTAATTTCTTGGAGAAAATATTTCCAAATTTCGAATGTCTAAATTCAGGACCACAATTAATTTCTTAGAGAGAAAATATTTCCAAATTTCGAATGTCTAAATTCACTGACCACAATTAATTTCTTAGGAGAGAAAATATTTCCAAATTTCGAATGTCTAAATTCACTGACCACAATTAATTTTTAGGAGAGAAAATATTTCAAATTTCGAATGTCTAAATTCACTGACCACAATTAATTTCTCTTAGGAGAGAAAATATTTCCAAATTTCTGAAATGTCTAAATTCACTGACCACAATTAATTTCTTAGGAGAGAAAATATTTCCAAATTTCGAATGAGAAAATTAATTTCCAAATTTCGAATGTCTAAATTCACTGACCACAATTAATTTCTTAGGAGAAAATATTTCCAAATTTCGAATGTCTAAATTCACTGACCACAATTAATTTCTTAGGAGAGAAAATATTTCCAAATTTCGAATGTCTAAATTCACTGACCACAATTAATTTCTTAGGAGAGAAAATATTTCCAAATTTCGAATGTCTAAATTCACTGACCACAATTAATTTTTAGAGAGAAATATTTCAAATCGAATGTCTAAATTCACTGACCACAATTAATTTCTTAGAGAGAAAATATTTCCAAATTTCGAATGTCTAAATTCACTGACCACAACCATTTCTTTAGGAGAGAAAATATTTCCAAATTTCGAATGTCTAAATTCACTGACCACAATTAATTTCTTAGGAGAGAAAATATTTCCAAATTTCGAATGTCTAAATTCACTGACCACAATTAATTAGAGAGAAAATATTTTTTAGGAGAGAAAAATATTTCTTAGGAGAGAAAAAATTTCGAATGTCTAAATTCACTGACCACAATTAATTTCTAGGAGAGAAAATATTTCCAAATTTGAATGTCTAAATTCACTGACCACAATTAATTAGAGAGAAAAATTTCCAAATTTCGAATGTCTAAATTTCAATTAATGACTTAGGAGAGAAACAATTAAATTCGAATGTCTAAATTCACTGACCACAATTAATTTCTTAGAGAGAAAATATTTCCAAATTTCGAATGTCTAAATTCACTGACCACAATTAATTTCTTAGGAGAGAAAATATTTCCAAATTTCGAATGTCTAAATTCACTGACCACAATTAATTTCTTAGAGAGAAAATATTTCCAAATTTCGAATGTCTAAAATTCACTGACCACAATTAAAATTTCTTAGGAGAGAAAATATTTCCAAATTTCGAATGTCTAAATTCACTGACCACAATTAATTTCTTAGGAGAGAAAATATTTCCAAATTTCGAATGTCTAAATTCACTGACCACAATTAATTTTTAGGAGAGAAAATATTTCCAAATTTCGAATGTCTAAATTCACTGACCACAATTAATTTCTTAGGAGAGAAAATATTTCCAAATTTCTGAATGTCTAAATTCACTGACCACAATTAATTTCTTAGAGAGAAAATATTTCCAAATTTCGAATGTCTAAATTCACTGACCACAATTAATTTCTTAGAGAGAAAATATTTCCAAATTTCGAATGTCTAAATTCACTGACCACAATTAATTTCTTAGAGAGAAAATATTTCCAAATTTCGAATGTCTAAATTCACTGACCACAATTAATTTCTTAGGAGAGAAAATATTTCCAAATTTCGAATGTCTAAATTCACTGACCACAATTAATTTCTTTAGAGAGAAAATATTTCCAAATTTCGAATGTCTAAATTCACTGACCACAATTAATTTTTTAGAGAGAAAATATTTCCAAATTTCGAATGTCTAAATTCACTGACCACAATTAATTTCTTTAGAGAGAAAATATTTCCAAATTTCGAATGTCTAAATTCACTTGACCACAATTAATTTCTTAGAGAGAAAATATTTCCAAATTTCGAATGTCTAAATTCACTGACCACAATTAATTTCTTAGAGAGAAAATATTTCCAAATTTCGAATGTCTAAATTCACTGACCACAATTAATTTCTTAGGGGAGAAAATATTTCCAAATTTCGAATGTCTAAATTCACTGACCACAATTAATTCTTTTAGGAGAGAAAATACAAATTTCGAATGTCTAAATTCACTGACCACAATTAATTTCTTAGGAGAGAAAATATTTCCAAATTTCGAATGTCTAAATTCACTGACCACAATTAATTTCTTAGGAGAGAAAATATTTCCAAATTTCGAATGTCTAAATTAATTGACCACAATTAATTTCTTTAGGAGAAAAATTTCCAAATTTTGAATGTCTAAATTCACTGACCACAATTAATTTCTTAGGAGAGAAAATATTTCCAAATTTCGAATGTCTAAATTCAGGACCACAATTAATTTCTTAGGAGAAAAATATTTCCAAATTTCGAATGTCTAAATTCACTGACCACAATTAATTTCTTAGGAGAGAAAATATTTCAAATTTCGAATGTCTAAATTAATTTCTTAGGAGAGATTTCCAAATTTCGAATGTCTAAATTCACTGACCACAATTAATGTTAAATTTCGAATGTCTAAATTCACTGACCACAATTAATTTCTAGGAGAGAAAATATTTCCAAATTTCGAATGTCTAAATTCACTGACCACAATTAATTTCTTAGAGAGAAAATATTTCCAAATTTCGAATGTCTAAATTCACTGACCACAATTAATTTCTTAGGAGAGAAAATATTTCCAAATTTCGAATGTCTAAATTCACTGACCACAATTAATTTCTTAGGAGAGAAATATTTCCAAATTTCGAATGTCTAAATTCACTGACCACAATTAATTTCTTTAGGAGAGAAAATATTTCCAAATTTCGAATGTCTAAATTCACTGACCACAATTAATTTCTAGGAGAGAAAATATTTCCAAATTTCGAATGTCTAAATTCACTGACCACAATTAATTTCTTAGGAGAGAAAATATTTCCAAATTTCGAATGTCTAAATTCACTGACCACAATTAATTTCTTTAGAGAGAAAATATTTCCAAATTTCGAATGTCTAAATTCACTGACCACAATTAATTTCTTAGAGAGAAAATATTTCCAAATTTCGAATGTCTAAATTCACTGACCACAATTAATTTCTTAGAGAGAAAATATTTCCAAATTTCGAATGTCTAAATTCACTGACCACAATTAATTTCTTAGGAGAGAAAATATTTCCAAATTTCGAATGTCTAAATTCACTGACCACAATTAATTTCTTAGGAGAGAAAATATTTCCAAATTTCGAATGTCTAAATTCACTGACCACAATTAATTTCTTAGGAGAAAATATTTCCAAATTTCGAATGTCTAAATTCACTGACCACAATTAATTTGACGACAATTAATTTCTTAGGAGAGAAAATATTTCCAAATTTCGAATGTCTAAATTCACTGACCACAATTAATTTCTTAGGAGAGAAAATATTTCCAAATTTCGAATGTCTAAATTCACTGACCACAATTAATTTCTTAGAGAGAAAATATTTCCAAATTTCTGGAATGTCTAAATTTCGACCACAATTAATTTCTTAGGAGAAAAAAATATTTCCAAATTTCGAATGTCTAAATTCACTGACCACAATTAATTTCTAGAGAGAAAATATTTCCAAATTTCGAATGTCTAAATTCACTGACCACAATTAATTTCTTAGGAGAGAAAATATTTCCAAATTTCGAATGTCTAAATTCACTGACCACAATTAATTTAGAGAGAAAATATTTCCAAATTTCGAATGTCTAAATTCACTGACCAATTAATTTCTTAGGAGAAAATATTTCCAAATTTCGAATGTCTAAATTCACTGACCACAATTAATTTCTTAGAGAGAAAAGAAAATAAATTTGACCAAATTAATTTCTTAGAGAGAAAAATTCCAAATTTCGAATGTCTAAATTCACTGACCACAATTAATTTCTTAGAGAAAATATTTCCAAATTTCGAATGTCTAAATTCACTGACCACAATTAATTTCTTAGAGAGAAAATATTTCCAAATTTCGAATGTCTAAATTCACTGACCACAATTAATTTCTTAGGAGAGAAAATATTTCCAAATTTCGAATGTCTAAATTCACTGACCACAATTAATTTCTTAGGAGAGAAAATATTTCCAAATTTCGAATGTCTAAATTCACTGACCACAATTAATTTCTTAGGAGAGAAAATATTTCCAAATTTCTGAATGTCTAAATTCACTGACCACAATTAATTTTTAGGAGAGAAAATATTTCCAAATTTCGAATGTCTAAATTCACTGACCACAATTAATTTCTTTAGAGAGAAAATATTTCCAAATTTCGAATGTCTAAATTCACTGACCACAATTAATTTCTTAGAGAGAAAATATTTCCAAATTTCGAATGTCTAAATTCACTGACCACAATTAATTTCTTAGGAGAGAAAATATTTCCAAATTTCGAAATGTCTAAATTCACTGACCACAATTAATTTCTTAGGGAGAGAAAAATATTTCAAATTTCGAATGTCTAAATTCACTGACCACAATTAATTTCTTAGGAGAGAAAATATTTCCAAATTTCGAATGTCTTAGGAGAAAAATTCATTTGACTAAACAATTAATTTCTTAGGAGAGAAAATATTTCCAAATTTCGAATGTCTAAATTCACTGACCACAATTAATTTCTTAGAGAGAAAATATTTCCCAAATTTCGAATGTCTAAATTCACTGACCACAATTAATTTCTTAGGAGAGAAAATATTTCCAAATTTCGAAATGTCTAAATTCACTGACCACAATTAATTTCTTAGGAGAGAAAATATTTCCAAATTTCGAATGTCTAAATTCACTGACCACAATTAATTTTTAGGAGAGAAAATATTTCCAAATTTCGAATGTCTAAATTCACTGGACCACAATTAATTTCTTAGGGAGAGAAAATATTTCCAAATTTCGAATGTCTAAATTCACTGACCACAATTAATTTCTAGGAGAGAGAAAATATTTCCAAATTTCGAATGTCTAAATTCACTGACCACAATTAATTTCTTAGGAGAGAAAATATTTCCAAATTTCGAATGTCTAAATTCACTGACCACAATTAATTTCTTAGGAGAGAAAATATTTCCAAATTTCGAATGTCTAAATTCACTGACCACAATTAATTTCTTAGGAGAGAAAAAATTTCCAAATTTCGAATGTCTAAATTCACTGACCACAATTAATTTCTTAGGGAGAGAAAAATTTCCAAATTTCGAATGTCTAAATTCACTGACCACAATTAATTTCTTTAGGAGAGAAAATATTTCCAAATTTCGAATGTCTAAATTCACTGACCACAATTAATTTTTAGAGAGAAAATATTTCCAAATTTCGAATGTCTAAATTCACTGACCACAATTAATTTCTTAGAGAGAAAATATTTCCAAATTTCGTCACAATTAATTTCTTAGAGAGAAAAAATGCCCTTGGGAAATTTCTAAATGACCAAATGTCACTGACCACAATTAATTTCTTAGAGAGAAAAATATTTCCAAATTTCGAATGTCTAAATTCACTGACCACAATTAATTTCTTAGGAGAGAAAATATTTCCAAATTTCGAATGAATGTCTTAGGAGAGAAAAAAATTCACTGACCACAATTAATTTCTTTAGGGAGAGAAAATATTTCCAAATTTCTTGAATGTCTAAATTCACTGACCACAATTAATTTCTTAGGAGAGAAAATATTTCCAAATTTCTGAATGTCTAAATTCACTGACCACAATTAATTTCTTAGAGAGAAAATATTTCCAAATTTCTGAATGTCTAAATTCACTGACCACAATTAATTTCTTAGAGAGAAAATATTTCCAAATTTCGAATGTCTAAATTCACTGACCACAATTAATTTCTTAGAGAGAAAATATTTCCAAATTTCGAATGTCTAAATTCACTGACCACAATTAATTTCTTAGGAGAGAAAATATTTCCAAATTTCGAATGTCTAAATTCACTGACCACAATTAATTTTTAGGAGAGAAAACCAAATTTTCGAATGTCAAATTCACTGACCACAATTAATTTCTTGAATGTCTAAATTCACTGACCACAATTAATTTCTTAGAGAGAAAATATTTCCAAATTTCGAATGTCTAAATTCACAAATTTCAAATGACCACAATTAATTTCTTAGAGAGAAAAATATTTCCAAATTTCGAATGTCTAAATTCACTGACCACAATTAATTTCTTGAATGTCTAAATTAGGAGAGAAAATATTTCCAAATAATTCTGACCACAATTAATTTCGAATGTCTAAATTCACTGACCACAATTAATTTCTTAGAGAGAAAATATTTCCAAATTTCGAATGTCTAAATTCACTGACCACAATTAATTTTTTAGGAGAGAAAATTTCAAATTTCGAATGTCTAAATTCACTGACCACAATTAATTTCTTAGAGAGAAAATATTTCCAAATTTCGAATGTCTAAATTCACTGACCACAATTAATTTCTTAGGAGAGAAAATATTTCCAAATTTCGAATGTCTAAATTCACTGACCAATTAATTTCTTTAGAGAGAAAATATTTCCAAATTTCTGAATGTCTAAATTCACTGACCACAATTAATTTCTTAGGAGAGAAAATATTTCCAAATTTCTGAATGTCTAAATTCACTGACCACAATTAATTTTAGGAGAAAATATTTCCAAATGAATGTCTAAATTCACTGACCACAATTAATTTCTTAGAGAGAAAAATATTTCCAAATTTCGAATGTCTAAATTCACTGACCACAATTAATTTCTTAGGAGAGAAAATATTTCCAAATTTCGAATGTCTAAATTCACTGACCACAATTAATTTCTTAGGAGAGAAAAATTTCAAATTTCGAATGTCTAAATTCACTGACCACAATTAATTTCTTAGGAGAGAAAATATTTCCAAATTTCGAATGTCTAAAATGTCTAATTTCACTGACAAATTTTGAAATTAAATTTGACCACAATTAAGAGAGAAAATATTTCCAAATTTCGAATGTCTAAATTCACTGACCACAATTAATTTCTTAGGAGAGAAAATATTTCCAAATTTCGAATGTCTAAATTCACTGACCACAATTAATTTCTTAGAGAGAAAATTTCCAAATTTCGAATGTCTTGACCACAATTAATTTCCAAATTTCTGAATGTCTAAATTCACTGACCACAATTAATTTCTTAGGAGAGAAAATATTTCCAAATTTCGAATGTCTAAATTCACTGACCACAATTAATTTCTTAGGAGAGAAAATATTTCCAAATTTCGAATGTCTAAATTCACTGACCATAATTAATTTCTTTAGGAGAGAAAATATTTCCAAATTTCGAATGTCTAAATTCACTGACCACAATTAATTTCTAGAGAGAAAATATTTCCAAATTTGGAATGTCTAAATTCACTGACCACAATTAATTTCTTAGGAGAGAAAATATTTCCAAATTTCGAATGTCTAAATTCACTGACCACAATTAATTTCTTAGGAGAGAAAATATTTCCAAATTTCGAATGTCTAAATTCACTGACCACAATTAATTTTAGGAGAGAAAAATATTTCCAAATTTCGAATGTCTAAATTCACTGACCACAATTAATTTCTTAGGAGAGAAAATATTTCCAAATTTCGAATGTCTAAATTCACTGACCACAATTAATTTCTTAGGAGAGAAAATATTTCCAAATTTCGAATGTCTAAATTCACTGACCACAATTAATTTCTTAGAGAGAAAAATATTTCCAAATTTCGAATGTCTAAATTCACTGACCACAATTAATTTCTTAGGAGAGAAAATATTTCCAAATTTCGAATGTCTAAATTCACTGACCACAATTAATTTCTTAGGAGAGAAAATATTTCCAAATTTCTTTGAATGTCTAAATTCACTGACCACAATTAATTTCTTAGAGAGAAAATATTTCCAAATTTCGAATGTCTAAATTCACTGACCACAATTAATTTCTTAGGAGAAAATATTTCCAAATTTCGAATGTCTAAATTCACTGACCACAATTAATTTTTAGGAGAGAAAATATTTCCAAATTTCGAATGTCTAAATTCACTGACCACAATTAATTTTTAGGAGAGAAAATATTTCCAAATTTCGAATGTCTAAATTCACTGACCACAATTAATTTCTTAGGAGAGAAAATATTTCCAAATTTCGAATGTCTAAATTCACTGACCACATTAATTTCTTAGAGAGAAAAAATATTTCCAAATTTCGAATGTCTAAATTCACTGACCACAATTAATTTCTTAGGAGAGAAAATGTTCAAATTTCGAATGTCTAAATTCACTGACCACAATTAATTTCTTTAGGAGAGAAAATATTTCCAAATTTCCGAATGTCTAAATTCACTGACCACAATTAATTTCTTAGGAGAGAAAATATTTCCAAATTTCTGAATGTCTAAATTCACTGACCACAATTAATTTCTTAGGAGAGAAAATATTTCCAAATTTCGAATGTCTAAATTCACTGACCACAATTAATTTCTTAGGGAGAAAATATTTCCAAATTTCTGAATGTCTAAATTCACTGGACCACAATTAATTTCTTAGAGAGAAAATATTTCAAATTTCGAATGTCTAAATTCACTGACCACAATTAATTTTTAGAGAGAAAATATTTCAAATTTCGAATGTCTAAATTACTGACCACAATTAATTTCTTAGAGAGAAAATATTTCAAATTTCGAATGTCTAAATTCACTGACCACAATTAATTTTTAGGAGAGAAAATATTTCCAAATTTCGAATGTCTAAATTCACTGACCACAATTAATTTCTTAGGAGAGAAAATATTTCCAAATTTCTGAATGTCTAAATTCACTGACCACAATTAATTTCTTGGGAGAGAAAATATTTCAAATTTCGAATGTGTCTAAATTCACTGAGAGAAAAAATTTCCAAATTTCGAATGTCTAAATTCACTGACCACAATTAATTTCTTAGAGAGAAAATATTTCCAAATTTCGGAATGTCTAAATTCACTGACCACAATTAATTTCTTAGGAGAGAAAATATTTCCAAATTTCGAAATGTCTAAATTCACTGACCACAATTAATTTCTTAGAGAGAAAATATTTCCAAATTTCGGAATGTCTAAATTCACTGACCACAATTAATTTCTTAGGAGAGAAAATATTTCCAAATTTCGAATGTCTAAATTCACTGACCACAATTAATTTCTTAGGAGAGAAGAAAATATTTCGACCAAAATTTTTAGGAGAGAAAATTTCAAATTTGAATGTCTAAATTCACTGACCACAATTAATTTCTTGGGAGAGAAAATATTTCAAATTTCTGAATGTCTAAATTCACTGACCACAATTAATTTCTTTAGGAGAGAAAATATTTCCAAATTTCGAATGTCTAAATTCACTGACCACAATTAATTTCTTAGGAGAGAAAATATTTCCAAATTTCGAATGTCTAAATTCACTGACCACAATTAATTTCTTAGGAGAGAAAATATTTCCAAATTTCGAATGTCTAAATTCACTGACCACAATTAATTTCTTAGGGAGAAAAATTTCAAATTTCTTAGGGAAATGTCTAAATTCACTGTCTAAATTAATTTCTTAGGGAGAAAATATTTCCAAATTTCGAATGTCTAAATTCACTGACCAATAATAATTAATTTCTTAGGAGAGAAAATATTTCCAAATTTCTTAGGAGAATGTTCAAATTCACTGACCACAATTAATTTCAGGAGAGAAAATATTTCCAAATTTCGAATGTCTAAATTCAAATTAACTGACAAATTTCATGTCTAAATTTAATTTCTTTAGAGAGAAAATATTTCCAAATTTCTTGAATGTCTAAATTCACTGACCACAATTAATTTCTTTAGAGAGAAAAAATATTTCCAAATTTCGAATGTCTAAATTCACTGACCACAATTAATTTCTTAGGAGAGAAAATATTTCCAAATTTGGGAATGTCTAAATTCACTGACCACAATTAATTTCTTAGAGAGAAAATATTTCAAATTTCGAATGTCTAAATTCACTGATTACAATTAATTTCTTAGAGAGAAAATATTTCCAAATTTCGAATGTCTAAATTCACTGACCACAATTAATTTCTTAGGAGAGAAAATATTTCCAAATTTCGGAATGTCTAAAATTCATGACCACAATTAATTTCTTAGGAGAGAAAATTTCCAAATTTCGAATGTCTAAATTCACTGACCACAATTAATTTCTTAGAGAGAAAATATTTCCAAATTTCGAATGTCTAAATTCACTGACCACAATTAATTTCTTAGAGAGAAAATATTTCCAAATTTCGAATGTCTAAATTCACTGACCACAATTAATTTCTTTAGGAGAGAAAATATTTCCAAATTTCGAATGTCTAAATTCACTGACCACAATTAATTTCTTAGGAGAGAAAATATTTCCAAATTTCGAATGTCTAAATTCACTGACCACAATTAATTTCTCAGGAGAGAAAATATTTAAATTTGAATGTCTAAATTCACTGACCACAATTAATTTTTAGAGAGAAAATATTTCCAAATTTCGAATGTCTAAATTCACTGACCACAATTAATTTCTTAGGGAGAGAAAAATATTTCCAAATTTCGAATGTCTAAATTCACTGACCACAATTAATTTCTTTAGAGAGAAAATATTTCCAAATTCACTAAACCACAATTAATTTCTTTAGGAGAGAAAATATTTCCAAATTTCGAATGTCTAAATTCACTGACCACAATTAATTTTTAGAGAGAAAATATTTTCCAAATTTCGAATGTCTAAATTCACTGACCACAATTAATTTCTTAGGAGAGAAAATATTTCCAAATTTCTGAATGTCTAAATTCACTGACCACAATTAATTTCTTAGGAGAGAAAATTTTGGAATTTGAATGTCTAAATTCACTGACCAATTAATTAATTTTCTTAGAGAAAATATTTCCAAATTTCGAATGTCTAAATTCACTGACCACAATTAATTTCTTAGGAGAAAATATTTCCAAATTTTCGAATGTCTAAATTCACTGACCACAATTAATTTCTTAGGAGAGAAAATATTCCAAATTTTGAATGTCTAAAATTCACTGACCATTAATTTCTTAGGAGAGAAAATATTTTAAATTTCGAATGTCTAAATTCACTGACCACAATTAATTTCTTGTGAGAGAAAATATTTCCAAATTTCGAATGTCTAAATTCACTGACCACAATTAATTTCTTAGGAGAAAATATTTCCAAAAATATCTAAATTCCAAAATTTCTTAGGAGAAAATGAATGTCTAAATTCACTGACCACAATTAATTTCTTAGAGAAAATATTTCCAAATTTCGAATGTCTAAATTCAATTACAATTAATTTCTTAGAAATTTCGAATCTAAATTCACTGACCACAATTAATTTCTTAGGAAAATATTTCTAAATTTCGAATGTCTAAATTCACTGACCACAATTAATTTTTAGAGAGAAAAAATATTTCCAAATTTCGAATGTCTAAATTCACTGACCACAATTAATTTCTTAGGGAAAATATTTCCAAAAATGTCTAAATTCTTTTTCAAATTTCTTAGGAGAATTTGTCTAAATTCACTGACCAATTAATTTCTTGGAGAGAAAATATTTCCAAATTTCGAATGTCTAAATTCACTGACCACAGTTAATTTCTTAGGAGAGGCCATTTCCAAATTTCGAATGTCTAAATTCACTGACCACAATTAATTTCTTAGAGAGAAAAATATTTCCAAATTTTCAGATGTCTAAATTCCTGACCATAATTAATTTCTTAGGAGAGAAAATATTTCCAAATTTCGAATGTCTAAATTCACTGACCACCAATTAATTTCTTGGGAGAGAAATATTTCCAAATTTCGAATGTCTAAATTCACTGACCACAATTAATTTCTAGGAGAGAAAAATATTTCCAAATTTCGGGAATGTCTAAATTCGCTGAATACAATTAATTTCTTGGGGAGAAAAAAATGTCTATTTCAATTAATTTCGAAAATATGTCAAAAATGTCTATTCTTTTACCACAATTAATTTCTTAGGAGAAAAAATTTCCAAATTTCTGAATGTCTAAATTCACTGACCACAATTAATTTCTTAGAGAGAAAATATGCTGGAAATTTCTGATGTCTAAATTCACTGACCACAATTAATTTCTAGGGAGAAAATATTTCCAAATTTCGAATGTTCTCGTTCACTGACCACAATTAATTTCTTAGGAGAAAATATTTCCAAATTTCGAATGTCTAAATTCACTGACCACAATTAATTTCTTAGGAGAAAACAAATTTCAAATTCTAAATTCACTGACCAAATTCACTTAGGAGAAAATTCCAAACAATGTCTAAATTCCTTAGGATGTGTTTCTTGGGAAAATATTTCCAAATTTCAAATGTCTAAATTCACTGACCACAATTAATTTCTTAGGAGAAAAAATCGAATCTTTCCAAATTTCGAATGTTTCAAATTTAAATGTCTAAATTTGACCACAATTAATTTCTTAGAGAAAATATTTCCAAATTTCCTGAATGTCTAAATTCACTGACCACAATTAATTTCTTAGGAGAGAAAATATTTCCAAATTTCGAATGTCTAAATTCACTGACCACAATTAATTTTCTTAGGAGAGAAAATATTTCAAAATTTGAACGTCTAAATTCACTGACCACAATTAATTTCTTAGGAGAGAAAATATTTAAATTTCAGTCGTCTAAATTCACTGACCAACAATTAATTTCTTAGGAGAAAATATTTTGGAAATTTCGAATGTCTAAATTCAATTAATTTCTTAGGACCAAATATTTAATTTCTTAGGAGAAATATTTCAAATTCGAATGACCACAATTAATTTCTTAGAGAGAAAATATTTCCAATTTCGAATGTCTAAATTCACTGACCACAATTGAACTTTAGGAGAGAAATATTTCAAATTTCTGAATGTCTAAATTCATTGACCACAATTAATTTTTAGGAGAGAAAATATTTCCAAATTTTGAATGTCTAAATTCACTGGACCACAATTAATTTCTTGGGAGAGAAAATGTTTCCAAATTTCGAATGTCTAAATTCACTGACCACAATTAATTTCTTAGGAAAAATATTTCCAAATTTCAACAAGTCTAAATTCACTGACCACAATTAATTTCTTAGGAAAAATATTTCCAAATTTCGAATGTCTAAATTCACTGACCACAATTAATTTCTTAGGAGAAAATATTTCAAATTTCGAATGTCTAAATTCACTGACCACAATTAATTTCTTAGGAGAAAATATTTCAAATTTCAGATGTCTAAATTCACTGACCACAATTAATTTCTTAGAGAGAAAATATTTCCAAATTTCGAATGTCTAAATTCACTGGACCACAATTAATTTCTTAGGAGAGAAAATGTTTCCAAATTTCTGATGTCTAAATTCAATGACCACAATTAATTTCTTGGGAGAAAATATTTCCAAATTTCGAATGTCTAAATTCACTGACCACAATTAATTTCTTAGGGAGAGAAAATATTTCCAAATTTCGAATATCTAAATTCACTGACGACCACAATTAATTTCTTAGGGAGAAAAATATTTCCAAATTTCGAAATGCTCCAAATTCATCAATTCACAATTAATGTCGAATGTCAAATTCACTGACCACAATTAATTTCTTAGGAGAAAATATTTCCAAATTTCGAATGTCTAAATTCACTGACCACAATTAATTTCTTAGGAGAAAAATTTCCAAATTTCGAATGTCTAAATTCACTGACCACAATTAATGTCTTTCACTTACTTTTAGAGAGAAAAATATTTCCAAATTTCGAATGTCTAAATTCACTGACCATTTCTTAGGAGAAAAATTTCCAAATTTCAGAGAAAATATTTCCAAATTTCTTAGGGAAAAATTTCTAAATTTCATGTCTGAATTCACTGACCACAATTAATTTCTTAGGAGAGAAAATATTTCCAAATTTCGAATGTCTAAATTCACTGACCACAATTAATTTCTTAGGAGAAAATGTTCCAAATTTGGAATGTCTAAATTCACTGACCACAATTAATTTCTTAGAGAGAAAATATTTCCAAATTTCGAATGTCTAAATTCACTGACCACAATTAATTTCTTTAGGAGAGAAAATATTTCAAATTTGAAATGTCTAAATTCACTGACCACAATTAATTTCTTAGAGAGAAAATATTTCCAAATTTCGAAATGTTCAAATTCACTGACCACAATTAATTTCTTGGGAGAGAAAATATTTCCAAATTTTGAATGTCTAAATTCACTGACCACAATTAATTTCTTAGGAAAAATATTTCCAAATTTCCGAATGTCTAAATTACTGACCAAATTAATTTCTTTAGGAGAGAAAATATTTTCAAATTTCGAATTGCAATACAATTAATTTCTTGGGAGAGAAAAATTAATTTGACCACTAAATTTCACAATTAATTTCTTAGGAGAAAATATTTTCCAAATTTCGAATGTCTAAATTCACTGACCACAATTAATTTCTTAGGGAGAAAATATTTCCAAATTTCGAATGTCTAAATTCACTGACCACAATTAATTTCTTAGGAGAGAAAATATTTCCAAATTTCGAATGTCTAAATTCACTGACCACAATTAATTTCTTAGGGAGAGAAAATATTTCCAAATTTCGAATGTCTAAATTCACTGACCACAATTAATTTCTTAGGAGAGAAAAATATTTCAAAATTCGAATGTCTAAATTCACTGACCACAATTAATTTCTTAGGAGAGAAAATATTTCCAAATTTCGAATGTCTAAATTCACTGACCACAATTAATTTCTTGGGAAAATATTTCCAAATTTCGAATGTCTAAATTCACTGACAAATTTCGAATTAAATTTCTTAGGAGAGAAAAATATTTCCAAATTTCGAATGTCTAAATTCACTGACCACAATTAATTTCTTAGGAGAGAAAATGTTCCAAATTTCGAATGTCTAAATTCACTGACCACAATTAATTTCTTAGGAGAAAATATTTCCAAATTTCGAATGTCTAAATTCACTGACCACAATTAATTTCTTAGGAGAGAAAAATTTTCCAAATTTCAGAATGTCTAAATTAACGGACCACAATTAATTTCTTAGGAGAGAAAATATTTCCAAATTTCGGAATGTCTAAATTCACTGACCACAATTAATTTCTTAGGAGAGAAATATTTCCAAATTCCCTGAATGTCTAAATTCACTGACCAAACGAATTAATTTCTTTAGGAGAGAAAATATTTCCAAATTTCGAAATGTCTAAATTCACTGACCATACCAATTTCTTAGAGAGAAAATATTTCCAAATTTCTGAATGTCTAAATTCACTGGACCACAATTAATTTCTAGAGAGAAAATATTTCAAATTTCGAATGTCTAAATTCACTCGACCACAATTAATTTCTTAGAGAGAAAATATTTCCAAATTTCGAATGTCTAAATTCACTGACCACAATTAATTTCTTAGAGAGAAAATATTTCCAAATTTCGAATGTCTAAATTCACTGACCACAATTAATTTCTTAGGAGAGAAAAAATTTCAAATTTCGAATGTCTAAATTTGACCACAATTAATTTCTTAGAGAGAAAATATTTCCAAATTTCGAATGTCTAAATTCACTGACCACAATTAATTTTCTTAGGAGAGAAAATATTTCCAAATTTCGAATGTCTAAATTCACTGACCACAATTAATTTCTTAGGAGAGAAAATATTTCCAAATTTCGAATGTCTAAATTCACTGACCACAATTAATTTCTTAGAGAGAAAATATTTCCAAATTTCGAATGTCTAAATTCACTGACCACAATTAATTTCTTAGGGAGAGAAAAATATTTCCAAATTTCGAATGTCTAAATTCACTGACCACAATTAATTTCTTAGAGAGAAAATATTTCCAAAT
This sequence comes from Acanthosepion pharaonis, assembly GCA_903632075.3. Classification (NCBI taxonomy): domain Eukaryota; kingdom Metazoa; phylum Mollusca; class Cephalopoda; order Sepiida; family Sepiidae; genus Acanthosepion; species Acanthosepion pharaonis. The sequence goes on from CAHIKZ030000136.1 coordinate 841,816, forward strand.
TTCGAATGTCTAAATTCACTGACCACAATTAATTTCTTAGGGAGAGAAAATATTTCCAAATTTCGAATGTCTAAATTCACTGACCACAATTAATTTTAGAGAGAAAATATTTCCAAATTTCGAATGTCTAAATTCACTGACCACAATTAATTTCTTTAGAGAGAAAATATTTCCAAATTTCGAATGTCTAAATTCACTGACCACAATTAATTTCTTAGGGAGAGAAAATATTTCCAAATTTCGAATGTCTAAATTCACTGACCACAATTAATTTCTTAGGAGAGAAAATATTTCCAAATTTCGAATGTCTAAATTCACTGACCACAATTAATTTCTTAGGAGAGAAAAATATTTCCAAATTTCGAATGTCTAAATTCACTGACCACAATTAATTTCTTAGGGAGAGAAAATATTTCCAAATTTCGAATGTCTAAATTCACTGACCACAAAATTTCTTTTAGAGAGAAAAATATTTCCAAATTTCGAATGTCTAAATTCACTGACCACAATTAATTTCTTAGGAGAGAAAATATTTCCAAATTTCGAATGTCTAAATTCACTGACCACAATTAATTTCTTAGAGAGAAAAATTTTCAAATTTTCGAATGTCTAAATTCACTGACCACAATTAATTTCTTAGGAGAGAAAATATTTCCAAATTTCGAATGTCTAAATTCACTGACCACAATTAATTTCTTAGAGAAAATATTTCCAAATTTCGAATGTCTAAATTCACTGACCACAATTAATTTCTTAGGAGAGAAAATATTTCCAAATTTCGAATGTCTAAATTCACTGACCACAATTAATTTTTAGAGAGAAAATATTTCCAAATTTCGAATGTCTAAATTCACTGACCACAATTAATTTCTTTAGGAGAGAAAAAAAATCACTGACCACAATTAATTTCTTAGAGAGAAAAATCATTTCCAAATTTCGAATGTCTAAATTCACTGACCACAATTAATTTCTTAGGAGAGAAAATATTTCCAAATTCGAATGTCTAAATTCACTGACCACAATTAATTTCTTAGAGAGAAAATATTTCCAAATTTCGAATGTCTAAATTCACTGACCACAATTAATTTCTTAGGAGAGAAAATATTTCCAAATTTCGAATGTCTAAATTCACTGACCACAATTAATTTTTTAGAGAGAAAATATTTCCAAATTTCGAATGTCTAAATTAACTGACCACAATTAATTTCTTTAGGAGAGAAAAATATTTCCACCGAATGTCTAAATTCACTGACCACAATTTTTTAGGAGAGAAAATATTTCCAAATTTCGAATGTCTAAATTCAAACCACAATTAATTTCTTAGGAGAGAAAATACCAAATTTCGAATGTCTAAATTTTGACCACAATTAATTTCTTAGAGATTTTCAAAAATGTCTAAATTGACCACAATTAATTTCTTAGGAGAGAAAATTTCGAATGTCTAAATTCACTGACCACAATTAATTTTAGGAGAGAGAAAAATATTTCCAAATTTCGAATGTCTAAATTCACTGACCACAATTATTCATTTGACCAAAACAATGTCTAAATTCACTCGACCACAATTAATTTCTAGAGAGAAAATATTTCCAAATTTCGAATGTCTAAATTCACTGACCACAATTAATTTCTTAGAGAGAAAATATTTCCAAATTTCTGAATGTCTAAATTCACTGACCACAATTAATTTCTTAGGAGAGAGAAAATATTTCCAAATTTCGAATGTCTAAATTCACTGACCACAATTAATTTCTTAGGAAAATATTTCCAAAGAATGTCTAAAAACCACAATTAATTTCTTAGGGAGAAAATATTTCCAAATTTCGAATGTCTAAATTCACTGACCACAATTAATTTCTTAGAGAGAAAATATTTCCAAATTTCGAATGTCTAAATTCACTGACCACAATTAATTTCTTAGGAGAGAAAATATTTCCAAATTTCGAATGTCTAAATTCACTGACCACAATTAATTTTTAGGAGAGAAAATATTTCCAAATTTCGAATGTCTAAAATGGACCACAATTAATTTCTTAGGAGAAAATACCAAACAATTAAATTTGACCACAATTAGGAGAGAAAAATATTTCCAAATTTTCGAATGTCTAAATTCACTGACCACAATTAATTTCTTAGAGAGAAAATATTTCCAAATTTCGAATGTCTAAATTCACTGACCACAATTAATTTCTTAGGAGAGAAAATATTTCCAAATTTCGAATGTCTAAATTCACTGACCACAATTAATTTCTTAGGAGAGAAAATATTTCCAAATTTCGAATGTCTAAATTCAATCTGACCACAATTAATTTCTTTAGAGAGAAAAATATTTCCAAATTTCTGAATGTCTAAATTCACTGACCACAATTAATTTCTTAGAGAAAATATTTCCAAATTTCGAATGTCTAAATTTGACCACAATTAATTTTTAGAGAGAAAATATTTCGAATGTCTAAATTCACTTAGGAGACCAAATTTCAATTCTAAATTTGACCACAATTAATTTCTTAGGAGAGAAAATATTTCCAAATTTCGAATGTCTAAATTCACTGACCACAATTAATTTCTTAGGAGAAAAAATTCGAATGTCTAAATTTCGAATGTTCTTAGAGAGAAAATAAATTCACTGACCACAATTAATTTAGAGAGAAAATATTTCCAAATTTCGAATGTCTAAATTCACTGACCACAATTAATTTCTTAGGAGAGAAAATATTTCCAAATTTCGAATGTCTAAATTCACTGACCACAATTAATTTCTTAGGAGAAAATATTTCCAAATTTCGAATGTCTAAATTCACTGACCACAATTAATTTCTTAGAGAGAAAATATTTCCAAATTTCGAATGTCTAAATTCACTGACCACAATTAATTTCTTAGAGAGAAAATATTTCCAAATTTCGAATGTCTAAATTCACTGACCACAATTAATTTCTTAGGAGAGAAAAATATTTCCAAATTTCTGAATGTCTAAATTCACTGACCACAATTAATTTCTTAGGAGAGAAAATATTTCCAAATTTCGAATGTCTAAATTCACTGACCACAATTAATTTCTTAGGAGAAAAAAATATTTCCAAATTTCGAATGTCTAAATTCACTGACCACAATTAATTTCTTAGGAGAAAATATTCCAAATTTCGAATGTCTAAATTCACTGACCACAATTAATTTCTTAGAGAGAAAATATTTCCAAATTTCGAATGTCTAAATTCACTGACCACAATTAATTTTTAGGAGAGAAAATATTTCCAAATTTCGAATGTCTAAATTCACTGACCACAATTAATTTCTTAGGGAGAGAAAATATTTCCAAATTTCGAATGTCTAAATTCACTGGACCACAATTAATTTCTTAGGGAGAAAATATTTCCAAATTTCTAAAATGTCCAAATTCACTGACCACAATTAATTTCTTAGGAGAGAAAATATTTCCAAATTTCGAATGTTCAAATTCACTGACCACAATTAATTTCTTAGGAGAGAAAATATTTCCAAATTTCTGAATGTCTAAATTCACTGACCACAATTAATTTCAAATTTTAGAGAAAATAATTTCTTGAGAGAAAAATTTCGAATGTCTAAATTCACTGACCACAATTAATTTCTTAGGAGAGAAAATATTTCAAATTGGAATGTCTAAATTCACTGACCACAATTAATTTCTTAGAGAGAAAATATTTCCAAATTTCGAATGTCTAAATTCACTGACCACAATTAATTTCTTAGAGAGAAAATATTTCAAATTTCGAATGTCTAAATTCACTGACCACAATTAATTTCTTAGGAGAGAAAATATTTCCAAATTTCGAATGTCTAAATTTCGACCACAATTAATTTCTAGGAGAAAATATTTCCAAATTTCGAATGTCTAAATTCACTGACCACAATTAATTTTAGAGAGAAAATATTTCCAAATTTCGAATGTCTAAATTCACTGACCACAATTAATTTCTTAGGAGAAAAAAAATTTAATGTCTAAATTCACTGACCACAATTAATTTCTTAGGAGAAAATATTTCAAATTTCGAATGTCTAAATTCACTGACCACAATTAATTTCTTAGAGAGAAAATATTTCCAAATTTCGAATGTCTAAATTCACTGACCACAATTAATTTTAGAGGAGAAAATATTAGAATGTCTAAAGAGAAAATAATTTCCAAATTTCTGAATGTCTAAATTCACTGACCACAATTAATTTCTTAGGAGAGAAAATATTTCCAAATTTCGAATGTCTAAATTCACTGACCACAATTAATTAATTTCTTAGAGAGAAAATATTTCCAAATTTCGAATGTCTAAATTCACTGACCACAATTAATTTCTTAGGGAGAAAATATTTCCAAATTTCGAATGTTAAATTCACTGACCACAATTAATTTCTTAGGGAGAGAAAATATTTCAAAATTCGAATGTCTAAATTCACTGACCACAATTAATTTCTTAGGAGAGAAAATATTTCCAAATTTCGAATGTCTAAATTCACTGACCACAATTAATTTCTTAGGAGAAAATATTTCCAAATTTCGGAATGTCTAAATTCACTGGGACCACAATTAATTTCTTAGGAGAGAAAATATTTCCAAATTTCGAATGTCTAAATTCACTGACCACAATTAATTTCTTAGGAGAGAAAATATTTCCAAATTTCGGAATGTCTAAATTCACTGACCACAATTAATTTGTTTTAGGAGAGAAAATTTTCCAAATTTCGAATGTCTAAATTCACTGACCACAATTAATTTCTTAGGAGAGAAAATATTTCCAAATTTCTGAAATGTCTAAATTCACTGACCACAATTAATTTTTTAGGAGAAAATATTTCAAATTTCGAATGTCTAAATTCACTGACCACAATTAATTTCTTAGGAGAGAAAATATTTCCAAATTTCGAATGTCTAAATTCACTGACCACAATTAATTTCTTTTAGAGAGAGAAAATATTTCCAAATTTGAATGTCTAAATTCACTGACCACAATTAATTTCTTAGAGAGAAAATATTCCAAATTTCGAATGTCTAAATTACTAGGAGAGAAAATATTTCCAAATTTCTTTAGGAGATGTCTAAATTCACTGACCACAATTAATTTCTTAGGAGAGAAAATATTTCCAAATTTGGGAATGTCTAAATTCACTGACCACAATTAATTTCTTAGGAGAGAAAATATTTCCAAATTTCGAATGACCAATCTAAATTCACTGACCACAATTAATTTCTTAGGAGAAAATATTTCCAAATTTCAGAAATCTAAATTCACTGACCACAATTAATTTCTTAGGAGAAAATATTTCCAAATTTCGAATGTCTAAATTCACTGACCACAATTAATTTCTTAGAGAGAAAATATTTGGGAATGTCTAAATTCTTGAAAATTAATTTAGGAGAGAAAATATTTCCAAATTTCAGAATGTCTAAATTCACTGACCACAATTAATTTCTTAGGAGAAAAATATTTCCAAATTTCGAATGATGTCTAAATTCACTGACCACAATTAATTTCTTGGGAGAGAAAATATTTCCAAATTTTAGAATGTCTAAATTCACTGACCACAATTAATTTCTTAGAGAGAAAATATTTCCAAATTTCGAATGTCTAAATTCACTGACCACAATTAATTTCTTTAGGGAGAAAAATATTTCCAAATTTCGAATGTCTAAATTCACTGACCACAATTAATTTCTTAGGAGAGAAAATATTTCCAAATTTCAAATGTCTAAATTCTGACACAATTAATTTCTTAGGAGAAAATATTTCCAAATTTCGAATGTCTAAATTCACTGACCACAATTAATTTCTTAGGAGAGAAAATATTTCCAAATTTCGAATGTCTAAATTCACTGACCACAATTAATTTCTTAGGAGAGAAAATATTTCCAAATTTCGAATGTCTAAATTCACTGACCACAATTAATTTCTTAGAGAGAAAATATTTCCAAATATTTCCAAATGTCTAAATTCACTGACCACAATTAATTTCTTAGGAGAGAAAATATTTCCAAATTTCGAATGTTTAAATTCACTGATTCCACAATTAATTTTTAGAGAAAATATTTCCAAATTTCGAATGTCTAAATTCACTGACCACAATTAATTTTTAGGAAAATATTTCCAAATTTCGAATGTCTCAAATTCACTGACCACAATTAATTTAGGGAGAGAAAAAATATTTCCAAATTTCGAATGTCTAAATTCACTGATACAATTAATTTCTTAGGAGAGAAAATATTTCCAAATTTCGAATGTCTAAATTCAATTGACCACAATTAATTCTTTAGAGAGAAAATATTTCCAAATTTGAATGTCTAAATTCACTGACCACAATTAATTTTCTTAGGAGAGAAAATATTTCCAAATTTCAGAATGTCTAAATTCAATTTGACCACAATTAATTTCTTAGGAGAGAAAATTTTCCAAATTTCTGAATGTCTAAATTCACTGACCACCAATTAATTTCTTAGGGAGAAAATATTTCCAAATTTCGGAATGTCTAAAGAAACTGTTTCAAATTTCAGATGTCTAATTTCTTAGAGAGAAAACATTTCCAAATTTCGAATGTCTAAATTCACTGACCACAATTAATTTCTTAGAGAGAAAATGTTTCCAAATTTCGAATGTCTAAATTCACTGGACCACAATTATTTCTTAGGGAGAAAATATTTCCAAATTTCGAATGTCTAAATTCACTGACCACAATTAATTTCTTAGGAGAAAATATTTCCAAATTCCGAATGTCTAAATTCAATTGACCACAATTAATTTTAGAGAGAAATATTTCCAAATTTCTGAGTGTCTAAATTCACTTATTGACCACAATTCTTAGGAGAGAAAATATTTCCAAATTTCGAATGTCTAAATTCACTGACTACAATTAATTTCTTAGAGAGAAAAATATTTCAAATTTCGAATAAGTTCACCGATACAATTAATTTCTTAGAGAGAAAATATTTCCAAATTTCGAATGTTCAAATTCACCGACCACAATTAATTTCTTAGAGAGAAAATTTTTCAAATTTCGAATGTCTATAAATTCCACTGACCACAATTAATTTCTTGGAGAAAAAATTTCCAAATTTCGAATGTCTAAATTCACTGACCACAATTAATTTCTTAGGAGAGAAATATTTCCAAATTTCTGAATGTCTAAATTCACTGACCACAATTAATTTCTTAGGAGAGAAAATGTTTCCAAATTTCGAATGTCTAAATTCACTGACCATAATTAATTTCTTAGAGAGAAAATATTTCCAAATTTCGAATGTCTAAATTCACTGACCACAATTAATTTCTTTAGGAAAATATTTCCAAATTTCGAATGTCTAAATTACTGACCACAATTAATTTCTTGGAGAGAAAATATTTTCCCAAATTTCGAATGTCTAAATTCACTGGACCACACTAATTTCTTAGGAGAGAAAATTGAATTTTCCTGAAATTTCAAATCGAATGTCTAAATTCACTGGACCCAATTAATTTAGGAGAGAAAATATTTCCAAATTTCGAATGTCTAAATTCTGACCACAATTAATTTCTTAGGAGAGAAAATATTTTCCAAATTTCTGAATGTCTAAATTACTGACCACAATTAATTTCTTGGGAGAGAAAATATTTCCAAATTTCGAATGTCTAAATTCATCGACCACAATTAATTTCTTAGAGAGAAAAATATTTCCAAATGTCTGGAATGTCTAAATTCACTGACCAATTGTTTTTAGGAGAAAATATTTCCAAATTTCTGAATGTCTAAATTCGACCACAATTTAATTTCTTAGAGAAATATTTCCAAATTTCAGATATGCGTCTAAATTCACTGACCACAATTAATTTCTTAGAGAAAAAAAAATATTTTCGCAGCCACAAAATTTTTCGAATGTCTAAATTCACTGACCACAATTAATTTCTTAGGAGAAAAAAATGTCTAAATTTCAAATTTCAGAATATTTCCAAATTTGTCTAAATTCACCGACCACAATTAATTTCTTAGGAGAGAAAATATTTCAATGTCAAATTTCGAATCGAATTTCTTAGGAGAAAATTTTCTGAATGTCTAAATTTCTTAGGAGAAAATATTTCAAAGAGAGAAAATGTTAGGACCACAATTAATTTTTTAGGAGAAAAAATTTCCAAATTTCGAATGTCTAAATTCACCTATTACAATTAATTAAGGGAGAGAAAATATTTCCAAATTTCAAAATGTCTAAATTCACTGAATTCACAATTAATTTCTTAGGAGAAAATTTCCAAATTTCGAATGTCTAAATTCACTGACCATACAATTAATTTCTTAGGAGAAAATATTTCAAATTTCGAATGTCAGATAAATTCAACTGACCACAATTAATTTCTTAGGAGAGAAAAATATTTCCAAATTTCGAATGTCTAAATTCACTGATTCACAATTAATTTCTTTAGGAGAGAAAATTTTCCAAATTTCTGAATGTCTAAATTCACTCGACCACAATTAATTTCTTGAGAGAAAAATATTTCAAATTTCGAATGTCTAAATTAACTTTGACCACAATTAATTTCTTAGGAGAGAAAATATTTCCAAATTTCTGGAATGTCTAAATTCAATTGACCACAATTAATTTCTAGGAGAGAAAATATTTCCAAATTTCAGATATGTCTAAATTCTTTGACCACAATTAATTTCTTAGGAAAATATTTCCAAATTTCGAATGTCTAAATTCCAATTAATTCACATTAATTTCTTTGGGAGAAAATATTTCCAAATTTCGAATGTCTAAATTCACTGATAATTTCTTAGAGAGAAAAATTCAAACGAATGTGACCAATTAATTTCTTAGGAGAGAAAAATATTTCCAAATTTCGGGAATGTCTAAATTCACTGACCACAATTAATTTCTTTATTTCAAATTTCTGAATGTCTAAATTTCAATTAATTTTTAGAGAGAAAATATTTCCAAATTTCGAATGTCTAAATTGACCACAATTGTTTTCTAGGGAGAGAAAAATATTTCCAAATTTCGAATGTCTAAATTCATCAATGACCACAATTAATTTCTTAGGAGAGAAAAAATTTCCAAATTTCGAATGTCTAAATTCACTGACCACAATTAATTTCTTTAGAGAGAAAATATTTCCAAATTTCGAATGTCTAAATTCACTGACCACAATTAATTTCTTAGGAGAGAAAATATTTCCAAAAATGTCTAAATTCACAATACAATTAATTTCTTAGGAGAAAATATTTCTAAATTTCATGTCTAAATTCACTGACCACAATTAATTTCTTAGAGAGAAAATATTTCCAAATTTCGAATGTCTAAATTCACTGACCACAATTAATTTCTTAGGAGAGAAAATATTTCCAAATTTCTGAATGTCTAAAATTCACTGACCACAATTAATTTCTTAGGAGAAAATATTTCCAAATTTCGAATGTCTAAATTCACTGACCACAATTAATTTCTTAGGAGAGAAAATATTTCCAAATTTCGAATGTCTAAATTCACTGACCACAATTAATTTCTTAGGGAGAAAAATATTTCCAAATTTCGAAATGTCTAAATTCACTGATCACAATTAATTTCTTAGAGAGAAAATATTTCCAAATTTCGAAATGTCTAAATTCACTGACCACAATTAATTTCTTTTAGGAGAGAAAATATTTCCAAATTTCGAATGTCTAAATTCACTGACCACAATTAATTTCTTAGGAGAAAATATTTCCAAATTTCGAATGTCTAAATTCACTGACCACAATTAATTTCTTAGAGAGAAAAATCAAATTTCGAATGTCTAAATTTCAATTAATTTCTTAGAGAGAAAAAATTGTTCGAATGTCTAAATTCACTGACCACAATTAATTTCTTAGGAGAGAAATATTTCCAAATTTCGGAATGTCTAATTGTCTAACAATTAATTTCTTAGGAGAAAATATTTCCAAATTTCGAATGTCTAAATTCACTGACCACAATTAAAAGGAGAGGAATTTCCAAATTTCGAATGTCTAAATTCACTGACCACAATTAATTGCTTAGGAGAAAATATTTCAAGAATTTGAATGTCTAAATTCACTGACCACAATTAATTTCTTAGAGAAAATATTTAAATTTCGAATATCTAAATTACTCGACCACAATTAATTTCTTAGAGAGAAAATATTTCAAATTTAGTCTAAATTCACTGACCACAATTAATTTCTTAGGAGAAAATATTTCAAATTTCGAATGTCTAAATTCACATTTTAGTAAATTTCTTGGTAGAAAATATTTTGTTCTCTGAATGTCGAAATTCTTTGATTCATAATTAATTTCTTGGGAGAAAATATTTTAATTTCTGAATGTCCGTTAAATTACTGACCACATTTTCTTGAGGAAAATATTTCAAATTTCGAATGTTCAAATTAATTGTACAATTAATTTCTTGGGAAAAAGCCAAATTTCGAATGTCTAAATTCACTGACCACAATTAATTTTTAGAGGAAAATATTTCAAATTTCGAATGTCTAAATTCTTGATTACAATTAATTTCTTAGAGAAAAATATTTCCAAATTTCGAATGTGTCTACGTTCGCACAATTAATTTCTTAGAGAGAAATTTTCAAATTTCGAATGTCTAAATTCACCGACCAATTAATTTCTTAGAGAGAAAATATTTCCCAAATTTCGAATGTCTAAATTCTACTGACCATAACCAATTTTTAGGAGAGAAAATATTCCAAATTTCGAATGTCTAAATTCACTGACCACACCAATTTTTTTAGGAAAATATTTCCAAATTTCGAATGTACAAATTACTCGACCAACATTAATTTCTTAGGAAAATATTTCCAAATTTCGAATGTCTAAAATTCACTGACCTTTAATTAATTTCTTAGGGAGGAAGAAAATATTTCCAAATTCTCTGAACGTCTAAAATTCTTTTATTTAATTAATTTCTTGAGAGAAAATATTCCAAATTTCGAATGATCCAATTACCGACCACAATTAATTTTTAGAGAAAATATTTCCAAATTCTGAATGTCTAAATTCACTGACCACAATTAATTTCTTAGGAGAAAATATTTCCAAATTTCGTCTGAAATGTCTTAGGAAAATTCACTGACCAAATTAATTTCTTAGAGAGAAAATATTTCCAAATTTCAGAATGTCTAAATTCACTGACCACAATTAATTTCTTGGAGAGAAAATATTTCCAAATTTCGAATGTCTAAATTCACTGACCACAATTAATTTCTTAGGAGAAAAATTTCCAAATTTCGAATGTCTAAATTCACTGACCATAATTAATTTTCGTCCAAATTTCGAAATGTCTAAATTCACTGACCACAATTAATTTCTTAGGAGAAAATATTTCCAAATTTCTGAATGTCTAAATTACTGACCACAATTAATTTCTTAGAGAGAAAATATTTCCAAATTTCTGAATGTCTAAATTCAAAACCACAATTAATTTCTTAGAGAAAATATTTCCAAATTTCGAATGTCTAAATTCACTGACCACAATTAATTTTTAGGAGAGAAAATATTTCAAATTTCGAATGTTCAAATTCACTGACCACAATTAATTTCTTAGGAGAAAATAAAATTTCAAATGTCCTAAATTCACTGACCACAAATTTCTTAGGAGAAAATGTTTCCAAATTTCGAATGTCTAAATTCACTGACCACAATTAATTTCTTAGGAGAGAAAATATTTCCAAATTTCGGGAATGTCTAAATTCACTGACCACAATTAATTTCTTAGGAGAGAAAATATTTCCAAAATTTCGAATGTCTAAATTCACTGACCACAATTAATTTGGGGGAGAAAATATTTCCAAATTTGAATGTCTAAAATTCACTGACCACAATTAATTTCTTAGAGAGAAAATATTTCAAATTTCGAATGTCTAAATTCACTGACCACTTAGAGAGAAAATTAATTTCTTACTGACACACAATTAATTTTTAGAGAAAATATTTCCAAATTTCTGAATGTCTTAGGAGAAAATAAATTCATTTGACCACAATTAATTTCTTAGGAGAGAAAAATATTTCCAAATTTCGAATGTCTAAATTCACTGCACCACAATTAATTTCTTAGGAGAGAAAATATTTCCAAATTTCTGAATGTCTAAATTACTGACTACAATTAATTTCTTAGGAGAGAAATATTTCCAAATTTCGAATGTCTAAATTCACTGACCAGTGTAATTCTTAGGAGAGAAAATATTTCAAATTCGAATAATAAATTCTACTGACCACATTAATTTCTTAGGGAGAAAATATTTTCCAAATTTCAATGTCTAAATTACCGACATGAACAATTAATTTTAGGAGGAGTAAAATGTTTTAAATTTTCGAATGTCTAAATTCACTGACCAGCAGGAGAAAATATTTTAAATTTAGGAGAGAAAATATCAAATTCTCGAATGTCTAAATTAATTGACCAAAATTTCTTAGGAGAGAAATATTTTCCAAATTTCGAATGTCTAAATTCACCGACCACAATTAATTTCTTAGAGAGAAATATTTCAAATTTCGAATGTCTAAATTCACTGACCAATTAATTTCTTAGGGAGAGAAAATATTTTCCCAAATTTCGAATGTCTAAATTCACTGACCACAATTAATTTCTTAGGAGAGAAAATATTTCCAAATTTCGAATGTCTAAATTCACTGACTTGTACCAATTTCTTAGAGAGAAAATATTTTAAATTGAATGTCTCGTTTAATGACCATTAATTTCTTAGGAGAAAATATTTAAATTTCGAATGTCTAAATTCACTCGACCACAATTAATTTCTTAGGAGAAAATATCAAATTTCGAATGTCTAAATTCACTGATTACAATTAATTTCTTAGGAGAGAAAATATTTCCAAATTTCGAATGTCTAAATTCCTTTACCACAATTAATTTCTTAGAGGAAAATATTTCCAAATTTCAGATGTCTAAATTCTGACCACATTACAATTTCTTAGGAGAGAAAATATTTACCCCGGAATTTCTAATATCTAGACCACTGAATTAATTTCTTAGAGAGAAAATGTTTCCAAATTTCTGAATGTCTAAATTCACTGACCACAATTAATTTTCTTAGGAGAAAATATTTCCAAATTTCGAATGTCTAAAATTCATGACCACAATTAATTTCTTAGAGAGAAAATATTTCCAAATTTCGAATGTCTAAATTCACTGACCACAATTAATTTCTTGGGAGAAAATATTTCCAAATTTCGAATGTCTAAATTCAGTTCGACATACAATTAATTTCTTAGGAGAAAAAATATTTCCAAATTTAAAATGTCTAAATTCATTTCGACTACAATTATTTTCTTAGGAGAGAAATATTTCAAATTTCTTAGGAATGTCTAAATTTCGAAATGCCCAAATTCTGACCAAATTTCACTAGGAGAGACCAAATTTCGAATGTCTAAATTTTTTAGAGAGAAAATATTTCCAAATTTCGAATGTCTAAATTCACTGACCAATAATTAATTTCTTTAGAGAAAATATTTCCAAATTCTCGAATGTCTAAAAATTCATCAATTCACAATTAATTTCTTAGGAGAGAAAATATTTCCAAATTTCTGAAATGCTTAAAATTCACTGACCACAATTAATTTCTTAGGAGAGAAAATATTTTCCAAATTTCGAATGTCTAAATTCACTGACCACAATTAATTTTTAGGAGAAAAAATATCAAATTCTGAATGTCTAAATTCACTGACCACAATTAATTTCTTAGGAGAGAAAATATTTCCACCTCGAAATGTCTAAATTCACTGACCATACCACTTTCTTAGGAGGAGAAAATATTCCAAATTTCGAATGTCTAAATTCACTCCTGACCACAATTAATTTCTTAGGAGAGAAAATATTTCCAAATTTCGAATGTCTAAATTCACTGACCACAATTGTTCTTAGAGAGAAAATATTTCCAAATTTCGAATGTCTAAATTCACTGTACAATTATTTCAATTAGGAGAGAAAAAATTTCCAAATTTTTAAATTCACTGACCATGTCTAGAGAGAAAATTCACTGAATGTCTAAATTACCGATCATACTAATTTTAGAGAAAAATATTTCAAATTTCGAATGTCTAAAATTCACTACCACAATTAATTTCTTAGGAGAAAAACATTTGAATTGAATCTAGAAATTAGGAGAAAAGAGCTCAAGTTCTTTGAATGTCTAAATTCATTGACCACAATTTTTTAGGAGAGAAAATATTTCAAATTTCGAATGTCTAAATTCTACGGGACCACAATTAATTTTAGGAGAAAATATTTTCAAATTTCGAATGTCTAAATTCATTCGACCACTAATTAGGAGAGAAAAATTTCTTAATGGAGAAAATATTTAGAGAGAAAATTTCAAATTGAATGTCTAAATTGACCAATAATTAATGTAGGAGAAAAATATTTCAAATTTGAATAATCTAAATTGACACAATTAATTTCTTAGGAGAGAAAATACTTCCAAATTTTCGAAAAGTCTAAATTCATCGACCATAATTAATTTTTAGAGAGAAAAATACCGAATGTCTAAATTCCAACCACAATTAATTTCTTAGAGAGAAAATATTTCCAAATTTCGAATGTCTAAATTCACTGACCACAATTAATTTCTTAGAGAGAAAATATTTCAAATTTCGAATGTCTAAATTCACTGACCACAATTAATTTCTTAGAGAGAAAATATTTCCAAATTTCAAGGAATGTCTAAATTCACTGACCACAATTAATTTCTTAGAGAAAATATTTCCAAATTTCGAATGTCTAAATTCACTGACCACAATTAATTTCTTGGGAGAGAAAAATATTTCCAAATTTGAGACGTCTAAATTCACTGACCAATTAATTTCTAGAGAGAAAATATTTCAAATTTCAATGTCTAAATTCACTGACCACAATTAATTTCTTAGAGAGAAAAATATTTCCAAATTTCGAATGTCTAAATTCACTGACCACAATTAATTTTAGAGAGAAAATATTTCCAAACCACAATTAAATTTGACCACAATTAATTTTAGGAGAGAAAATATTTCCAAATTTCGAATGTCTAAATTCTTGACCACAATTAATTTCTTAGAGAGAAAATATTTCCAAATTTCGAATGTCACTGCCACAAAATTTCTTGACCAAACAATTAAATTTGACCACAATTAATTTAGGAGAGAAAAATTTCCAAATTTCGAATGTCTAAATTTGACCACAATTAATTTCTTAGGAGAGAAAATGTTTAAATTTCGAATGTCTAAATTCACTGGACCACAATTAATTTCTTGGAGAGAAAATATTTCCAAATTTCGAATGTGACCACAATTAATTTCTTAGGAGAGAAAATATTTAAATTTCTGACCACAATTAATTTCTTAGGAAAAGAGAAAATATTTGACCACCTTGAGAGAAAAATTTTTTGAATGTCTAAATTCACTGACCACAATTAATTTCTTAGGAGAGAAAATATTTCAAGAAAATATTTGACCACAATTAATTTCGAACCCAAATGTCTAAATTCCAAATTCGAACTGACCACAATTAATTTCTTGGAGAAAAATATTTCCAAATTTCCGAATGTCCAAATTACTTTGGACCACAATTATTTTCTTAGGGAGAAAATATTTAAATTTCGAATGTCTAAATTGACCATAATTATTTCTTAGAGAAAATATTTCCAAATTTCGAATGTCTAAATTCACTGACCACAATTAATTTCTAGGGAGAGAAAATATTTCCAAATTTCGAGTGTCTAAATTCACTGATACAATTAATAATTTCTTAGGGAGAAATATTTCCAAATTTCGAATGTCTAAATTCCTTTGACCAATTAATTTCTTAGAGAAAATATTTCCAAATTTCGAAATGTCTAGAATTCACCGACCACGTTAATTTCTTAGGAGAGAAAAAACTCAAATTTCGAATGTCTAAATTCTTTGACCACATTTCTTAGGAGAGAAAAGGCTTCCAACATTCGAATGTCTAAATTCACTGGACCACAATTAATTTCTTAGGAGAAAATATTTCCAAATTCGAATGTCTAAATTCACTTATTACAATTAATTTCTTAGAGAGAAAAATATTTCCCAAATTTCGAATGTCTAAATTCACTGACCACAATTACTTAGAGAAAATTTCAAATTTTGAATGTCAAATTCACTGACCATAATTAATTTAGGGAGAATATTTCCAAATTTCGAATGTCTAAATTCTTTTTGTACAATTAATTTCTTAGAGAGAAAATATTTCCAAATTTCGAATGTCTAAATTCACTGACCACAATTAATTTCTTAGGAGAGAAAATATTTCCAAATTCTGAACGAATGTCTGAATAAATTCACTGACCACAATTAATTTCTTAGGAGAGAAAATATTTCCAAATTTCGGAATGTCTAAATTCACTGACCACAATTAATTTCTTTAGAGAGAAAAAATATTTCCAAATTTCTGAATGTCTAAATTCACTGACCACAATTAATTTCTTAGGAGAGAAAATATTTCCAAATTTGAATGTCTAAATTCACTGACCACAATTAATTTCTTAGGAGAGAAAAATATTTCCAAATTTCGAATGTCTAAATTCACTGACCACAATTAATTTCTTAGGAGAGAAAATATTTCCAAATTTCGAATGTCTAAATTCACTGACCACAATTAATTTCTTAGGAGAGAAAATATTTCCAAAAATGTCTAAATTCACTGACCACAATTAATTTCTTAGGAGAAAATATTTCCAAATTTCGAATGTCAAATTCACTGACCACAATTAATTTCTAGGAGAAAATATTTCCAAATTTCGAATGTCTAAATTCATGGGACCAATTAATTTCTTAGAGAGAAAATATTTCCAAATTTCGAATGTCTAAATTCACTGACCACAATTAATTTCTTAGAGAAAATATTTCAAATTTCGAATGTCTAAATTCACTGACCACAATTAATTTCTTAGGAGAAAATATTTTTCGAATGTCTAAATTCACTGACCACAATTAATTTCTTAGGAGAGAAAATATTTCCAAATTTCGAATGTCTAAATTAATTGACCACAATTAATTTCTTAGGAGAGAAAATATTTCCAAATTTCGAATGTCTAAATTCACTGACCACAATTAATTTTTAGGGGAGAAAATATTTCCAAATTTCGAATGTCTAAATTCACTGACCACAATTAATTTCTTAGGAGAGAAAATATTTCCAAATTTCGAATGTCTAAATTCACTGAACCACAATTAATTTCTTAGGAGAAAATATTTCCAAATTTCGAATGTCTAAATTCATGACCACAATTAATTTCTAGGAGAGAAAATATTTCCAAATTTCGAATGAACGTTCAATTCACTGACCACAATTAATTTCTTAGGAGAGAAAATATTTCCAAATTTCGAATGTCTAAATTCACTGACCACAATTAATTTCTTTTAGAGAGAAAAATATTTCAAATTTCAGAATAGGAGAGTCTAAAATTCACTGACCACAATTAATTTCTTAGGAGAGAAAATATTTCCAAATTTCCAAATTCACTGACCACAATTAATTTCTTAGGAGAGAAAAAATTTCAAATTTCGAATGTCTAAATTCCAATACAATTAATTTTTTAGAGAGAAAATCAAATTTCCAAATTTACTGACCACAAATTAATTTCTTAGGAGAAAAAATTTCAAATTTCGAATGTCTAAATTCCAACCACAATTAATTTCTTTAGAGAGAAAATATTTCCAAATTTCGAATGTCTAAATTCACTGAACCACAATTAATTTCTTAGAGAGAAAAATATTTCCAAATTTCGAATGTCTAAATTACTGACCACAATTAATTTTTAGGGGAGAGAAAATATTTCCAAATTTCGAAAATGTCTAAATTCACTGACTACAATTAATTTCTTCCAAATTGAATGGAAAATAATTTCCAAATTTCGAATGTCTAAATTGACCACAGTGTTCTTGGGAGAAAATATTTCCAAATTTCGAATGTCTAAATTCTGACCACAATTAATTTCTTGGAGAGAAAATATTTCCAAATTTCGAATGTCTAAATTCACTGACCACAATTAATTTCTTAGGAGAGAAAATATTTCCAAATTTCGAATGTCTAAATTTTACTTAGAGAGAAAATATTTTAAAATTTTTTGATTTAATTTCTTTTTAGGGAGAAAAGCATTTCTAAATTTCGAAATGTCTAAATTCACTGACCACAATTAATTTCTTAGGGAGAGAAAATATTTCCAAATTTCTGAATGTCTAAATTCATCGACCACAATTAATTTTAGAGAGAAAATATTTCCAAATTTCGAATGTCTAAATTCACTGACCACAATTAATTTCTTAGGAGAGAAAATATTTCCAAATTTCGAATGTCTAAATTCACTGACCACAATTAATTTCTTAGAGAAAATATTTCCAAATTTCGAATGTCTAAATTCATTTTAGGAGAGAAAATATTTCCAAATTGAAATTCAAATTCACTGACCACAATTAATTTCTTAGAGAGAAAATATTTCCAAATTTCGAATGTCTAAATTCACTCAATTAATTTGGGAAAAATATTTCCACGAATGTCTAAATTTCAATTAAGGAGAGAAAAAAAATTTTCCAAATTCACTGACCACAATGTCTTAGGAGAAAAATTTCAAATTCAGATGTCTAAATTCCTGACCACAATTAATTTCTTAGGGAGGAGAAAAATTTCAAATTTCTGAATGTCTAAATTCACTGACCACAATTAATTTTCTAGAGAGAAAATATTTCCAAATTTCGAATGTCTAAATTCACTGACCACAATTAATTTCTTAGGAGAAAATATTTCCAAATTTCTTGAATGTCTAAATTCACTGACCACACAATTAATTTCTTAAAGAGAAAAAATATTTCAAATTTCCAAATTGAATGTCTAAATTCACCGACCACAATTAATTTTTTAGGAGAGAAAATATTTCCAAATTTGAAATGTCTAAATTCACTGACCACAATTAATTTCTTTAGAGAAAATATTTCCCCAAATTTCGAATGTTCAAATTCACTGACCACAATTAATTTCTTAGGAGAGAAAATATTTCCAAATTTCAAATGTCTAAATTCACTGACCACAATTAATTTCTTAGAGAGAAAATATTTCCAAATTTCGAATGTCTAAATTCACTGACCACAATTAATTTCTTAGGAGAGAAAATATTTCCAAATTTGGGAATGTCTAAATTCACTGACCACAATTAACTTAGGGAGAGAAAAATTCCAAATTTCGAAATGTCTAAATTCACTGACTGAAACTCGAACTAAATTCATCGACCAATTTTTAGAGAGAAAATATTTCCAAATTTCGAATGTCTAAATTCACTGACCCAATTAATTTCTTAGGAGGAGAGAAAACATTTCCAAATTTCTTCGAATGTCTAAAATTCACTGACCACAATTAATTTCTTAGAGGAGAAAATATTTCAATGTCAAATTCACGAATACAATTAATTTCTTAAATTCACTGACCACAATTAATTTCTTAGGAGAGAAAATATTTCCAAATTCTAAATTGAATGTTCAAATTCAATGACCACAATTAATTCAATTTAGGAGAGAAAATATTTCCAAATTTCGAACCTTGGGAAAATCTAAATTTCGAATGTCTGATTCACAATTAATTTCTTAGAGAGAAAATATTTCCATTCGAATGTCTAAATTACCGACCACAATTAATTTCTTAGGAGAAAATATTTCAAATTTCAGATGTCTAAATTACCGACCACAATTAATTTCTTAGGGAGAGAAAATATTTCAAATTTCGAATGTCTCCAAATTCACCGACCACAAATTAATTTCTTGGGAGAAAATATTTCAAATTTTGAAATGCAACCACAATTAATTTCTTAGGAAAATGTTTTAATTTGAGTACAATTAATTTAATTTCCTTGGGAGAAAATATTTCCAAATTTTCGAATGTCTAAATTCTTTTGACCACAATTAATTTTTTGGGAGAAAAATTTTAAATTTCGAATGTCAAATTTCGATTAATTTCTTAGGAGAAAAATTTCCAAATTTCCAATGTCTAAATTCACTGACCACAATTCGTTACCTAATTTCTTGGGAGAAAAAATTTCCAAATTTCGAATGTCTAAATTCACTGACCAATTAATTTTAGAGGAGAAAATATTTCAAATTTCGAATGTCTAAAATTCACTGACCACAATTAATTTCTTGGAGAGAAAATATTTCCAAATTTCTGAATGTCTAAATTCACTGACCACAATTAATTTTCTTTAGGAGAAAATATTTCCAAAATTTCGAATGTCTAAATTCACCGACCACAATTAACTTGGGAGAGAAAATATTTCCAAATTTCCGGTCGTCTAAATTCTGACCACAATTAATTTCCTTTTAGGGAAAATATTAACCCAAATTTCGAATGTCTAAATTCACTGACCACAATTAATTTTTTAGGGAGAAAAATATTTCCCAAATTTCGAATGTCTAAATTCACCGCTGACCACAATTAATTTCTAGAGAGAAATATTTCCAAATTCCCAGCCGGGTCTAAATTTCACTGACCACAATTAATTTCTTAGGAGAAAAATTTTAAAATTTCGAATGTCTAAATTCACTGACCACAATTAATTTCTTAGGAGAGAAAATATTTTCCAAATTTGAATGTCTAAATTCATCGACCACAATTAATTTCTTAGAGAGAAAATATTTCCAAATTTCGAATGTCTAAATTCATCAATCTACAATTAATTTCTTAGGAGAAAAAATTTCCAAATTCCGAATGTCTAAATTCACTGACCACAATTAATTTCTTTAGGAGAGAAAATATTTCCAAATTTCAGGAATGTCTAAATTCACTGACCACAAAATTAATTTCTTAGGAGAGAAAATATTTCCAAATTTCGAATGTCTAAATTCACTGAATACAATTAATTTCTTAGGAGAGGAAATATTTCCAAATTTCAATGTCTAAATTCACTCACAATTAATTTCTTAGGAGAGAAAAATATTTCCAAATTTCGAATGTCTAAATTCACCGACCACAATTAATTTCAGGAGGAGAAAATATTTCCAAATTTCTAAATTCACTGACCACAATTAATAATTTCTTAGGACCAAATTTAATGTCTAGAGAGAAAATTAATTTCTTAGGAGAAAAATTTCCGAATGTCTAAATTCACTGACCACAATTAATTTCTTAGGAGAGAAAATATTTCCAAATTTCGAATGTCTAAATTCACTGACCACAATTAATTTCAAAATTTAAATTTCGAATGTCTAGGAGAGGAAAAATATTTCCAAATTTCGAATGTCTAAATTCACTGATCACAATTAATTTCTTAGGAGAGAAAAAATATTTCCAAATTTCGAACATGTCTAAATTCACTGACCACAATTAATTTCTTTTAGGAGAGAAAATATTTCCAAATTTCGAATGTCTAAATTCACCAATTACAATTAATTTCTTAGGAGAGAAAATGTTTCCAAATTTCCGAATGTCTAAATTCACTGACCACAATTAATTTCTTAGGAGAGAAAAGATGTCTAAATTCCAAATTTCTTAGGAAGAAGAAAATATTTCAAATTTCAACAAATTACTGACCACAATTAATTTCTTAGGAGAGAAAATATTTCCAAAATTTCGAAATGTCTAAAATTCACCCAATACAATTAATTTCTTAGAGAAAATATTTAAATTTCAGAATGTCTAAATTACACTCCGACCACAATTAATTTCTTAGGAGAAAAAATTTCAAATTTCGAATGTCTAAATTCACTGACCACAATTGTTTCTTGAGAGAGAAAATATTTCCAAATTTGAATGTCTAAATTACTGACCACAATTAATTTCTTAGGAGAAAATATCAAATTTCGAAATTCTGACCACAATTAATTTCTTAGGAGAAAATATTTCCAAATTTCAAATGTCTACAATTTACAATTAATTTCTTAGGAGAAAAATATTTCCAAATTTCGAATGTCTAAATTCACAATACAAAATTTCTTAGGAGAAATATTTCCAAACAGATATAAATTTCAATTAAGGGGAGAAAAATATTTCCAAATTTCGAATGTCCAAATTCACTGACCACAATTAATTTCTTAGGAGAAAAGATTTCCAAATTTCAGATAAATTTTCCAAATTTCAATGTCTAAATTCACTGGACCACAATTAATTTCTTAGGGAAAAGATTTCCAAATTCAAGAATGTCTAGTTCACTTTCCAAATTTCTTAGGAGAAAATATTTCTAAATTCACTGATTAAAAATAAAATTAATTTCTTAGGAGAAAATATTTCCAAATTTCGAATGTCTAAATTCACTGACCACAATTAATTTCTTAGGAGAGAAAATATTTCCAAATTTCGAATGTCTAAATTCACTGACCACAATTAATTTCTTGGAGAGAAAATATTTCCAAAATTTCGAATGTCCTAAATTCACTGACCACAATTAATTTCTTAGGAGAAAATATTTCCAAATTTCGAATGTCTAAATTCATTGAATTACAAATTAATTTCTTAGGAGAGAAAATATTTCTGTAAATTTTCGAATGTCTAAATTCCTCGACCACAATTAATTTCTTAGGAGAGAAAATATTTGGAAATTTCGAATGTCTAAATTACAATACAATTAATTTCTTAGGGAAATATTTCCAAATTTCAAAATGTCTAAATTCACTGACCACAATTAATTTCTTAGGAGAAAATATTTCCAAATTTCGAATGTCTAAATTCACTGACCACAATTAATTTCCTTAGGAGAAATATTTCCAAATTTGTCGTCTAAATTCACTGACCATAATTAATTTCTTAGGAGAGGAAATATTTCCAAATTTCAGATGTCTAAATTCACTGACCACAATTAATTTCTTAGGAGAAAATATTTCCAAATTTCTGAATGTCTAAATTCACTGAAGCACAATTAATTTCTTAGGAGAGAAAATATTTCCAAATTTTGAATGTCTAAATTCACAATTCACAATTAATTTTAGGAGAGAAAATATTTCCAAATTTCGAATGTTCAAATTCACTGACCACAATTAATTTCTTAGGAGGAGAAAATATTTCAAATTTCGAATGTCTAAAATTCGCTGACCACAATTAATTTCTTAGGAGAGAAAATATTTCCAAATTTCAGAAATCTAAATTCACTTTTAGGAGAGAAAATATTTCCAAAACGAATTCAAATTTCTTATTTGGGGGAAAATATTTCCAAATTTCGAATGTCTAAATTCACTGACCACAATTAATTTCTTAGGAGAGAAAATATTTCCAAATTCGAAT
The DNA here is from genome assembly GCA_903632075.3 of Acanthosepion pharaonis. Taxonomy (NCBI): domain Eukaryota; kingdom Metazoa; phylum Mollusca; class Cephalopoda; order Sepiida; family Sepiidae; genus Acanthosepion; species Acanthosepion pharaonis. Next base: position 865,024 of record CAHIKZ030000136.1, read on the forward strand.
GTTCAAATTCACTGACCATTTCTTAGAGAGAAAATTAATTTCTTCACTGACCACAATTAATTTTAGAGAAAATATTTCCAAATTTTGAAGGCTCAAAGTTCACTTGACCACACTAATTTCTTAGGAGAGAAATATTTCCAAAATTTCGAATGTCTAAATTCACTGACCACAATTAATTTCTTAGGAGAGAAAAGGTATTTCCAAATTCTGAAATGTCTAAATTCACTGACCACAATTAATTTCTTAGGAGAGAAAAATATTTCCAAATTTGAATGTCTAAATTAATTGACCACAATTAATTTCTTAGAGAGAAAAGATTTTCCAAATTTTTGAATGTTCAAATTCACTTAACTACTGACCACAATTAATTTCTTAGAGAGAAAATATTTCCAAATTTCTTGAATGTCTAAATTCACTGACCACAATTAATTTCTTGGAGAGAAAATATTTCCAAATTTCGAATGTCTAAATTCACTGACCACAATTAATTTTTAGAGAGAAAATATTTCCAAATTTCGAATGTCTAAATTCACTGACCACAATTAATTTCTTTAGAGAGAAAAATATTTCCAATTTTTTTGAATGTCTAAATTCACTGACCACAATTAATTTCTTAGAGAGAAAAATATTCCAAATTTCGAATGTCTAAATCACAAAAACACAATTAATTTTAGGAGAAAAATTTCCAAATTCGGAATGTCTAAATTCACTGACCACAATTAATTTAGGAGAGAAAATATTTCCAAATTTCGAATGTCTAAATTCACTGACCACAATTAATTTCTTAGAGAGAAAATATTTCCAAATTTTCGAATGTCTAAAATTCACTGACCACAATTAATTTCTTGGGAGAAAATATTTCCAAATTTCGAATGTCTAAATTCACTGACCAAATTAATTAATTTCAAATTTGACTAAAATTAATTTCTTGGGAGAAAATATTTCCAAATTTCGAATGTCTAAATTCACTGACCACAATTAATTTCTTAGGAGAGAAAATATTTCCAAATTTCGAATGTCTAAATTCACTGACCACAATTAATTTCTTAGGAGAGAAAATATTTCCAAATTTCGAATGTCTAAATTCACTGACCACAATTAATTTCTTTTTAGGAGAGAAAATATTTCCAAATTTCGAATGTCTAAATTCACTGACCACAATTAATTTCTTAGAGAGAAAAATATTTCCAAATTTCGAATGTCTAAATTCACTGACCACAATTAATTTCTTAGGAGAGAAAATATTTCCAAATTTCAGAATGTCTAAATTCACTGACCACAATTAATTTTTAGAGAGAAATATTTCCAAATTTGAATGTCTAAATTCACTGACTACAATTAATTTAGGAGGAGAAAATATTTCAAATTTCGAATGTCTAAATTCTGACCACAATTAATTTCTTAGGAGAGAAAAATTTCCAAATTTCGAATGTCTAAATTCACTGACCACAATTAATTTCTTAGAGAGAAAATATTTCCAAATTTCGAATGTCTAAATTCACTGACCACAATTAATTTCTTAGAGAAAAATATTTCCAAATTTCGAATGTCTAAATTCACTGACCACAATTAATTTCTAGGAGAGAAAAATATTTCCAAATTTGAATGTCTAAATTCACTGACCACAATTAATTTCTTAGGAGAGAAAATATTTCTAGAGAGAAAAATTTCTGAATGTCTAAATTCATTGACCACAATTAATTTCTTAGAGAGAAAATATTTCCAAATTTCGAATGTCTAAATTCATTGACCACAATTAATTTCTTAGAGAGAAAATATTTCCAAATTTCGAATGTCTAAATTCACTGACCACAATTAATTTCTTAGAGAGAAAAATATTTCCAAATTTCGAATGTCTAAATTCACTGACCACAATTAATTTCTTAGAGAGAAAATATTTCCAAATTTCGAATGTCTAAATTCACTGACCACAATTAATTTCTTAGAGAGAAAATATTTCCAAATTTCGAATGTCTAAATTCACTGACCACAATTAATTTTAGGAGAGAAAATATTTCCAAATTTCTTGAATGTCTAAATTCACTGACCACAATTAATTTCTTAGGAGAGAAAATATTTCCAAATTTCGAATGTCTAAATTTGACCACAATTAATTTTTAGAGAGAAAATATTTCCAAATGAATGTCTCAAATTCACTGACCACAATTAATTTCTTAGAGAGAAAATATTTCAAATTTCGAATGTCTAAATTCACTGACACAATTAATTTCTAGAGAAAAATATTTCAAATTGGAATGTCTAAATTCACTGACCACAATTAATTTCTTAGGAGAGAAAATATTTCAAATTTGAATGTCTAAATTCACTGACCACAATTAATTTCTTAGAGAAAAATATTTCCAAATTTCGAATGTCTAAATTCACTGACCACAATTAATTTCTTAGGAGAGAAAAATATTTCCAAATTTCCGAATGTCTAAATTCACTGACCACAATTAATTTCTTTAAAGAGAGAAAATTTTTATTTCAAATTTTGGAATGTCTAAATTCACTGACCACAATTAATTTCTTAGAGAGAAAATATTTCAAATTTCGAATGTCTAAATTCACTGACCACAATTAATTTCTTAGAGAGAAAATATTTCAAATTTCGAATGTCTAAATTCATTGAAATAAATTAATTTCTTGGAGAGAAAATATTTCCAAATTTCGAATGTCTAAATTCACTGACCACAATTAATTTCTTAGGAGAGAAAATATTTCCAAATTTCGAATGTCTAAATTCACTGACCACAATTAATTTCTTAGGAGAGAAAATATTTCCAAATTTCCGAATGTCTAAATTCACTGACCACAATTAATTTCTTAGGAGAGAAAATATTTCCAAATTTCGGAATGTCTAAATTCACTGACCACAATTAATTTCTTAGGAGAGAAAATATTTCCAAATTTCGAATGTCTAAATTCACTGACCACAATTAATTTTTTAGAGAGAGAAAATATTTCCAAATTTCGAATGTCTAAATTCACTGGACCACATTAATTTTTTAGGAGAGAAAATATTTCCAAATTTCTGAATGTCTAAATTCACTGACCACAATTAATTTCTTAGGAGAAAAATATTTCCAAATTCCCGAAATGTCTAAATTCACTGACCACAATTAATTTCTAGGAGAGAAAATATTTCCAAATTTCGAATGTCTAAATTCACTGACCACAATTAATTTTAGGAGAGAAAAATATTTCAAATTTCGAATGTCTAAATTTGACCACAATTAATTTTTAGAGAGAAAATATTTCCAAATTTCGAATGTCTAAATTCACTGGTTACAATTAATTTCTTAGGAGAAAATATTTCCAAATTTTCGAATGTCTAAATTCACTGACCACAATTAATTTCTTAGAGAGAAAATATTTCCAAATTTCTGAATGTCTAAATTCACTGACCACAATTAATTAATTTCTTATGGAGAGAAAATATTTCCAAATTTCACAATGTTAAATTCACTGACATATTTCCAAATTTCTTAGGAGAGAAAAATAAAATTTGACCAAATTTAGGAGAAATGTCTAAATTCACTGACCACAATTAATTTCTTAGGAGAGAAAAATATTTTCCAAATTTCGAATGTCTAAATTCGACCACAATTAATGTCTAAATTCACCACTGACCACAATTAATTTCTTAGAGAGAAAATATTTCCAAATTTTGAATGTCTAAATTCACTGACCACAATTAATTTCTTAGAGAGAAAATATTTCCAAATTTCGAATGTCTAAATTCACTGACCACAATTAATTTCTTAGGAGAGAAAATATTTCCAAATTTCGAATGTCTAAATTCACTGACCACAATTAATTTCTTAGGAGAGAAAATATTTCCAAATTTCTGAATGTCTAAATTCACTGACCACACCAATTTTAGAGAGAAAATATTTCCAAATTCTGAATGTCTAAATTCACTGACCACAAATTAATTTCTAAATTACTGGAGAGAAAATATTTCCAAATTTCGAATGTCTAAATTCACTGACCCAATTAATTTCTTAGGAGAAAATATTTCCAAATTTGAATGTCTAAATTCACTGACCACAATTAATTTCTTAGAGAGAAAAATATTTCCAAATTTCGAATGTCTAAATTCACTGACCACAATTAATTTTTAGGAGAGAAAATATTTCCAAATTTTGAAATGTCTAAATTCACTGACCACAATTAATTTCTTAGGAGAGAAATATTTTCCAAATTTCGAATGTCTAAATTCACTGACCACAATTAATTTCTTTAGAGAGAAAATATTTCCAAATTTCGAATGTCTAAATTCACTGGACTATAATTAATTTCTTTAGAGAGAAAAATATTTCCAAATTCTGAATGTTAAATTCACTGGACCACAATTAATTTCTTTAGAGAGAAAATATTTCAAATTTCGAATGTCTAAAATTCACTGACCACAATTAATTTCTTTAGGAGAGAAAATATTTCAAATTCTTTGAATGTCTAAATTCACTGACCACAATTAATTTCTTAGAGAGAAAATATTTCAAATTTCGAATGTCTAAATTACTGACCACAATTAATTTTAGGAGAGAAAAATATTTCCAAATTCCCCGAATGTCTAAACCACTGACCACAATTAATTTCTTAGAGAGAAAAAAAATATCAAATTTCTGAATGTCTAAATTCACTGACCACAATTAATTTTTAGAGAGAAAATATTTCCAAATTTCTGAATGTCTAAATTCATCATACAATTAATTTCTTTAGAGAGAAAAATATTTCCAAATTTCGAATGTCTAAATTACTGAATGTTTTAGAGAGAAAATCAAATTTCTGAATGACTGACCCAATTAATTTCTTTAGGAGAGAAAATATTTCCAAATTTCTGAATGTCTAAATTCACTGACCACAATTAATTTCTTAGAGAGAAAATCAAATTTTTGAATGTCAAATTCACTGACCACAATTAATTTCTTTAGAGAGAAAAATAAATTTCGAATGTCTAAATTCACTGACCACAATTAATTTCTTAGGAGAAAAATATTTCAAATTTCTTGAATGTCTAAATTCACTGACCACAATTAATTTTAGGAGAGAAAAATATTTCCAAATTTCTGAATGTCTAAATTCACTGACCACAATTAATTTCTTTAGGAGAGAAAACATTTCCAAATTCTCTGAATGTCTAAATTCACTGACCACAATTAATTTCTTTAGAGAGAAAATATTTCAAAATTTCGAATGTTCAAATTCACTGACCACAATTTCCTTAGAGAGAAAATATTTCCAAATTTTGAATGTCTAAATTCACTGACCACAATTAATTTCTTAGAGAGAAAATATTTCAAATTTCGAATGTCTAAATTCAATTTGACCACAATTAATTTCTTAGGAGATATTTCCAAATTTCGAATGTCTAAATTACTGACCAATTAATTTTTAGGAGAAAAAATTTCCAAATTTCGAATGTCTAAATTCACTGACCACAATTAATTTCTTCGAGAGAAAAATATTTCCAAATTTCTTTGAAATGTCTAAATTCACTGACCACAATTAATTTTTAGGAGAAAATATTTCCAAATTTCAGATATCTAAATTCACTGACCGATAATTAATTTCTTAGAGGAGAAAATATTTCAAATTTCGAATGTCTAAATTCTGACCACAATTAATTTTAGAGAGAAAAATGTTTCCAAATTTCGAATGTCTAAATTCACTGACCAATAATTAATTTCTTGGGAAGAAAATATTTCCCAAATCAGGAATGTCTAAATTCATGACCACAGTGTTTCTTAGGAAAATATTTCCAAATTTCGAATGTCTAAATTCACTGACCACAATTAATTTTGGGAGAAAATATTTCCAAATTTCGGAATGTCTAAATGCAGCCCAATTAATTTCTTAGGAGAAAATATTTAAATTTCGAATGTCTAAATTCACTGACCACAATTAATTTCTTAGGAGAAAATATTTCCAAATTTCGAATGTCTAAATTCACTGACCACAATTAATTTCTTGGGAGAAAATATTTAATTTCGAATGTTCAAATTAATGACCACAATTAATTTTCCAAGAATTTAGAGAGAAAAATTTCTTGGAGAAAATGTTCCAAATTTCGAATGTCTAAATTCAGTGTTCTTGGAGAAAATGTTTCAGAATTTAGATGTCTAAAATTATGACCACAATTAATTTCTTGAATGTTCCAAATTTCGAATGTCGAATTCACTGACCACAATTAATTTGCTTGGAGAAAATATTTCCAAATTTCCGAATGTCTAAATTCACTGACCACAATTAACTTTCTTAGGGAGAGAAAATATTCCAAATTTCGAATGTCTAAATTCACTGACCACAATTAATTTAGGAGAGAAAAAATTTCAAGATAATAAATTCACTAAATTTCGAATATTTTAAATTTCGAATGTCTAAATTCACTGACCACAATTATTTCTTAGAGAAAATATTTCCAAATTTCGAATGTCTAAATTCACTGACCAATTAATTTTGTAGGAGAGAAAATATTTCCAAATTTCGAATGTCTAAAATTCACTGACCACAATTAATTTTTTGAGAGAAAATATTTCCAAATTTCGAATGTCTAAATTCACTGACCACAAATTAATTTCTTAGGGAGAAAAATATTTCCAAATTTCGAATGTCTAAATTCACTGCCCAATTAATTTCTTTAGAGAGAAAATATTTCCAAATTTCTGAATGTCTAAATTCACTGACCACAATTAATTTCTTAGGAGAGAAATATTTCCAAATTTCGAAATGTCTAAATTCACCGACCACAATTAATTTCTTAGGGAGAGAAAATATTTCCAAATTTTGAATGTCTAAATTCACTGACCAATTAATTTCTTAGGGAGAGAAAATATTTCCAAATTTCAAAAATGTCTAAATTCACTGACCACACAATTAATTTTAGGAGAAAATATTTCAAAATTTCGAATGTCTAAAACTGACCACACCAATTTCTTAGAGAGAAAAATACTTCCAAATTTCGAATGTCTAAATTACTGACCACAATTAATTTTAGAGAGAAAATATTTCCAAATTTCGAAAATGTCTAAATTCACTGACTACAATTAATTTTTTAGAGAGAAAAAATATTCCAAATTTGAATGTCTAAATTCACTGACCACAATTAATTTCTTTAGGAGAGAAAATATTTCCAAATTTCGAATGTCTAAATTCACCGACCACACCAATTTTTAGAGAGAAATATTTCCAAAATTTCGAATGTCTAAATTCACTGACCACAATTAATTTTTAGAGAAGAAAAATATTTCCAAATTTCGAATGTCTAAATTCACTGACCACAATTAATTTTTAGGAGAGAAAAATATTTCCAAATTTCGAATGTCTAAATTCACTGGGACCACAATTAATTTTTAGAGAGAAAATATTTTAAAATTTCGAATGTCTAAATTCACTTGCTGTAATTAATTCCCCTTTTTAGGAGGAGAAAATATCGCAATTTGAATGTAATTCATCGACCAATTACCTTTAGGAGAGAAAATATTTCCAAATTTCGAAAACAAATTCACTGAATGTCTAGGGAGAGAAAAATTTCCAAACTGAATACTAAATTAATTTTTAGAGAAAAATATTTCAAATTTCGAATGTCTAAATTCACTGACCACAATTAATTTCTTAGGAGAGAAAATATTTCGAATGTCTAAATTCTAATGAATGTCTAGAGAAAATTTCCAAATTCTGGAATGTCTAAATTCAATGACCATTTCTTAGGAGAGAAAATATTTCCAAATTGAAATTGCCTAAATTCACCGACCACAATTAATTTCTTAGGAGAGAAAAATATTCCAAATTTCGAATGTCAAATTCACTGACCACAATTAATTTCTTTAGAGAGAAAAATATTTCCAAATTTCGAATGTCTAAATTCACTGACCACAATTAATTTCTTTAGGGAGAGAAAATATTTCCAAATTTCTGAATGTCTAAATTCACTGACCACAATTAATTTCTTAGGAGAGAAAAATCAAATCTGAATGTCAAATTTGACCACAATTAATTTCTAGAGAGAAAATATTTCCAAATTTCGAATGTCTAAATTCACTGACCAAATTAATTTTTAGGAGAGAAAATATTTCCAAATTTCTTGAATGTCTAAATTCATGATATTCGCAATTAATTTTTAGAGAGAAAAAATATTTCAAATTTCAAATGTCTAAATTCACCTTTAGAGAGACCACAATTAAATTTCTGTTCAATTTAGGAGAGAAAAATATTTCCAAATTTCTTGAAATGTCTAAAATTCACTGACCACAATTAATTTCTTTAGAGAGAAAATTTCAAATTTCGAATGTCTAAATTCACTGACCATAATTAATTTCTTAGGAGAGAAAATATTTCCAAATTTCAAATGTCTAAATTCACTGACCACAATTAATTTTTAGAGAGAAAATATTTCCAAATTTCGAATGTCTAAATTCACTGACCACAATTAATTTCTTAGGAGAGAAAATATTTCCAAATTTCGAATGTCTAAATTCACTGACCACAATTAATTTCTTAGGAGAGAAAAATATTTCAAATTTCGAATGTCTAAATTCACTGACTACAAATTAATTTTTAGGAGAGAAATATTTCCAAATTTCGAATGTCTAAATTACTGACCCAATTAATTTCTTTAGAGAGAAAAATATTTCAAATTCGAAATGTCTAAATTCACTGACCACAATTAATTTCTTAGGAGAGAAAATATTTCCAAATTTCCCGAATGTCTAAATTCACTGACCACAATTAATTTCTTTAGAGAGAAAATCAATGTCTAAATCATCGACCACAATTAATTTCTTAGAGAGAAAATATTTCAAATGTCTAAATTCACTGACCACAATTAATTTCTTAGAGAGAAAATATTTCCAAATTTCGAATGTCTAAATTCACTGACCACAATTAATTTCTAGAGAGAAAAATATTTTCAAATTTCTGAATGTCTAAATTCACTGACCACAATTAATTTCTTAGGAGATTTGAAAAAATTTCCAAAATTTAGGAGAGAAAATTTCCAAATTTGTCTAAATTCACTGACCACAATTAATTTCTTAGAGAGAAAATATTTCAAATTTCTGAATGTCTAAATTCACTGACCACAATTTAATTTCTTAGGAGAAAATATTTCCTTAGAGAGAAAAAATTTCGAATGTCTAAATTCACTGACCACAATTAATTTCTTAGGAGAAAATATTTCAAATTTCGAATGTTCAAATTCACTGACCACAATTAATTTCTTGGGAGAAATATTTCCAAATTTCAGAATGTCTAAATTCACTGACACAATTAATTTCTTTAGGGGAGTCAAAAAAAATATTTCTTAGAGAGAAAAATTTCCAAATGTCTAAATTCACTGACCACAATTAATTTCTTAGAGAGAAATATTTCAAATTTCAAATTTCAAAATGACACAAAATTTCTTGGGAGAAAATGACCAAATTTTAATGTCTTTCAGAGAAACAATTAATTTCTTAGGAGAGAAAATATTTCAATTTCAGTGTCTAAATTGACCACAATTAATTTCTTAGAGAAAATATTTCCAAATTTCAATGTCTAAATTCACTGACCACAATTAATTTCTTTAGGAGAGAAAATATTTCCAAATTTCGAATGTCTAAATTCACTGACCACAATTAATTTCTTAGGAGAAAATATTTCCAAATTTCGAATGTCTAAATCACTGATTACAATTAATTTCAAATTAGGAGATGTCTAAAAATGGACCACAAAATTTCAATGTCTAAATTCTGAATGTCTAAATTACTGACCACAATTAATTTCAAATTTAGGAGAAAATATTTCCAAATTTCTGAATGTCTAAATTAGAGAGAAAATACTGAATGACCACAATTAATTTCTTAGAGAGAAAAATATTTCCAAATTTTTCAGGAGAGAATGTCTCCAAATTTCTGTCTAAAATCCAGGACAATTAATTTTTTAGAGAAAATATTTCCAAATTTGAATGTCTAAATTCACTGACCACAATTAATTTCTTAGGAGAAAATATTTCCAAATTTCGAATGTCTAAATTCACTGACCACAATTAATTTCTTAGATGAAAATATTTCCAAATTTCTAAAATAATGTCTAAATTCACTGACTACAATTAATTTTCAGAGAGAAAATATTTCCAAATTTCGAATGTCTAAATTCACTGACACAATTAATTTCTTAGGAGAAAAATATTTCCAAATTTAGGGAGAGAAAAATGTCTAAATTCACTGACCACAATTAATTTCTTAGGAGAGAAAATATTTCCAAATTTTGAATGCGTGACCACAAATTAAATTTAAACTGACCACAATTAATTTCTTAGGAGAAAATATTTCCAAATTTCGAATGTCTAATTCACCTGACCACAATTAATTTCTTAGGAGAGAAAATATTTCCAAATTTCGAATGTCTAAATTCTTTGAATACAATTAATTTTTAGAGAGAAAATGTTTCCAAATTTGAATGTCTAAATTCACTGACCACAATTAATTTCTTAGAGAGAAAATATTTCCAAATTTCGAATGTCTAAAATTCACTGACCATAATTAATTTCTTTAGAGAGAAAATATTTCCAAATTTCGAATGTCTAAATTCACCGGACCACAATTAATTTCTTAGGAGAGAAAATATTTCCAAATTTCGAACGTCTAAATTCACTGATCACAATTAATTTTAGGAGAGAAAAGGCTTCAAATTTCGAATGCTCAAATTCTAATTTGACCACAATTAATTTCTAGGAGAAAATATTTCAAATTCCCGAATGTCTAAATTCACTGACCACACCACTTTTAGAGAGAAAATATCAAATTTCGAATGTTCAAATTACTGACCACAATTAATTTCTTAGAGAGAAAATATTCTAAATTTCGAATGTCAAATTCACTGACCACAATTGTTTTAGGAGAGAAAAATATTTCCGTACTCCCCGAATGTCTAAATTCACTGACCACAATTAATTTCTCTTTAGAGAGAAAAAATATTTCCAAATTTCGAATGTCTAAATTCACTGACCACAATTAATTTCTAGGGGAGAAAATGTTTCCAAATTTCGAATGTCTAAATTCACTGACCACAATTAATTTCTTAGGAGAAAAATTTCCAAATTTCGAATGTCTAAATTCACTGACCACAATTAATTTCTTAGAGAGAAAATGTTTCCAAATTTCGAATGTCTAAATTCTTTGACCACAATTAATTTCTTTAGAGAGAAAATATTTCAAATTTCTGAATGTTCTAAATTCACTGACCACAATTAATTTCTTAGGAGAGAAAATATTTCCAAATTTCGTCTAAATTCACAATACAAATTTCTTGAAAATCAAATTTCAGATATCTAATTCACTGACCACAATTAATTTCTTAGGAGAGAAAATATTTTAAAATTTCGAATGTCTAAATTCACTGACCAATTAATTTCTTTAGAGAAAATATTTTAAAATTTTGAATGTCTAAATTCACTGACCACAATTAATTTTTAGAGAGAAAATGTTTCCAAATTTCGAGACCGTTCAAATTCACTGACCACAATTAATTTCTTAGGAGAGAAAAATATTTCCAAATTTCGAATGTTAATTTTCAAATCACTAAATTAAAATAGGTAATTTCTTAGGGATTTCCACACCAATACAATTAATTTAGGAGGAGAAAATATTCCAAATTTCGAATGTCTAAATTCACTGGACCACAATTAATTTCTTAGGAGAGAAAATATTTCAAATTTCGAATGTCTAAATTCACTGATACAATTAATTTCTTAGGAGAGAAAATGTTTCCAAATTTCCTGATGTCTAAATTCACTGACCACAATTAATTTCTTAGGAGAGAAAATATTTCCAAATTTCGAATGTCTAAATTCACTCGACTACAATTAATTTCTTAGAGGAAAATATTTCCCAAATTTCGAATGTCTAAAATACAATTAATTTCTTGATTTCGAATGTCATACCAATACAATTATTTCTTAGGAGAGAAAAATATTTCCAAATTTCCTCAAATGTCTAAATTCACTCGACCACAATTAATTTCTTAGAGAGAAAATCTTTGGAAATTTCGAATGTCTAAATTCACTGACCAAATTAATTTCTTTAGGAGAAAAATATTTCCAAATTAATTTTGAAAAATGTCAATTTAAATGTCTACTGACCACAATTAATTTCTTGGGAGAAAATGGAGAAAAATTTCCTTGGGATATTTTGGAAATTTCGAATGTCTAAATTCACTGACCACAATTAATTTCTTAGGAGTTTCCAAATTTCGAATCTCTAAATTACCAAATTAATTTCCAAATTGAATGTCTAAATTCATCGACCACAATTAATTTTCTTGGGAGAAAATATTTCCAAATTTCGAATGTCTAAATTCACTGACTACAATTAATTTCTAGGAGAGAAAATATTTCCAAATTTCGAAAAGTTCAATTCACTGACCACAATTAATTTCTTAGGAGAAAATTTCCAAATTTCGAATGTCTAAATTCACCGACCACAATTAATTTCTTAGAGAGAAAATATTTCCAAATTTCGAATGTCTAAATTAGCCCAATTAACTGAAAATACCAAACAATCTGATTTCAAATTAATTTCTTAGGAAAAATATTTCCAAATTTCGAATGTCTAAATTCACTGACCACAATTAATTTCTTAGGAGAAAATATTTATTTCGAATGAGAGAAAATATTTCCAAATTTCGAATGTCTAAATTCACTGACCACAATTAATTTCTTAGGAGAGAAAATATTTCCAAATTTCGAATGTCTAAATTCACTGACCAATTAATTAGGAGAAAAATTTCCAAATTTCAGATGAAATTCAGAAAATTAATTTCTTAGGAGAAAATATTTCCAAATTCTGAATGTCTAAATTCACTGACCACAATTAATTTCTTTAGGAGAGAAAATATTCCAAATTTCGAATGTCTAAATTCACTGACCATAATTAATTTCTTAGGAGAAAATATCAAATTTCGAATGTCTAAATTCACTGACCAATTAATTTCTTAGAGAGAAAATATTTCCAAATTTCAGAATGTCTAAATTCACTGACCACAATTAATTTCTTAGAGAGAAAATATTTCCAAATTTCGAATGTCTAAATTCACTGACCACAATTAATTTCTTAGGAGAGAAAAAGGTTTCCAAATTTCGAATGTCTAAATTCACTGACCACAATTAATTTTTAGGAGGAAAATATTTCCAAATTTCGAATGTCTAAATTACTGACCACCAATTTCTTAGGAGAAAAATATTTTAAAAATTTGAATGTCTAAATTCACTGACAATTAATTTCTTAGGAGAAAATATTTCCAAATTTCGAATGTCTAAATTCCTATTTTAATTAATTTCTTAGGAGAGAAAATGTTTCCAAATTTCGAATGTCTAAATTCACTGACCACAATTAATTTCTTAGGAGAGAAAAATGTTTCCAAATTTCGGAATGTCTAAATTCATTTCTTGGGACCAAAATGTTTCCAAATTTCAGTAGGATACAATTAAGAGAAAATATTTCCAAATTTCGAATGTCTAAATTCACAATGAATTAATTTCTTAGGAGAAAAATTAATTTTCGAATGTCTAGAGAGAAAATATTTCTTAGGAGAGAAAAATTTCGGAATGTCTAAATTCACTGACCACAATTAATTTCCAAATTGAGTTCACTGAAAATATTTCTTAAATTTCCGAATTTCAGATAAATTCACTGGACCACAATTAATTTCTTAGGAGAGAGAAAATTAATTTCTTAGGAGAAAAATTTTTCGAATGTCTAAATTCACTGACCACAATTAATTTCTTAGGAGAAAATATTTCCAAATTTCGGAATGTCTAAATTCACTGACCACAATTAATTTCTTCTTAGAGAGAAAATATTTCCAAATTTCGAATGTCACTGAAAATTAATTTCTTAAGGAGATTTCAAATTTCAGATAACTAAATTCACTGACCACAATTAATTTCTTAGGAGAAAATATTTCCAAATTTCGAATGTCTAAATTCACTGGACCACAATTAATTTCTTAGGAAAATATTTCCCAAATTTCGAAGACCACAATTAAGAAAATATTTCCCAAATTTCGAATGTCTAAATTACTGACCACAATTAATTTTTAGGAGAAAAGAAAATATTTCCAATTAATTTCGAAAATATTTCAATTCAGATGTCTAAATTCACAATACAATTAATTTCTTGGGAGAGAAAATATTTCCAAATTTCGAATGTCTAAATTCACTGACCACAATTAATTTCTTGGAGAGAAAATATTTCCAAATTTCGAATGTCTAAATTCACTGACCACAATTAATTTCTTAGGAGAGAAAAATATTTCAAATTTCGAATGTCTAAATTCACTGACACAATTAATTTCTTAGGAGAAAATATTTCCAAATTTCGAATGTCTAAATTCGACCACAATTAATTTTCTTAGGAGAAAATATTTCCAATTTCTGAATGTCTAAATTCACTGACCACAATTAATTTCTTAGAGAGAAAATATTTCCAAATTTCGAATGTCTAAATTCACACCTCAATTAATTTTTCTTAGGAGAGAAAATATTTCCAAATTTCGAATGTCTAAATTCACTGACCACAATTAATTTCTCTTTTAATTTCTTAGGAGAAAATATTTCTAGAGAGAAAATTTCCGAATGTCTAAATTCACTTGACCACAATTAATTTCTTAGAGAGAAAATATTTCCAAATTTTGAATGTCTAAATTCACTGACCACAATTAATTTCTTAGGAGAAAATATTTCCAAATTTCGAATGTCTAAATTCACTGACCAATTAATTTCTTAGGAGAGAAAATATTTCCAAATTTTGAATGTCTAAATTCACTGACCATAATTAATTTCTTGGGAGAAAATATTTCCAAATTTCGAATGTCTAAATTCACTGACCACAATTAATTTCTTAGGAGAGAAAATATTTCCAAATTTCGAATGTTCCAAATTCACTGACCACAATTAATTTCTTAGGAGAAAATATTTAAATTCTGAATGTCTAAATTCACTGACCACAATTAATTTCTTAGGAGAGAAAATATTTCCAAATTTCGAATGTCTAAATTCACTGGACCACAATTAATTTCTTAGGAGAAAATATTTCCAAATTTCGAATGTCTAAATTCACTGACCACAATTAATTTCTTAGGAGATGTCTAAAAAAATTAATTTCCAAATTTTGAATGTCTAAATTCACTGACCACAATTAATTTCTTAGGAGAGAAAATATTTCCAAATTTCGAATGTCTAAATTCACTGACCACAATTAATTTCTTAGAGAGAAAATATTTCCAAATTTCGAATGTCTAAATTAATTGACCACAATTAATTTCTTAGGAGAAAATATTTCAAATTTCGAATGTCTAAATTCACTGACCACAATTAATTTAGGAGGAGAAAATATTTCCAAATTTCGAATGTCTAAATTCACTGACCACAATTAATTTCTTAGAGAGAAAATATTTCCAAATTTCGAATGTCTAAATTCACTGACCACAATTAATTTCTTAGGAGAGAAATATTTCCAAATTTCAGATGTCTAAATTCACTGGACCACAATTAATTTCTTAGGAGAAAATAAAATTTCAGATGTCTAAATTTTACGAATTTCTAAATTTCATCTAAATTCACTGACCACAATTAATTTCTTAGGAGAGAAAATATTTCCAAAATTTCGAGAAAATATTTCTAAATTCTAATTGACCACAATTAATTTCTTAGGAGAAAATGTTTCCAAATTTCGAATGTCTAAATTCACTGACCACAATTAATTTCTTAGGAGAAAATATTTCCAAATTTCGAATGTCTAAATTCACTGACCACAATTAATTTCTTAGGAGAGAAAATATTCCAAATTTCGAATGTCTAAATTCACTGACCACAAATTAATTTCTTAGGAGAAAAAATTTTCCAAATTTTGAATGTCTAAATTCACTGACCACAATTAATTTCTTAGGAGAGAAAATATTTCAAATTTCGAATGTCTAAATTCACTGACCACAATTAATTTCTTAGGAGAAAAGAGAAAATATTCACTGACCCAATTTCTTGAATGTCTAAATTTCACTAAATTCACTACAATTAATTTCTTAGAGAGAAAAATAAATTTGACCCAAATTTCGAATGTCTAAATTCACTGACCACAATTAATTTCTTAGGAGAAAATATTTCCAAATTTCGAATGTCTAAATTCACTGACCACAATTAATTTCTTAGGAGAAAAGAAAAATAAAATTCTTTGACACAAAATTTCTTAGGAGAAAAATTTCCAAATTTCAGATGTCTAAATTCCATGCAATTAATTTTTAGGAGAGAAAATATTTCCAAATTTGAATGTCTAAAATTACTGACCACAATTAATTTCTTTAGAGAGAAAATATTTCCAAATTTCAATGTCTAAATTCACTGGACTACAATTAATTTTTAGAGAGAAAATTTCAAATTTCGAATGTCTAAATTTGACCACAATTAATTTCTTAGGAGAAAATATTTCCAAATGTCTAAATTCACTGACCACAATTAATTTCTTAGGAGAAAATATTTCCAAATTTCGAATGTCTAAATTTCAATTAATTTCTTAGGAGACAATGTCTAAATTTAATTAATTTCTTGGGAGAAAATATTTCCAAATTTCGAATGTCTAAATTACTGACCACAATTAATTTCTTTGGGAGAGAAAAATGTCTATCAAAATTGTTTCGAAAATATTTCCAAATTTCAGATTCAAATTCACTGACCACAATTAATTTCTTGGGAGAAAATGTTTCCAAATTTCGAATCTGAATGTACAATTAAATTAGGAGAGAAAATATTTTCCAAATTTCGAATGTCTAAATTCCTGATACAATTAATTTCTTAGGAGAAAATATTTAAATTCCCGAATGACCACAATTAATTTCTTGGGAAGAAAATATTTAAATTTCATGTCTAAATTCACGTACAATTAATTTCTTAGGAGAGAAATATTTTCCAAATTTCCGAATGTCTAAATTCTGACCACAATTAATTTCTTAGGAGAAAATGTTTCCAAATTTCGAATGTCTAAATTCTGACCACAATTAATTTCTTAGGAGAGAAAATATTTCCAAATTTGAATGTCTAAATTCACTGACAATTAATTTCTTAGAGAGAAAATATTTCCAAATTTCGAATGTTCAAATTCACTGACCACAATTAATTTCTTAGGAGAAAATATTTCAAATTTCGAATGTCTAAATTCACTGACCACAATTAATTTCTTAGGAGAGAAAATATTTCCAAATTTCGAATGTCTAAATTCACTGACCACAATTAATTTCTTAGGAGAGAAAAGAAAATATTTACAATTAATTTCTTAGGAGAAAAAATTTCGAATGTCTAAATTCACTGACCACAATTAATTTCTTAGGAGAAAATATTTCCAAATTTCGAATGTCTAAATTGTACAATTAATTTCTGGGAAAATATTTCCAAATTTCCAATTAATTCTCAATTAAGAGGAAAAAATATTTCCAAATTTCGAATGTCTAAATTCACTGACCACAATTAATTTCTTGGGGAGAAAATATTTCCAAATTTCGAATGTCTAAATTCACTGACCACAATTAATTTCTTAGGAGAGAAAATATTTCCAAATTTCGAATGTCTAAATTCACTGACCACAATTAATTTCTTAGAGAGAAAATATTTCCAAATTTCGGGATGTCTAAATTCACTGACCACAATTAATTTTTAGGAGAGAAAATATTTCCAAATTTCTGAATGTCTAAATTCACTGACCACAATTAATTTCTTAGGAGAAAAATATTCCAAATTTCGAATGTCTAAATTCATTGACAATTAATTTCTTAGGAGAGAAAATATTTCCAAATTTGAATGCCTTAAATTCAGCCACAATTAATTTCTTGATTACAAATTTAATTTCAATACAATTAAGAGGAAAATATTCAAATTTCGAATGTCTAAATTCACTGACCACAATTAATTTCTTAGAGAGAAAATATTTCAAATTTCGAATGTCTAAATTCACTGACCACAATTAATTTCTAGAGAGAAAATGTTTCCAAATTTCGAATGTCTAAATTCACTGACCACAATTAATTTCTTAGGAGAGAAAATATTTTCCAAATTTCGAATGTCTAAATTCACTGACCACAAATTAATTTCTTAGAGAGAAAAATATTTCCCAAATTTCGAATGTCTAAATTAACTTGAAAATATTTCCAAATTTATGTCTAAATTCAGACCAGATTAATTTCTTAGGAGAAAATAACAAATTTCGAATGTCTAAATTCACTGACACAATTAATTTCTTAGGAGAAAATATTCCAAATTTCGAATGTCTAAATTCACTGACCACAATTAATTTCTTAGGAGAGAAAATATTTCCAAATTTCGAATGTCTAAATTACCGACCACAATTAATTTCTTAGGAGAAAATATTTCCAAATTTCGAATGTCTAAATTCACTGACCACAATTAATTTCTTAGGAGAAAATATTTCCAAATTTCGAATGTCTAATTCACTGACCACAATTAATTTCTTTAGAGAGAAAATATTTCCAAATTTCGAAATGTCTAAATTCACTGACCACAATTAATTTCTTAGGAGAGAAAATATTTCCAAATTTCGAATGTCTAAATTCACTGACCACAATTAATTTCTTAGGAGAGAAAATATTTCCAAATGTCGAATTGCCACAAAATTTCTTAGGAGAGAAAATATTTCCAAATTTCGAATGTCTAGAGAGAAAATAATAAGGATATTTCCCAAATTTGAATGTCTAAATTCTTTGACCACAATTAATTTCTAGGGAGAAAAGAAAATATTTGACCTGAAATTTCTTGGGAATTTCAAATTTAAATGTCTAAATTCACCACAATTAATTTCTTAGGGAGAAAATATTTCCAAATTTGAATGTCTAAATTCACAGCCACAATTAATTTCTTAGAGAGAAAAAAATATTTCCAAATTTCGAATGTCTAAATTCACTGACCACAATTAATTTCTTTAGGAGAAAATATTTCCAAATTTCTGAATATCTAAATTCACTGACCACAATTAATTTCTTAGGAAAATATTTAAATTTCAAATGTCTAAATTCACTGACCAATTTAATTTTCTTGGGAGAAAATATTTCCAAATTTCGAATGTCTAAATTCACTGACCACAATTAATTTCTTAGGAGAGAAAATATTTCCAAATTTCGAATGTCTAAATTCTTTGGCCACAATTAATTTCTTGGGAGAGAAAATATTTCCAAATTTCGAAATGTTCAAATTCACTGACCACAATTAATTTTCAGAGAGAAAATGTTTCCAAATTTCGAATGTCTAAATTCACAGACCATTCACAATTAATTTTCTTAGGGAGAGAAAATATTTCCAAATTTCGAATGTCTAAATTCACTGGACCACAATTAATTTCTTAGAGAGAAAATATTTCCAAATTTCTGAATGTCTAAATTCACTGACCACAATTAATTTTTAGGAGAGAAAATGTTTGGAAATTTCGAAATGTCTAAATTCACTGACCACAATTAATTTCTTAGAGGAAAATATTTCCAAATTTCGAATGTCTAAATTCACTGACCAATTAATTTCTAGGGAGAAAATGTTTCCAAATTTCGAATGTCTAAATTCACTGACCACAATTAATTTCTTAGGAGAGAAAAATATTTCCAAATTTCTGAATGTCTAAATTCACTACCACAATTAATTTCTTGGAGAAAAGCCATTTCCAAATTTCTGAATGTCTAAATTCACTGACCACAATTTCTTAGGAGAAAAATATTTCCAAATTTCGAATGTCTAAAATTCACTGACCAATTAATTTCTTAGGAGAGAAAATATCCAAATTCGAATGTCTAAATTCACTGACCAATTAATTTCTTAGGAGAGAAAATATTTCAAAATTTCGAATGTCTAAATTCACTGACCAATTAATTTCTTAGGAGAGAAAAAATATTTCCAAATTTCAAATGTGTCTAAATTCACTGACCACAATTAATTTCTTAGGAGAGAAATATTTCCAAATTTCGAATGTTCAAATTCACTGACCACAATTAATTTCTTAGGAGAAAATATTTCCAAATTTCGAATGTCTAAATTACTGACCACAATTAATTTCTAGAGAAAAAATATTCCAAATATTGTCTAAATTCACTGACTGTCTATTTTTCACGACCACAATTAATTTCTTAGGAGAAAATATTTCCAAATTTCAGAATGTCTAAATTCACTGACCACAATTAATTTCTTAGGAGAGAAAATATTTCCAAATTTCGAATGTCTAAATTCACTGACCACAATTAATTTCTTAGAGAAATATTTCCAAATTTCGAATGTCTAAATTCACTGACCACAATTAATTTCTTAGGAGAGAAAATATTTCCAAATTTCGAATGTCTAAATTCACTGACCACAATTAATTTCTTTAGGAGAAAATATTTCCAAATTTCGAATGTCTAATTCACTGACCACAATTAATTTCTTAGGAGAAAATATTTTTCCAAATTTCGAATGTCTAAATTCATCAACCACAATTAATTTCTTAGGAGAAAAATATTTAAATTTCGAATGTCTAAATTCACTGACTATTAATTAATTTAGGAGAGAAAAATATTTCCAAATTTCAGAATGTCTAAATTCACTGACCACAATTAATTTCTTAGAGAAAAATATTTCCAAATTTCGAATGTCTAAATTCACTGACCACAATTAATTTCTTGAATGGACTGAAAATATTTAGAGAGAAAAATTTCAGATATTCCCTGAAATTCTAAAATACAATTAATTTCTTAGGAGAAAATATTTCCAAATTTCGAATGTCTAAATTCACTGACCACAATTAATTTCTTAGGAGAAAATCGAATTCCAAATTTCTTAGGAGAGAAAATGTCTAAATTTTTAAACACCAAAATTCACTGACCACAATTAATTTCAGGGAGAGAAAATATTTCCAAATTTCGAATGTCTAAGTACTGACCACAATTAATTTCTTGGAGAAAATATTTCAAATTTCGAATGTCTAAATTCACTGATTACAATTAATTTCTTAGGAGAGAAAAATATTCAAATTTCGAATGTCTAAATTCACCGACCACAATTAATTTCTTAGGAGAAAAATATTTCCAAATTTCGAATGTCTAAATTCACTGACCACAATTAATTTCTTAGGGAGAAAATATTTCCAAATTTCGAATGTCTAAATTCACTGACCACAATTAATTTCTTAGGGAGAAAATTTCAAATTTCGAATGTCTAAATTCACTGACCACAATTAATTTCTTAGGAGAAAAATGTTTCCAAATTTCGAATGTCTAAATTCACTGACCACAATTAATTTCTTAGGAGAGAAAATTTCCAAATTTCAATGTTTAAATTCACCGACCACAATTAATTTCTTAGGAGAGAAATATTTCCAAATTTCTGAATGTCTAATTCACTGACCACAATTAATTTCTTAGGAGAAAATATTTCAAATTTCGAATGTCTAAATTCACTGACCACAATTAATTTCTTAGGAGAGAAAAATATTTCCAAATTTCGAATGTCTAAATTCTTTTGACCACAATTAATTTCTTGGGAGAAATATTTCCAAATTCCTGAATGTCTAAAATTCACGACCACAATTAATTTCTTAGGAGAGAAAATATTTCAAATTTGAACAAATGTCTAAATTCACTGACCACAATTAATTTCTTAGGAGAAAATATTTCAAATTTCGAATGTCTAAATTCACTGACCACAATTAATTTCTTAGAGAGAGAAAATATTTCCAAATTTCTTGAATGTCTAAATTCACTGACCACAATTAATTTCTTAGGAGAAAAATTTCCAAATTTGAATGTCTAAATTCACTGACCACAATTAATTTCTTAGGAGAGAAAATATTTCCAAATTTCGAATGTCTAAATTCACTGACCACAATTAATTTCTAGGAGAAAATATTTCCCAAATTTCGAATGTCTAAATTCACTGACCCCAATTAATTTCTTTAGGAGAGAAAATTTCTTGAATTCTAAATTCACTGAATACAATTAATTTCTTAGGAGAGAAAATATTTTGAATGTCTAAATTCACTGACCACAATTAATGTCTTAGGGAGAAAAAATTCACACTGACCACAATTAATTTCTTGGGAAAAATATTTCCAAATTTCGAATGTCTAAATTCACTGACCACAATTAATTTCTTAGAGAGAAAATATTTCAAATTTCGAATGTCTAAATTCACTGACCACAATTAATTTCTTGGGAGAAAATATTTCCAAATTTCGAATGTCTAAATTCACTGACCACAATTAATTTCTTAGGAGAAAATATTTCCAAATTTCGAATGTCTAAATTCACTGACCACAATTAATTTCTTAGGAGAGAAAATGTTTCAAATTTCCAAATTTCGAATGTCTAAATTCACTGACCACAATTAATTTCTTAGAGAGAAAATATTTCCAAATTTCGAATGTCTAAATTCACTGACCACAATTAATTTCTTAGGAGAGAAAATATTTCCAAATTTCGAATGTCTAAATTCATTTGACCACAATTAATTTCTTAGAGAGAAAATGTTTCCAAATTTCGAATGTCTAAATTCACTGACCACAATTAATTTCTTAGGAGAAAATATTTCAAATTTGAATGTCTAAATTCACTGACCACAATTAATTTCTTAGAGAGAAAATATTTCCAAATTTCGAATGTCTAAATTCACTGACCACAATTAATTTCTTAGAGAAAAATATTTCCAAATTTCAAATTCGAATGACCAATTAATTTCTTAGGAAAATATTTCAAATTTCGAATGTCTAAATTCACACAATTAATTTCTTAGGAGAGAAAATATTTCCAAATTTCGAATGTCTAAATTCACTGACCACAATTAATTTCTTAGAGAGAAAATATTTCCAAATTTCGAATGTCTAAATTCACTGACCACAATTAATTTCTTAGGAGAGAAAATATTTCCAAATTTCGAATGTCTAAATTCACTGACCACAATTAATTTCTTGGGAGAGAAAATATTTCCAAATTTCGAATGTCTAAATTCACTGACCACAATTAATTTCTTAGAGAGAAAATATTTCCAAATTTCGAATGTCTAAATTCACTGACCACAATTAATTTCTTGGGAGAAAATATTTCCAAATTTGAATGTCTAAATTCACTGACCACAATTAATTTCTTAGGAGAGAAAATATTTCCAAATTTCGAATGTTCAAATTCACTGACCACAATTAATTTCTTAGGAGAAAAATATTTCCATTTCGAATGTCTAAATTCACTGACCACAATTAATTTCTTAGGAGAAAAAATATTTCCAAATTTCGAATGTCTAAATTCACTGACCACAATTAATTTCTTAGGAGAGAAAATATTTCAAATTTCGAATGTCTAAATTCACTGACCACAATTAATTTCTTAGGAGAAAATATTTCCAAATTTTCGAATGTCTAAATTCACTGACCACAATTAATTTCTTAGAGAGAAAATATTTCAAATTTCGAATGTCTAAATTCTTTTGACCACAATTAATTTCTTAGGAGAAAAATATTTCCAAATTTCGAATGTCTAAATTCACTGACCACAATTAATTTCTTAGGAGAAAATATTTCCAAATTCTGAATGTCTAAATTCACTGACCAAATTAATTTCTTGGGGATTTCGAATGTCTAAATTAATTAATCTTAGGAGAAAAATATTTCCAAATTTCGAATGTCTAAATTCATTTGACCACAATTAATTTCTTAGAGAGAAAATATTTCAAATTTCCATGTCTAAATTCACTAACAGGAGAAAATATTTTAACAATTAATTTCAATTAATTTTTAGGAGAAAATATTTCCAAATTTCGAATGTCTAAATTCACTGACCACAATTAATTTTTAGGAGAAAATGAAAAATATTTTCAAATTTCTTAGGAATGTTAAATTGTCTATTCACTGACCACAATTAATTTTTAGGAGAAAATATTTCCAAATTTCGAATGTCTAAATTCATTGACCACAATTAATTTCTTAGGAGTCTAAAATATTTCCAAATTTCGAATGTCTAAATTCATGTCTGACCACAATTAATTTCTTAGGAGAAAATATTTCCAAATTCTGAATGTCTAAATTCACTGATACAATTAATTTTTAGGAAGAAAATATTTCCAAATTTCGAATGTCTAAATTCACTGACCACAATTAATTTCTTAGGAGAGAAAATATTTCCAAATTTCAGAATGTCTAAATTCACTGACCACAATTAATTTCTTAGGAGAAAATATTTCCAAATTTCGAATGTCTAAATTACTGATTACAATTAATTTCTTTGGGATTTCGAAGAAAATGACCACAATTAATTTTTTAGAGAGAAAATTTCAAATTTCGAATGTCTAAATTCACTGACCACAATTAATTTCTTAGAGAGAAAAATTTCCAAATTTCGAATGTCTAAATTTGACCACAATTAATTTCTTAGAGAAAAAAAATAAATTCTAAATTTCTTCAAATTTCGAATGTGACCACAATTAATTTCTTTTAGGAGAAAATATTTCCAAATTTCGAATGTCTAAATTCACTGACCACAATTAATTTAGAGAGAAAAATATTTCCAAATTTCGAATGTCTAAATTCACTGACCACAATTAATTTCTTAGAGAGAAAATATTTCCAAATTTCGAATGTCTAAATTCACTGACCACAATTAATTTCTTAGAGAGAAAAATATTTCCAAATTTGAATGTCTAAATTCACTGACCACAATTAATTTCTTAGGAGAAAATATTTCCAAATTTCGAATGTCTAAATTCACTGACCACAATTAATTTCTTAGAGAAAAATATTTCCAAATTTCGAATGTCTAAATTCACTGACCACAATTAATTTCTTAGGAGAGAAAATAAAATTTCGAATGTAAAATTCGAATGTCTAAATTCAAATTTCTGAATGTCTAAATTCACTGACAATTAATTTCTTAGGAGAGAAAATATTTCCAAATTTCGAATGTCTAAATTCACTGACCACAATTAATTTCTTAGAGAGAAAATATTTTCCAAATTTCGAATGTCTAAATTCACTGACCACAATTAATTTCTTTAGGAGAGAAATATCCAAATTTCGAATGTCTAAATTTCCAATTAATTTCTTAGAGAGAAAAATATTTCAAATTTCGAATGTCTAAATTCACTGACCACAATTAATTTCCCAGGAGAAAATATTTCCAAATTTCGAATGTCTAAATTCACTGACCACAATTAATTTCTTAGGGAGAAAAATATTTCCAAATTTCGAATGTCTAAATTTCAATTAATTTCTTGGAAAAATATTTCCAAATTTCGAATGTCTAAATTCATGGACCACAATTCTTAGAGAAAAATATTTCCAAATTTCGAATGTCTAAATTCACTGACCACAATTAATTTCTTAGAGAGAAAATATTTCAAATTTCGAATGACCACAATTGTTCTTAAATTCAAATTTCGAATGTCCACAATTAATTTCTTAGGAGAGAAAATATTTCCAAATTTCGAATGTCTAAATTCACTGAGCCACAATTAATTTCTTAGGAGAAAATATTTCAAATTTCGAATGTCTAAATTCACTGACCACAATTAATTTCTTAGAGAGAAAATATTTCCAAATTTCGAATGTCTAAATTCATTGACCACATTTTAATTTCTTAGGAGAGAAAATTTTCAAATTTCGAATGTCTAAATTCACTGACACAATTAATTTCTTAGGAGAGAAAATATTTCCAAATTTCTGAATGTCTAAATTCACTGACCACAATTAATTTGAGAGGGAGAGAAAAATACTCAAATTTCTTGGGAGAATGTCTAAATTCACCGACCACAGTTCAATTTCTTAGGAGAGAAAATATTTCAAATTTCGAATTCTAAATTCACTGACCACAATTAATTTAGAAGAAAATATTTCCAAATTTTGAATGTCTGAATTCACTGACCACAATTAATTTCTTAGGAGAGAAAATATTTCCAAATTTCAATGTCTAAATTCACTGATTCCACAATTAATTTCTTAGGAGAGAAAATATTTCCAAATTTCGAATGTCTAAATTCACTGACCACAATTAATTTCTTGGGAGAGAAAATATTTTCCAAATTTCTTGGGAATGTCTAAAATTCTAACTGACCACAATTAATTTCTTAGGAGAAAAATATTTCCAAATTTCGAATGTCTAAATTCACTGACCACAATTAATTTCTTAGGAGAAAATATTTCCAAATTTCCGAATGTCTAAATTCACTGACCACAATTAATTTCTTGGGAGAGAAAATATTTCCAAATTTCTTGAATGTCTAAATTCACTGACCACAATTAATTTCTTAGGAGAAAATATTTTCCAAATTTCGAATGTCTAAATTCACTGACCACAATTAATTTCTTAGGAGAAAATATTTCCCAAATTTCGAATGTCTAAATTCACTGACCACAATTAATTTCTTAGGGAGAAAAATATTTCCAAATTTCTGAAATGTCTAAATTCACTGACCACAATTAATTTCTTAGGAGAAAATATTTCCAAATTTCTTGATGTCTAAATTCACTGAATTAATAGAGAGAAAATATTTCCAAATTTCGAATGTCTAAAAATTTCAAATTTAGAGAGAAAAATATTTCCAAATTTTTGAATGTCTAAATTCACTGACCACAATTAATTTCTTAGGAGAGAAAATTTTCCAAATTTCGAATGTCTAAATTTTAATTTCTTAGGAGAAAATATTTCCAAATTCTAAATTCACTGACCACAATTAATTTCTTAGAGAGAAAATATTTCAAATTTCGAATGTCTAAATTCACTGACCACAATTAATTTCTTGGAGAAAATATTTCCAAATTTCTGAATGTCTAAATTCTTGACCACAATTAATTTCTTGGGAGAAAATGTTTCCAAATTTTCAGTGTCTAAATTCTTTGACCACAATTAATTTCTTAGAGAGAAAAGATTTCCAAATTTCGAAAATGTCAAATTTCAAATTCTAAACTGACCACAATTAATTTCTTGGGAGAAAATATTTCCAAATTTCGAATGTCTAAATTCACTGACCACAATTAATTTCTTAGAGAAAAATATTTTCCAAATTTCGAATGTCTAAATTCACTGACCACAATTAATTTCTTAGGAGAAAATATTTCCAAATTTCGAATGTCTAAATTCACTGACCACAATTAATTTCTTAGGAGAGAAAATATTTTCTCTAAATTTCGAATGTCTAAATTCACTGACCACAATTAATTTCTTAGGAGAAAATATTTCCAAATTTCGAATGTCTAAATCATCAATTACAATTAATTTCTTAGGAGAAAAATATTTCCAAATTTTCAAATAATCCAAATTACTGACCACAATTAATTTCAGAGAGAGAAAATATTTCTAAATTTCGAATGTCTAAATTCACTGACCACAATTAATTTCTTAGGAGAAAAAAAATCGAATGTCTAAATTCCAGAATTTCTTTCCAGTGAATGTTTTCTTAGGAGAGAAAATACAAATTTCAGTGTCTAAATTTCGGAAATTTAAGGAGAAAATACTGTTTATTTCATTTCTTGAATGACATAAACAATTAATTTCTTGGGAGAAAATATTTCCAAATTTCTGAAAAATTTCTAAATTATGTCGGACCTTTATTACAATTAATTTCTTAGGAGAGAAAATATTTCTCTAAATTTCGAATGTCTAAATTCACTGACCACAATTAATTTCTTAGGAGAAAAAATTTCCAAATTTCGAATGTCTAAATTTTTGGGACCACAATTAATTTCTTAGAGAAAATATTTCCCAAATTTCGAATGTCTAAATTCACTGACCACAATTAATTTCTTAGGAGAGAAAATATTTCCAAATTTAAATTCGGAAATTTCTTGGAGAAAAAATTCAATTTTGACCACAATTAATTTCTTAGGAGAAAATATTTCCAAATTTCGAATGTCTAAATTCACTGACCACAATTAATTTCTTAGGAGAGAAATGTACCTAAATTTCGAATATTTAAATTTCGAATGTCTGATTCACAATTAATTTCTTAGGAGAGAAAAATATTTCCAAATTTCGAATCTAAATTCACTGACCACAATTAATTTCTTAGGAGAAAATATTTCCAAATTTGAATGTCTAAATTCACTGACCACAATTAATTTCTTAGGAAAATATTTCCAAATTTCGAATGTCTAAATTCTTTGAATACAATTAATTTCTTAGGAAAAAATTTCCATTTAGAATGTCTAATTTCTTGGAATGTCTAAATTCAATGACTAAATTCAATTAATTTCTTAGGAGAAAATATTTCCAAATTTCGAATGTCTAAATTCACTGACCACAATTAATTTCTTAGAGAGAAAAT
The DNA here is from genome assembly GCA_903632075.3 of Acanthosepion pharaonis. Taxonomy (NCBI): domain Eukaryota; kingdom Metazoa; phylum Mollusca; class Cephalopoda; order Sepiida; family Sepiidae; genus Acanthosepion; species Acanthosepion pharaonis. The sequence goes on from CAHIKZ030000136.1 coordinate 893,324, forward strand.
ATTTCCAAATTTCGAATGTCTAAATTCACTGACCACAATTAATTTCTTAGGGAGAAAATATTTCCAAATTTCGAATGTCTAAATTCACTGACCACAATTAATTTCTTAGGAGAAAATATTTTTAAAAAATTTCACTGACCACAATTAATTTTTAGGAGAAAAAATTTCCAAATTTCTGAATGTCTAAATTCACTGACCCAATTAATTTCTTGGGAGAGAAAATATTTCCAAATTTCAGAATGTCTAAATTCACTGACCTGAATTAATTTCTTAGGAGAAAAAAATATTTCCAAATTTCGAATGTCTAAATTCACTGACCACAATTAATTTCTTGGGAGATGTCTAAATTATTTGACCAAATTTCGAATGTCTAAATTCACTGACCACAATTAATTTCTTGGAGAGAAAATATTTCCAAATTTCGAATAAAATTTCACTAAATTCATTTCTTGAAAATATTTCCAAATTTCAATGTTAATTTGACCACAATTAATTTCTTAGGAGAAAATATTTTAAATTTCAGATAATAAATTCTAAATTAATCAATTAATTTCTTAGGAGAAAATATTTTGACCACAATTAATTTCTTAGGAGAGAAAATATTTCCAAATTTCGAATGTCTAAATTCACTGACCACAATTAATTTCTTAGGAGAAAATATTTCCAAATTTCGAATGTCTAAATTCACTGACCACAATTAATTTCTTGGGAAAAATTAATTTCTTAGGAGAAAAATATTTCCAAATTTCGAATGTCTAAATTCACTGACCACAATTAATTTCTTTAGGAGAAAAGAAAATGTCTAAATTTCAATTAATTTCTTAGGAGAAAATATTTCCAAATTTGTCTAAATTCACTGAGAAAAAATTAATTTCTTAAATTCACTGACAATTAATTTCTTAGGAGGGAAAATTTCGAATGGAGAGAAAATATTTCCAAATTTCGAATGTCTAAATTCACTGACCACAATTAATTTCTTAGGGAGAAAATATTTCCAAATTTCGAATGTCTAAATTCACTGACCACAATTAATTTCTTAGGAGAAAATATTTCCAAATTTCGAATGTCTAAATTCACTGACCACAATTAATTTCTTAGGAGAAAATATTTCCCAAATTTCGAATGTCTAAATTCACTGACCACAATTAATTTCTTAGGGAGAAAATATTTCCAAATTTCGAATGTCTAAATTCATTTCTGACCACAATTAATTTCTTAGGAGAAAATATTTCCAAATTTCGAATGTCTAAATTCACTGACCACAATTAATTTCTTAGGGAGAAAATATTTCCAAATTTCGAATGTCTAAATTCACTGACTTAGGAGAAAAATACAATTAATTTCTTGGGAGAAAATATTTCCAAATTTCGAATGTCTAAATTCACTGACCACAATTAATTTCTTAGGAGAAAATATTTCCAAATTTCGAATGTCTAAATTCACTGACCACAATTAATTTCTTAGGAGAAAATATTTCCAAATTTCGAATGTCTAAATTCACTGACCACAATTAATTTCTTAGGAGAAAATATTTCCAAATTTCGAATGTCTAAATTCACTGACCACAATTAATTTCTTAGGAGAGAAAATATTTCCAAATTTCAGAAAATGTCTAAATTCACTGACTACAATTAATTTCTTAGGAGAAAAATTTCAAATTTCGAATGTCTAAATTCACTGATACAATTAATTTCTTAGGAGAAAATATTTCAAATTTCGAATGTCTAAATTCACTGACCAATTAATTTCTTAGGGAGAAAATATTTCCAAATTTCTTAAGGGACAATTAATTTCTTGAAAATATTTCCAAATTTCTTGCAATTAATTTCAGATATGATGATTCTGACCACAATTAAGGATGAACAACAAATTTAAATGGTGACCACAAGATTTCTTGAAAAGAAAACTACACATACTGTTACAATCAACAGAAAACATTAAAATATATTTAATCTCAACGTTTAAATCGATGAATTTTTGTACGCATACTGAATTTTAATAGATATACATATGTGAGTAGATTGTTTTTATTCATTTATTTATAAAATAATACCTTTATTTGTTCACATTTAGCTGCCTAAATATTCTAGAAATCTTGTTAGAAAATCCGGCAGGATTCGAACCTGTATCCGGTACAAAAAGCCGTAGGACTTTCTGATCAAACATTTTAATAAGGACGCAGGTTCGAATCCTCTAGAACGGCGTCAATCTTTCTGACTAGATTTCTCGAATATTCAGGCCGTTAGATGGAAATAAATACACTGTTTAAAAAATAAATAAGAACAGACATCTATTAGAAAATATGACTATGTCGGATTAATCAAAATGGATTTAATAAATATGGAAATAAATATATATACATATATATATATATATATATATATATAAATGAAATATACATATATATATATATATATATATATATATATATATATATATATATATGTGTGTGTGTGGGGGGTAAATACAGGAACATCCAGACAAACTATATATATATGAGTGAATATGCGCACGTAGTTATATTTGCTCACGCACATTCATTCATATATATATATATATATATATATATATATATATATATATATATATATATATATATATATATATATATATATATATATATATATATATATATATATATGAATGTCAATAAATCATTATTTACATGCGATCTACTGTCCTCAGCTTTGATGGTGTCATCACAATTCGGCCGTTGCATGCCCTTCTTTCTGAACTAGCAGGTGTAATTTGCACTTTGATAGGTTACCGGATTTTTATGCAGAGACGTAATATTGTTCATTACTGTTGCCACCACTTTCTATAGATGCGTCATTGTTATATATTGATGTTTGATTTATATTATTTTCCTCATTAAAAAACTGATATTGTTGTTTTTACTCTAATTATGGACCTGAATTTCTAATCATCGATGAATTGTGATTAAAAATATATTTGTTGTTCAATATCCATCTTCCACGCGTAATTATTGATGTTTCCTATTCAGTTTCCAATTTTTTCCCAAAACCTGATGCCCTTTGTCGGTTGTATTTTAAATTTTTCTAAAACATTAGTGCTCGCAGGATTTTTCGATTTGTTCAAGGATTATAATTGAAGTAACAGGTGGAATCATCAACTGAATGTGTTTTTAGAAAATTACAAGATCTAAATGGATAATATGGGGTAGTATTTTTTTTAATTTATAATCAATATTTTCAGGTTTCTTCATATATTCAAATACTGCAGTCTAAAAATGAATACATCACCTTCAAAAATGTTTATTTCTTTCGATATAACAACTATATGGAAAAATCATTATTTAATCATCTAATAGGTTTTAATATAAAATTGACCACCCAATATTATATCTAGTATATTCGTCAAATTTTTCAGCCTAGAGACGTCTAGTTCTGTAATGGGTACATATTGGAAATGGGACTTTTCTATATGAAAGGATGTATTATTTCCTACAAGCTGAACAAGACCACGAGACAATTGAAATATAAATTTGGCAATCAGTAGTGTTCTGAACTGTTTGACATATTTTTTTAAAATTCCTGCCGTCCTTATAGCATCCGCTTCTTAAATCTGCCAAAACGTAGAAAGCGATGCATCTACATACCATTTATTCTTATATGTTTCCTTGCTTTTATGATTTATATTATATTATTATGCATTTAATATCTTTAATTATAAAAAAGATATATATATTTGTTTGTTTTTATAGAAATGTCGAGGTATATATCGAATGTTTACTTTTTAAAATAATTGTTATTTAGCAAGTTTACTTTATTACGAATATCTGTCATAACGAAGAACATGCCCGGTGTACGTGGTTGCAATTGTACAACCGCACCCACTGTATACACTTACACCCGTCTAGATGTGTTTGCCTGCGTCTCCGTTTACCTGCATCATCCGTTGGTATACTAAACTACTCCCCACTCATCTATTTTAAAGTATGACGTTCGCAAATGTTTGATTGCTCTCAATAAACGAATTCTATTCATAAAACCTTCTTGTGTGGTCGTTGCTCTGGGTTCAATTGATGCAATGTTTTAGATAATCAGTAAAATTCCTATGACCGTAATAACTTTCAAATAGTATGGCATTGCTCAAATTGGTGCAAATTGATTGTTCAAGCCAGAAGTATTGATATCTTTACTCTATGGTGCAGAATCTTGGACTCTATACCGACGACACATCAATCAACATGGCGTCTACCACATGAGATGCCTACATATCATCCGCAACAGAAAATTGAGTGTTCGCATTAGAAACAGTGAAAATCAGACGAAATACATTATGATATGTATTGAAGGCATCCTAATTAAAATGCAACTCAGGTTTGAGTGAGAGCAGACGTATAAAACTGTTCCTCTTTTGTCCGCTTCGAACAAGCAGGTCTGTTAAAACCAATTTTGCGTTTCAAAGCTAACCACAAAGAAAATCTGAAATGATGAAGGATCCCTTTTCTTCTTGGGGAAACAAAGCTTCAGAGTAAAAGAACTGGCGCCTGTACTGCTTCTCCTCTATAAAAGAAAAGTTGGAGCGAGGCAGGTTTGAACAATGTAATCAACTGTCTGAAAATATTAAAGCAAGTTTACTGTAACCTTTAAATGATACCGTTAAATGTCACTGGAACTTTGTTCCACGCAGCAAAACATGCCTTGCTATCTACTTGCGGAAACATTACTCCTCAATCACTCGTGCGAAATAGGTCACCCACATGATACATCTGTTTAAAAGTTTTCAAAACACCTGCATAGCCGGGTAACACATGCGTGCTTATAGTAGTTGAGCACTTTTTTTTGCTGAGCAGTCATTTGTCGTCTGCGACGGGACAGTCAACAATATATATGATCTTGAATCTCAAAGCCAGAAAATGTCTACACGCTGTCAGAGCAATCTAAACATGCGTGATATTTCATTAGATCGTTGCTTATGTCGACTTTTGTACACGAACAACCAGTAATACTACTGATTTTGGGTACAGGAATAATAAGGAGCAATTAGCCTAATTTGAGAAAGGTAGTTTAAAATTCGTTACGTTCTTATGACGTCTTACATATATGTGTGGAAATGTTTAGATTTGTCTTTTAATTTCTTCAAGTTTTCTTTGCATAGCTACAAAACAAATTCATTAACTTAATTTTTTTTCCACTCTATAAAACTGTTGCAGTGTACGTGTTTATCACGAGTCGAACGAAATTTATCTCACTGCTACAAAATATCTCAATCACATTTGATTTTGGGAACATTGGTATAAACTCGTAGTTTCTTTCAGAGCGAAAATTACACGCTACTGAATAAACAGTGATCTGTTTGAATGGGATAATTGTATTAGGCAAATAACAGCTCAAGTCATGCTGAACTGAATGGATCAAACAAGTCAATGTTGCAATCAGCACGCAGAAGAAATTTCAAAGACAATTGTTTTTGCAGCACAACGCCTCCTGATTATAATTAGAATTCTTTAGGATTGCTAGGAGGCGATAGATGTTAAGCAGAAACATGACAAGTTACTTTCCGCCCAGTCTCCAGGATTTCTACGGTCGATATACCCAAAATGAAATTCCTTTCTTATTAAACTTACATTTTTTCTCAGAAGAAATAAAGCCATCACTATAGTTCATTGTGTAATTTTGTAAACTTTTTCACTTTTTATACTCGATAATATTGTAGGCGGTGCAGTGTGTTTCATCCGTTTTATTCATATTTCGATATTTGTTTGCAAATATCTGTTCTATAATTGTTAACTTATATTCTATTTCCTAAAGTGCTTTGCCTATTTTATACATATTTGTTTCGTCCTATTTCTTTCTCTTTCTTCAGAGCACTAAATTAATGTGTTGTGCGCGCGGATACGAAACATTGACCTTATTTACAAAGTGAATATATATATATATATATATATATATATATATATATATATATATATATATATATATATATATATTCTAAATTATTAATGCAAAGTTTGCATGTATCTACTTTCAAAAGAGTATGTGCCAAAAATAATATGAATTTTTGTACTTATCTGTCTGGTTTGTCACAAGCGTGAAACATGCGTCCTAGATACTTGATTTTCCGGAGTTAAAGAGACCGATTAACCTACCCGTCTAAATATGTCTCGTGCTGGTTTTGTCAGGTCACGTGACTGTTTTTAATTTTCGTGAGTATTCATAATTTTGCTTGAGTTAAGGGTATATAACATTATGTCTCTCGCTACAAATGCTTATCTATTATTTTGTTTCTAAAATCATTCCGTTTTATATTCGCTTTATTTCAACATATTTCTTTCTCTTAAATTTTATTGCTCAAATATTTTCTGCTGATTCTTAAGTTTAGAAGACTTTCTTGTCGCATTTCTCATATGATAATTTCGAGGTACTTGTTCTATATTTACAGTAAATTAACCATTAGTAATTTATTTATAATGTTGTAACTTTGAAGCTTATTTAATATAAGAGTAGGTAACTTTTGTATCATTTTCCTCTTTCTAAAATGAATTCATGTCAGATCAATATCACACAATACATCGTGTGTAAAACCAGCAAGGAGAGTATCACTAAAATAGTTTTTGGTTTATGAAAATTAAACATTAATTGTTCAGACATGCCATCGACGATTCAGCCAGTTTCTATTGGGAAATATTTTGCTTGAAGATTCTCTTCGATCACCTTTGTCAAGAATCAGCTCCAGCAAACTAAAGGTGTTTAAAATCTTTTTGAAACTACAAAAGAATTCGTAAAACGGTTCAGTAAATCTCACACTTCGAAAACAACATGCATTTATGAAAAATGTCTAATTTTGGTCCATCATCCTATGACTATATCACTTGATTTGCTCACGTAGTTTTGCTACAGAAGATTTCCTGAATAGGATCATCACTAAAATAAAAATGCATTCTCTATAAAGATATGCTACAAACACGACGATGGATAGCACTCAGTGAAGAAGTATAGAATTCATCTAAAAATGAAGAATAAACTCACAAAAGTTATGCTCCGCGTTTGGTTGAATAGATATTTGTCGTTTTCCATGAAGGACTAAATCAATCGTAGCAATGAAATTGAAGAAATATTACCTTCCATTAAAAGCAATTGTCAAACATTTATAGAAATATGACAATTATTTTAAAGACTTGTTCTTCTTACCCGATAATTCATGTTCATTTATATATTGTACGTTTCACTCAGGAAACAACGGTAATAAATATCCCGATCTTCCTCCATTTGATTAAAACTTTTCGGATCTTTCGAAATTTTTAAAGTGAAAAGATATAATAATAATAATTGTAAAATTATTATAATTGTGACATAGTTCAAGATGATGTCGACTCTTTTGTGGCATCGAATCAAGAAGAATTGTAAACAATATTTAAGACTGGATTATTTTATCGACAATTAGGAAAATATTACCTTGCTTAGATATATCAGTTAAGATTAATGAATCATTTGCTTCGTTTTAATCTTCAGACAGGACTTAATTTTTAAGGTGATATTTTCTTTTACTTTTACTCTTCTTGTCGTCTTTATTTCGAATAGACTGATATTCTATTTGTTTTTATTCGTTTCATCATACTGAGGTTTTCCTGTTTTCGCACATCTTTTTTGCGTAACTCTTCTTACAATATTTTTATTTAAGGAAACTTTGCCTTATTGTAAGTTTCTACTTTCTCTTATATTTGTTGCCCATTTATGTCTCCTTTTCTGATAAAACAACATATATCCTTTGCTTTTGTCAACATAAATCTGTGTGCGATTTACCGATAGTTCTCTAAGAACGTGTGTGATCTACATTCATGTTTATTCAGTATCTTCTTAGTTTCACATTATTGAGCTCTAAGGAATTACAAAAGCGTTATTCACAAACTGTTGATGGCATCAAATATTTCTTTTTTCCCCGCTTACAAATACGTAAAAGAAACAAATGTGTGCCTTTAAATCACATTTACCTTAACCCCATTATGCGTAATGCATCAATCTTTGAAATGTCAATTCATTTTGCTTCCCTTTTGGTTTATTTCTATATTTCAATCTTTTTTCTCGTTATTTTAGCATCTTTAGTTTTTCAGTTTCTATTTGTTTATTATATATTCATAACAGTTCCTTTCAAATCACTTTTAAACCAAGTACATTTACTCACGCACTTTTTCTCACACAGGAATTATAATTTACTTGACCCATTTTTAAAAGGCTGCATACACTTTATCATTTGTTTTTATCAGTTAAATAGCAAATCAATGTTCGATTTCTACGAAAGATACAAATTTATCAGTTGTAGCATATTTTCTCTCCTCTCGGTTTATTTACATTAAAATATATTCTATTTTGATAAAACAAAATTCAACAGATTCGGTCACATTTAATAAAGCTTTGCAGCTGCAAAAATCATATTAAATATAAAAAAAATATTGAAAATGACATTTTGATATTTCCAACATTAAAACTGAAATGTATTGTTAATTTAACAGATGACACATGAAATATTTTGTATTTTAAACACAGATATTACATAAGATATTCGGAAACTGCTTGAACATAGGAACTGTAAATGTTTTTATCTGAAATAAATGGTAGTGTCACTTATTAATTTTGTAAAGATGAGAATCGACAGATAATATATATTATCTCACATGTATCACTGTGTGGTTTGATGTGTTGCTGGCTTTCTAAGTATGATTTCAATGAGTAAAGATATCAGTCGATCCATTCTTTCGAAACTAATTTATAAATACACACACACAAATATATATATATATATATATATATATATATATATATATATATATATATATATGTGTGTGTGTGTGTGTGTGCGTGTGTGTGTGTGTGTGTGGGGTAGAGATGGCTGTAGGAAGTATAATAGTATCCGAAACAAAAGTGGAGAGGATGAGACAAATTGTAATTTATTAACCACGTGTTTCGTCAAGAGCATCTGCTATATTTCATTTTTCTCCGATTTGAATAAAATACACACATAACTGTATGAGTGCATTGGGATCACAGTGCAAACGTACAGACCATAAACCAAATATGAGAATAGTAGTTCATTTTATGCCTGATCTGGCTTTTGTAAACAGAGATGATAGCAGGAAGTGTCAGGTACTTACTGGAGCAATACTGGGATTGATCGTAAGTAAGTGTTCACATTTTAAATTTAGAGGATATCTATACATCATGAATCGTGGCAGATGTTTCGAGGACTTGAATGTAAACAGCCATTTGCCTCCCAGTGAGATGTTAGAGCTAGATCAGTCATCACCAGTTTGGAGCTTTGATTTTTTTATACTTGTGCATGGTCACCTATCTATCTATCTATCTATCTATCTATACATATATATATATATATATATATATATATATATATATATATATATATATATATATATACGTACACACACGTATATACATTTTATGTATACATGTCAGTATTTATACATATATACGTAAAATTATTTCTTATATATATATATATATATATATATATATATATATATATATATATATATGTGTGTGTGTGTGTGTGTGTGTGCCTATAGTTTCGGTTGACTGTTTTAAATACAACAACACGAAAGTTCTCAGATATAGTTAAAATAAACAAACAAAAAAAAACATGTGGAAAACCACTTCATTGAGTCTGAATATTGGAGGTGATAAGGTATCTAATCTTAATTTATTTATGCTCATGAGTTATTTTCCCTTAGATTCAATTATGTCTGTCTTTCATTGTAAACATTGAAGCCGAAGACCCCAGACGATCTGGGGGAAATATGCCGTATATAAATTTTCCACTTTTTCTAATATATATATATATATATATATATATATATATATATATATATATATATATATATATTAGAAATAAAACCTAACGACCCAGCCAAACCTAGTTAGGTTTCACCTAAACGGATCTTCAGGGTAGGCAGTCTACCCTGAAGATCCATTTAGATGAAACCTACGTAGGTTTGCCTGGCTCGTTAGGATTTATTCTAACTTACCGCTCTCCTTAGCGTATTGAGCCCTCTACCTTTTAGTTGCCTTTATACTCGGTTGTTTTTTTTTCCCTTGGACTAAGAACTTAAGACATTTTACGATTTATTCGCCTTGTTCTCATGTTTTCAGTTATTTCTTTTTTTTACTTCCAGTTTTTTTCTCGGGTACAAATTTGCCCTCAGGTGTCTACAAGTTGAGTCATCCGAGATTTTTCAAATGAGTAATACTTTTAACATATATATATATATATATATATATATATATATATATATATATATATATATATATATATATATATATATGTGTGTCGGTGTGTGTGTGTCGGTGTGTGTCTGTGTGTGTGTCAACTTATCGCTGTAAACGTCGGGGTATAATAAGTAAACTGGAGTGCGATTTTCTCTTTCTACGGAAAATGCACATGCTTATACTAAGCATTCCCTATTGTTTGTATTTGAAAATAGGTTATGTACTATATGCGTCTGTTCATCTTGAGTAACTCGAAGTAGGTAAAGGATATGCGATTTATATAAATTGAAGAAAAAATATTTTAAATTGTCGTAAATCTCTTGTGTCAAATGTAATACCTCGTCAGATTTTTGCTGAACATCCTTCAAGTCAAATAGAGGCTGTTGTACTGTACGTGCATATCATGGTCACACCAGCGCAATATAACTAATGTTTAGGGTGAACAAATGTCAAGATATTGGGATTAGAATATATGCAAGCATTACAATTGTTTATAAATAGTCCATCCGATTTCTTAGATGAATCAGCTAAGAGAAATCTGAGAATATTCCGATATTGTCTTATACAAATCAATTTGTACCTTTCTTTTTCGAATTCCTGTTCCATAAACACTTGGTTTATTGCATAATTCCAGACTTTGTCATATGTAGTTTTTGAAAGTGCATTGGAATCGTAATTACAATCCACTTCATCAGACCTACAATTCGGCTGAGACGATTAAATGGTTCCAAAAGATCCCCAATAAAAGAAGAGCCACTTTCATCTAATTTGACATCTTGGAATTTTACCCTTCTATTTCGGAGGAACTATTAATTAACAGCCTTAATTTCGCTAAAGTATGTACCGAAATAACGGAAAATGATCTGGATATTATTTTAGCGTCAAGAGGATCAATACTTACATACAATGACGCTATTTGGGTGAAGAAGAATAATATCCGATATACCTTTGGGAGCATTCGACTCTGCCAAATTTGCAGCTTTAGTGGGCATATATATTTTAGACACCCTGAGTAGAATAGTTAGCCTTAACCAAGGAAAACAACTGCTCAGTCACTTACCAAAATCCACCTGTGTGTTATGCAGCAACCATACTAATCGAGTCATAGTTTCTGGAGCATAGTTCAAACAGAGAACATTAAGAAGTCGCTATCCAGACAAATCAACACACACAAAAACACACACACACAAACACACACACACATAAATATATGTATGAATATATTAGTGTAAATGCAAATTAACAGCTAAAGTGCATTATAATAAATTTATTATTATTGATATTTTCCTTCTCTCTGTTATATGTTTTGAATATCCGTTTTTGATATACATCTTTATCCAAATTTCAAGAAATTATTTTCATTTGATAAAAGGACACATTAAAAATAAGTTATATACTTGAGGGATTTTCAGAATTTTCCTAGATTCCAACTTTTATTTTCTATGACAGCTGATAAAATAAACAGGGTTGGTCTTTCTCAACGAAAAAAAAAACAAGAGAAAACATGGCCAAAATATTGAGTAGATAATTCATACAAATGACTTGCCTTAAATAGTGACGTCTTAATTTAAAGGCATTTTTTTAAATATGTTAAATATAATCAAATATGCGTATGTGACTGCTCAGACTGCTCTTGGTCTGATTCTTTTTAAAAACGTTTGCTAAATAATTAGCAGTTCAATGTATTGAATGAAACTAGTTAATTTTTAGCATATGTTTGTCTCATGATTTGATTGTATGTGATATTTTATAAAAACAATAAAGTGTTTTTGTTATAATTATTTTTATTGCTTTGTGGGTCAACATTATTTATCAATGTGTTCGCCCTTTTTTAAAGAAGATGATGACATATATCGTGCATCAAAATATATACTTATAAAATTTATTATATTGGATTTCTGTTGGTGGGAACCAATTGTTTTGAGGTATGCGACATCCTAACCGAATGTTGCTTAAAAAATATCATAACAGTTCCAAAATCGATTATATGTAACAGTGTTCAACGTAAAATACAGTGAATTGACAAGTAAAAACCTCCAGAGCTGCATTCCAAAATAATCCTCATGACAAAATGGTAATTATGTGCAGGTAGTGTGATGGTCGAGGCATTATTGATTTATTTCTTACAAAGCAAGGAAATTCAAAATGCATATTTTAATATTTTTCCTAATCATTCCCTCTTACTTTCCCAATGTCTATGTAACCAGCTAATCAAATCGAAAGCACACGTGATAAAATTTCATTTGACGTATCAAGTTGCATGTTTATGTTTCTGCTGCGCTCTTATTGATACATATATACTGACTGATATGTATATTTACGATGAAATTAGTTTTAATATGCATCTATTTATACAACGACTTACCGCTAATTGATACATCGATATTGTTATGATTAGTATATCTCTCTGTGTAGTAGCAATCGTAGCACAGTTCTATACCTTTGAAAACGGGTTTGCTAATCATAGCCATTATGCTCACCAGTTGTTCTCTATTTATACTTGTCTATCTAATTTGCATACGATACTACACCTCCCTGAATCTGAGAGGTCGTATATCCTTGTTTTTTCTATTACTATTCCTGATTATTTTCGTACAGTGTTGTCCTTCCTCATTTCTTTTTTATTTTCTCATTAATGTTGATCACAATCTCTCTTGATTTTCTTCTTCATACTCATTCGTCCTTTCATTCTCACTTTCTTCTATTTCCTCCTCTGTTACACCTTTGTAACTTTATGTCTCATCTTGTTCTTGATCTTCAATTTTCCACGTCATCCAGTTCGTTTCTGCTTCTGAATTGATCTGCATGTGCCAGTATATTTAGTCACATTTTCACAAGTATAGTCAGGTTGTGTCCTTTTTGTATCAGGAATATTTGCTTCTTCTGGATCAGCCTCTTATTCTTTCTATAACATACCTTTTCTTTCCTTGAAAAGGATATAGTTATGGGACTCTGATTTGTCTTCCTATTAATGCCGAAAGTCTCAGTTTTCATCCTTCAATGAAATGCATCTGTAACTGATGAGCATTTTTGATAATTACAATTCTATTCTTTCATTAATTGGTGAGAATTCTTTTAATCCCATTTTACCGTTTGTACTATCCTTTCCGCAATGCCATCAGATTGTGGGTGATACGGTGGTGTCTTGTATGGGATGCATCCAATCTGTTTTAATCATGCGCATAAGTTCTCATCACAAAATTCGGATGCATTGTCGATGACTATTCTCCGGGGTACTTCATTCCTTGAGGATATAGTACTTAGTACTTGCTTTGTTGTGGCCGCTTTTCTGCTTTTTACTCTGACAAACTCTAGCTCTCCTGAATATGATTGCACTAATACTAAGAACAATCCCCATCTTTGATATGTACGTCATCCATGTAGACACTAACCCATGGATCTGATTCCTGTGCCATGAGTGCATTTTTGCTTGTTTGAATTTTTTCCTATTATCCAGAATTGACTTCACTGCCTATGCATGTTAAATACTTGGCTATTTATCCATATCTTTCTCTACTTCTTTTTTGTGTATTCATTATACATATTTCAACTTATACTTCGGATGGGGTTTGTACATTTTGTACTCATCTATTTTCTTTTCGTATCTGCTTACGTTCTGAAAATGATCTCTTTTTTGCAATTTGAGCATATTTCTCCTAGAGGCGGACATTTGTAATGGTCTCTCTTGTGGTTTTTTCCATAATATCTACATTTAATTATGGATTTTGTTGTGCTCTTTTTGTACATCTCGAACTATTCTTTTGGTTGATTAAATTCTCTAATCCACTCTAACTGTTGTAAAAATCCAACGCTAGCTTCCAAATCCATGCTACTACTTTGTAGACATTCCAGTATTTTTCGTTTATGGTTTGGTCTTGCACTTCTTCAATTATTATGAGAAGGATTAATTCGTCTTCTATAGTCACTTCCCGAGATTCCAACCTTTCAAATTCACAATAGTCGGCTCGTTCGTTCAATATATGTACGTATTGTATAATGGACTCATTGTGTGCTTGTCTTGTCTCTACAAAAATGGGTTTTCAGCAATGACAGATCTTTTTTTTTTGGTCTTATGTTATTTTTTTATCATTTTAATAATTTCTTCAAATGTCATTTCTTCTAATTCGCTTGGGTAAAACATTGTCGAAATTTGCTTTACAGTTTCGCACCCAGCGGTAGCAAGAAATCCGTTATCTGTTCTCTCCTCCGTAGGTCTTTGTAGCTCTTAATATTTTCACTCTTGCAAATGCAGCAAAAGTAGTTATCCATATTTCTATGTGTTCTGGTTCGTCCAGCGACACCATTGTTATGTGTGGTATTTCTATCTGCTCACCACTTGTTCTCTATTTATACTTGTCTATCTAATTTTCATACGATACTACAGTGTAACCCGGATATAAGAGAGTTGTCGGGACCGGAGAAGAAGTCTCTTATATCCGGGTTTCTCTTATATCCGGGTTTGGTCTATTTTGTTTAGGTAACACAGGCTCTAATTTGGGACCAGATAAAATCTCTGTTATATCCGGGTTTCTCTTATATCCGGGTCTCTTATATCCGGGTTACATTGTACTATCTTTTTACGTGTGATTATTTACCACGTATTATTAGGCTTTGTTATGTCCCTTTTTTACTATTATATTTTTCATGTCGTTAATAAAGAAACTCATTACCGTTACTTTAGATTCGAGGACTGAGACAACATTCTTTAGAGAGTAATGCATTTTTGGTAGGTTGAATATTGAGGAGATGTGTAAGGATTTGGTAGAAAATGACTGCCATATGATTCTCAGAAATGACCAGCAGAGACGTAAAATAAGAATAATTTATAACGTTAGCAGAGTGAAAATAATAAAATATACAAAGGAAACATGGAAAGAAAGAAAACAGTACGAATACGATTATGCAGAATTGAAGAAATTTTCAAAAATTTATAACTGCATGAATCATTTTAGAAAGGTCACCTGTCTGTTACATTGAATTAAAAGTTTTCTCTTTAAGTTTTGCATTTACATTAATGTTATTCTAGTTGTATTTGAGCAAACGTTAATATATTTTTTTGCTTTCTTAAAAGGACCTGGTTTGTGTAATTTAATGTAGAATAAATTTTAAGCATTTTAGCATTTATTTTTTCTCATAAAAACAGATTTCTTAAAGGAAATATATGCAAGTGTGCAGAAAACTTCTCGACTTGAACAAAAAGACCGTCACAAAATAATTTGATGTATGGTTACTCGGTCAAATTTAGGAAGCTGGGAGGAAAAATCATTTTTCATCAACATATATAAGTTATATAAGTTATATATTATTACAAATAGTTTAATGTAGATTCTGAAAAGTTTTTGGTTTGCTTTTTGTGAATTTTATCCAGCAGCGTGCATATTTAGCTTGGGTAATATTTATGTGTGATCTTAAATTAATAAAATCCGTATATTTGTCTTGACAGAAGATATGTGCACAGCAGAGAACAAAACGCGTCACTAGAGAAAAGCTTTCCTTTCGCCTACATTCACCTCCACAAAAAACAAAAAACACAAACTCTCCCACCGTATACATACATATATATATATATATATATATATATATATATATATATATATATATATATATATAGAGAGAGAGAGAGAGAGAGATAGATAGATAGATAGATAGATAGATAGATATTGATAATATTAGTGGTTAATATACACATACATATATGTACATATATCTAAAACACAGAAATATATATAAAAACGTACATAGACATACATACATACATACATATATATATATATATATATATATATATATATATATATATATATATATGTGTGTGTGTGTGGGGGGGTTATTTGGTGTGTGTGGGCGTGTAAAAAATTCCAAGAGGATACAATGTCCAGGACCGAGTAAGGATATAATAAAAAGGCTTAAACACTAGTACTCCATGGTTATAAATTATTACATTGGAATCGTACATACGACCCAATTCATCAGACCTACATATTCCAAAAGAAATCAGAAAATATAACTCCGGGAATAAAAACTAAAGTTTAGTGAGAGTGTATGTATGAGAGTGTGTGACGAATGCGAGAGTAAATGAAAGCAATAGGGAGGGGTAACTGCCGAGAGAAGAACAGGAAGGTCTAAAGGTGAAGGTGGGGAATACAGTTTAACAGACAGAAGTTTAAAGGAGGGGAGTCAGATAAAAGTAAATATGAATATTCTAATATGTCTAATACATTTCTGAATCGCTGACCTAAAATAAATTAAAGGTAGACACAGGAAAGAGTATATATTTTGCGGTGAAACACACACAATAGAAGATACACTTAAAGACCGGAAGATGAGAGAGGGAAAAAACCGAAGAGAGCCGCTGTGCAAAAAAAAAAATTGACAAAATAATATCGACTACAAGTTACAAATCTAATATAAACATATAAATATAGTGATTATTTAAACAAGCAAGGACCTATTATTTCTATGTTACGACATTTCGGAAAACACACACTGATCGTTCTAATGAGAAAAGAACTCACGAATTTGTTGGGGAAAGTCTCAGTCTCAATACGGGGGCCTACATCAAGTACCTTTAGGAGGTAGTGCTGCCCTAGTCAAAAGGGTGGCTGCTGAAACTTGCTATGTCTGGCAACAGGAGTCTGCACTATGCCATACAATTCGTCGAACAGTGTTGTGCCTGTCAAACAATTTCTGCGACCATATCCCCCCTTAAATTTGGCTTCCTATCTCCAATGATTATGTGTGGGGCGCATTTGAGCGAAAGACCAACAAAACTCATCGTAGCACCAAAGATGAAATGAAGGCAGATATCATGGCAGCATTCCACAAATCAAACAAAGAGAACTTCCAGATGATTTGCAGGAGATTCCGAAGACATCTGCTGGTCGAGGTTAAATCCATGGCGATTTTATTGAATAGATTTACTTTTTCGTATTTCAAGATATTTTTGTGCAATTTTGGTATATCTGTGAAATTTTTGTGCAATTTTGGTATATCTGTGAAAAATTGTCGTCTAAATTACGCGAAAATGAAAATAACACTGACAACTTATTGTTGTCAGTGTTATTTTCATTTTCGCGTAATTTAGACGACAATTTTTCCATCGCACCCTCTTATAGGTGTATGTGTTTATGTGTGACTCGGTAAGCCTCATATTAATAGAACCCTCATGTTTTGTCGATATGTAAGATTAATAGTTTTTGGTTAGTATGAAAATAATTTAGATCTGCTCACATATAAAGAAGGGATTGGACACCTCGGCGTGGTGTAGTGGTTAGCAAGATTGTCTCACTAAAACAGTTACGAGTGAATAGCGAGTTCGATCCCCACTGGGTGCCTCATGCTTTCGGCTTAGAAAATCATTTTGGCACCCCGGAGTGTTGTAATGGTCAGCAAGCTTGTCTCACTAGATCAATTACTGCTGTGTAGTGAGTTCGATCCTCAATGGGCGCCCATACCTTCGTCCTTGTGCCACACCTAAGGTTCGCTTGCAAAATCCCTATAAACAATGTTTAGACTTTTTTTACCAAATGTCCTGAATTTCGAAGTCAAATATAGTTAATAGTGATTTATCACTGTTTTCCATTATTACCTTATCTAATAATTCTTATTTCTCTTTTGAATCAGTCGCCAATAGTGTTGGTCATATGTGTTTCTTTTTATCGATAATACATACATGAATATCTTCATATTGTTTCGCTACACACTTCGGCATGAACTTTAACAAAACTTTTCAGCACAAGCAAGGCAATAAATCCAGTAAGCCAATGCTTTAATGAGTGTTAGAGAATATGAGGAAAATACTATTAAGGAGGGAGAACAATAAAAAAAAATGAAAACAGAAGATAATGATTGATACTTTATTTAAATTTTTCCAAGTTGACTGGGAAGAAATAAATCTAAAGAGAGCTCCATGAGCGAGAATTGCAATAAAAGAAACTGTTAGCATAGAACCTACAGTTTCGTCTAGCTACTTCAATTGTGAAATGATGTGATTGTGTACTGTGCTTCAAATTATAAAGTTTAGGTAACAAAAACGATATTTCATCATACCAATTATCATGAAGTATTTATAGGTACAGGGAAGCTACATAAGGCAGTAGAAATGTGACTGATAGCCAATACTCCAGGTCAGGACCAATAATATTACGGATTCTTCTTTGGTTTTTATCAATAATCTAAATATAGCAGGAACACCAGACTAGATGTTGCATCAATATTCAAAGCAAGGATGAATGGTAGACATACATCTCAGGCGAGAAAAAAAATTGTTTAATACGAAACAGGGAAAAACGTCCCTAGATGTGAACCTGGAAATTTATTCTACTATTACAATATTGTTTGGATGCGTTGGTTACATACTTGCAATCTTTGCTATACCTTGGCCTTATCTGCTGTCTCTTTCTCATTAATCATTCACATCTTTCTTTTTTAAAAGGAGTACTTTAAGTTAATGATCACTCGTCCTTAAATTCATTATATATAATTGTCTACAAAATGTGACTTTCTGGATTTGTAATATTGCGGATTGCATGTCTCTTATTTTGGTTTAATTTTCTTTATTTTATTCTTGGTTTGTATGAGTAGCATGTACAGGCACTAAAGTCATAGCCTTATGCCGCCTCTACTACCAGGATCTAGTATCCTGCTTTCAAAACGTAAATGAATCTAGGTTATTCACAAGGAATATCAGCATTTGATATCTGATCATTGGTTTCCTTGTAACCAATTCATCTGCAGTTAGCCTAAATATGTTAATTAATATCAGCAACATGTCCCAAAATTTGGTTAAGAGCTGTATGGCATGTCTTGATTCAAAACATTCAATAAACATTCACTAAAATCTTCAGAAGCAAATTTTATATAAATTCTGTTTGTCTTTTGGGCGTCTGCTAGCGGCCGTTTTGGAAGCTGTCCGCCACGAGTTGCAGAGGGCAGTTGGGTGATGGCTCCACACCCAAACTTGTTCATAATATATTGGTCTATCTCTGTTTCAAAAATGGTGCTTTTATCAAAAAAATGTACATTAAGTTAGCTTACCAGAAGTACTAAATAGTTTGTTTTTTTCTCGGCGTTTTCCACGTGATTTTCTCATTATATTTTGTGCTTAAAATTTATGTAAATCTTTTCCCTGCTTTGTGATGTCGCCCATATGCTAAGATGTTGAACAGATTCCCCTTCAATTAAATGTGAAAACAGCCCAGCCGTGGCCACTACCTCGGGAAACAATTTTATAGACTTTCCTGCAGTACAAATAATACATAATATTAGTTCGATTGATTTCTTTTTACTGCTTATAAATCTTTTGCAGATTACTTAAAAAAAATAAAACTTTTTACATTATAAGATTTTTTGAGATGTAAATGATTTAGTGATACAATACGTACTAACTGACTCATAGCTAGGAAATAGTATTTGTCTTCATACCTTTCCAAGTGTATTTGCGTGTAAGTGAAGATACACCAAACTAGACTTGAAACTCGGTTCTCTGATTTCCAATTCCGATGCTTTATCCATTACACCACTCACACATTCAAGCTTACAGCACCTGGTATTCGCAAGCGGTCATCCATCTTGTTACTCATCAGGTTCAATGTTTTCTTAACATCGAGGATCGTACGAGAACCGCTGTTTCAACGTCATTTGACAGTAACCTAATAATAGTTCGAAACATCCGTATAGTGCAAACCGGCATTCAAAGTACAATACCAGGACTTCAGATCTCACCAGCAACAGAATGTCCTGAAAATGAGTGTCTGCTTCTTTCATAATCAGGACAAACACAAAAGCTGGCTAACTCAACGTTTGATGAAGAAACAGGTGATGACCAGCATTGGAAAAGGCACTTCATAGCAACACATATACAAATATAGCATATGCTTCATGAACGGACACAGAAGAATAGAGGCTAACAATAAAAACAATAAATCTTTCAAAGGCAATCTACCTTTAATAAGTTGTATGTCTGAAAGTGACATAGTATCTGCCCTCCATACAATGTCAATACATTTTTCAAGTTCACATCTACATAAACATAAGAGCATAAGCAACAAGTGAATTGAGCAAAGACTAAAAATGGCCGTTCAAACGCCACCTAAAAGTAAAGGTAGAGGAAAATCTGTATTCTAACCCGCAGATAGTGGACTCATATATAGCGTGTAAAATATTATCATTCAATGTAAAAATCAGTGAAGATGATACCTCAGGATAAAACACCTGAAAAAATCGATACAGGGAGAAGACAATTAAGATTCCTTATCAATCATAGCATTGAGTGGAATAACATCTGAGAAAATACTCAAAATATGGATACACATATATTAGATTTAAGGCACCTAAATCTCCACCAATATATATTCCAACAGATACATTACAGAGTGCCGTAAAACTTTGGGAGAAACATATTTGTTTCCCTACCATTTGGAGTTCACTTGTTTTTAAAACTCACTTATTGTTGATTACTAAAATAAATGATCAGCTGATATAAAAGTCAATAAGACTGCTGCTTTAAATTTGCACTTTATTAATCAAGATGAGGTATAGGCAAATTTACAGAGTGCGAAAGAACATGGATAGGCATAAATATACATCTGAGTTTAAACTTAGAATAATTCTATGAATTTCTCTTGACATCACCATGAAATCTGAAACGTCCTTTACTTTTACAGTCTATAATCCTAACCTGAAACATTTCACCCATTAATTCTTACAAGTCGTGTTAATTGACTCTTTTCACAAATGCGTCACCCGATATTCATCGTCAAAATTTATTGTTGAGAAATTAGTTCGACCAACGTTTGCTTTTGTGTTGTTTACTTATATTTAGTAGAATCGTTACTATCATATTTTTAGCTAAAGTTTTAATATTGTATATCATATCTTTCTATTTATTCGCAGCACCAGCATGAAACCGCATCTCGCTGGCCAAACCACTTTACTTGTTTATTTTTTATACTTATTTATTTTTTATATTTATTTTTTATACTTATTTATTTTTTATATTTATACTTTTTTATTTTTCTAACACATTCTTTTCTCGTTTTAATATTATTAAATAAATCTTAATTGTTTTTACCTTACCAGTGATTTAACTTCATTACTCTTGTATGATGTCGGTTCAATATTTTAGCATTTCGAAAAAGTTTTTTTTTTATAAATCGACAAGACAATTTCTGCTTTTGAACTGATCTTAAAATCCATAGAAATTATTTTATATCGGCTATCTTAAAAATAATTATCACTAATTATGCTATAAGTATGCTATATTTGTTAAATAATGATAAAGAGCCATAGCGCTTTCTTAAATAAATACTTCTTATACTGAATAATTTCTGTAAATATTTCCAACAAAGTATATATGATAATTTAACATTGTGGAAATAGTCTTTGACTCTTCTGTTGTTTTATCTACACTAATTCTTATAGGTCACAATAATACCCGAATTATTCAGCCTTACATTAATGTGTTTGAAAGGCATTATGAAAATTTCAGATGACTAATTTATAGCCGTGATTTTCCTAATGTAATAAAAAAACACCTTAAAATTATGGAAAAAAAACAGTGTTTAGTTCCATCTTAATATATTTTTTACGTGTATCTCATATACATTGATATGAGCTTGCTCACGTATATTTATTGATATGAGTTTATTCACGCCTATCTATTGCTAAATCTATCATCATGCTTATCTATTGGTATCAGTCAATCCACGTCTATCCATTAATATAAGTCGATTTACTCTTATCTATTTGTAGCATTCTATCCACTCCTATCTACTGATATAATTATCAATCAAGCTCAAACAAGACTGCCCAAGCAGACATGGGCCAAATTAAATGTCCAGTTTATTACTTATGAATATAAAAGAAATTTAGGATAAGTTTTAAAAATTAGAAAAAAAAAAGTGGTACAAATGTTAAAAAAGATACGACTAACGTCTAGGACAAATGTATTTACTAAAATTATGTTAAAAAATCGTATATATAGTGTATAACGTTCATGAATAATAGATTAATTTACTCTGATCTAACATTAGATAAATACTCAAAATCAGTTACTGAATTTGCTATAGAAATAAATGTACAATCTCTTCATATTGTCAGGTACACTGCTACATAACTCTATAGGAAGTAGACTGTGAAATTAAGAAAGCACACGTATCTATGCTCTACACAAAACTTCAATGTAACATCATTAAATCTTATCGAAATTAAGCATTCCTTTTTCAAACGTCAATGTTGAATTTGAAAAAAAAGGATGAAAGGAAAGATCGCTATATATCATTTTGTATCTATACATGCGATCAAAATTGCCCTCGTATGATGAAACGGAAAAATCAATTTGGCTAGGCGATAGATGTTAGATTTTAGTCAATTGTATTCGAGAACGGCATCAAAAGATGAGGAAAGAAGAGCGGTAAGATGTTCAACTAAGGAATGAGTGGATAATTCATTTTATTAAGTTATATTTGGATTCACCCAATGTCATTCTGTCATTGGATATATTATTCTTTCTTCAATATTGATACATTGGATGAAAAATTGGCTACCCAAAGATTTTATTTGAAGACGAACCTATAACATAACAATTTCTTTTCTTGCGGTCGGTGAATGGGAGTTTGGCAGTTCTTTTGATCGGCCAAAGCGCAAGGGAATTTCAGGTTACAAAAAACATATTTTCATCAAGATTGATTTCTTCCATTATTCGCTGACATTTTTTGAACAAAAGTTGTAACATTTCATGTAGGGTAGAGCCGCATACAAGAGAGTGATAAAACTATTCGCAAGTATGGCAGGTTGAAAAATCTATATCGCGATAGATATTAATATGTCATCCTGTCATATTAATGCTGATGTTTTCATTAGAAAATGATTTAATTTACTTATGTTAAGAAATTAAATGAATACAACATCAATACATTACATTTTTTTCTTTCTGCGTGAAGATTCTCGCATTGTTCTTGGCTGTAAGATGTTAAAAAGGACAGTTAATATCATTATGTATTTTTCTCTTTGGACGATCATGTTCATATTAAATGATATACACAAAATATTGTACTCTCGAGCGTTCTTCAGTTAACCAGCTTCGTATTCTGGAACCTTCGCGTAATTTCGGACTGAACGATTTAATAATCCAGAGCGATAGTTTATTTTTTTCCGATTTAAAAGTGTAGGGCAGATTTCTTATTAGCTATTAAACATATTTATTCAACTTTCCGGCTCTACTCCGTTTCTTCAGTAAGGCAGAGGATGGGATATATCAAAAGATCTATGGATTAAACAAATATAGGAAAATCAAATAATTAATTAACTTGAGCGTAGGTTTTTTTGTAAAAAAATATAATGTTAGAAATTAAGGAACTTTAACCATATTATCTATATTCAGGTGCCTTGACTCGTGGAATTGTATGAGTGCCCTAATTCAGGGTGTGGATGATGCTTTCTTTCATGTCTTTTCTGTATTAATACCAGGTTATTTGATGGTATTTATCTATATATTAATTGTATTGAGTAGGACGTCAGTGCCTACAATTGATGATTTCCATCATCTTATCTTTCATGCTACTACTGTCGACAATCACGTTACATAGTTTAATTACTATACATTTCCCTGCATATGCGATAGAGTATGCATGATATCAATGCCTTCTCTTGGTCACCTTATACTTAGATGGTTCACTTCTATTCTTTGTATTCCTTACCTTAATTGCATATCGGGGAATAGACAGATTTATATGTACTTGGTCTTCTCCGTAATTGTGGAAAGCTGTTAAAGCCACATAGAAATGGTTAACGCTATTTCATTTGAATGAAAAATTAATATATTAAGCTATCATACGAAATATGCATATCTTAAACATATGGAAATATTTTTCTCTCTTTCAAATTTAAGTTTCAGATGTGTGCACTTCATTGTTTGGCTTAGTAAACTTCGTCAATATTATATATGTTATAGCAACATTTATCTGTACTTCCAGGAAGACCGTAAAGCTAATCCCTTGACCCGTATATGTAAAGAAATGAATTATTCTGAAACTTAATTAAAAAGAAATAACCAGAATATCCCATCTCAGGAGCTCAGTTCACGCTCTATGCATAAACAATCCAATTCAATTCACTGACCAAACTGTTTCCCATCCCATAGCAAAATATATGATTTAACAGTTTCTAAAGGCTTGTATGAATAATGTGACGGCAAGGCAATACAAATGTGACTTTTATGAAGGAGAAAAAGCAATACATTTTCACTTTAGTGAAGATGTGCGTACCTGAGTTGTTACTTGTCATTTACTGATATACTGAGGTAATCACAAACATGAACGGTCTATGTGTAAACTGAGAAGGGACTCGTAAATAGGCATTTGTCATAACTAGTCTCGTGTAAACAGCGCATGGAGTCGAATCAAATATTCAGAGAGCAATATCAGAAAATGGCCGCCAACAAATCCCTACGGCTGGGCATTAGCAGGTTGCAACTTCGAAAAGGTTGAAGATATACATTGTTAACAAGGGAATGACATGTGTATGTATGAGAATTATTTCATTCAAATAAGTGTGGTCAAATAAAATGGCGTAAATTTGAATGACTCAAACACAAAATAGATATGTACTCAGAAACGAATTTCAAATATATATAAATATGCATTGTTTTAGAATTATATAAAAAAATATTTATGAATTAGAGACGGACACACATATGTATATATACATCTACACACACACACACATATATATATGCACACACACATGTATATATATATATATATATATATATATATATATATATATATATATGTGTGTGTGTGTGTGTAAATATTATAATAAATAGCATGCACAGTTTTAGGAGAGTCTGATCATAATCTTGAAAATTAATTGCACACACATATATATATATATATATATATATATATATATATATATATATATATATATATAGGATAAAATGATAAACTATATTTTTAAGGTATGCTACATTTGCACTGATAGATCGCGTCTCACCATTGATGTCTACACCGAGTGGCGACAGTCTGTTTCATGCTTGAACGTGATCTGCATGTGATGAGTGAATTGATCAGGAATCATTTGATTGGGGTGTACAATTCATCCAGAGTGTGCTCGAGTATGTGGGTTGTTTTTTAGAATAACACTTATGGAAGTTGAACGATGGATAAATTGTCGTCTAAATTACTCAAAAATGAAAATAACATCCGATTTTTACAGTTAGAAATACCAAAATTAGACAAAAATCTCTTGAAATACAAGCGAGAAAATTTATTCAATAAAATCGCCATTGCCTTCAATCAAGGCCTCAAGACGAATTCGTAATCTCCAGCAACTTTTCTTGGTGGGCTCATGGTTTAAGTTGGTGAATGCTTCCATAATCTTTGCATTTAGTTCATCTTCGGTGTTACAAGGAGTTTTATTAGTATCTCGCTCAGCTCTGATCCGCATATAATAATCAAGAGGTTCTTGCAGACTGGAGAGTTAGATGGCCAGATATAAAAGGTGATGTGATCGCAGAAATTGTCTGACAACCATGATTGTATTCTCTTTCTTATTGTAGGACTCATTATTAAGACACCCACAAATTCTGGAATCCTTTTCTTATCAGAATGATCAGAGCTTTGTACATTCGTAATCCCCATTAAACTCATCCAACTCTGAAATATTCGTATTAGAGCTTCCGTTGCGAATGACAAAGCAGAACAGTATACCTTTTCCAAATTTCTGGCGAAGTGAATTGCATCATGGTGCTCTTTTTCTCAGAGATGGTGTACACCGCATCCTAATATATAGTGGCATCGACGAAATCGAAAATAAACAAAACGCATGCGTGAAATTAAAATATAATATGGCGTCAATTTACTCATTGTTCCATGTGTGTACTTCGTTTTAAATAAACATTTAATTTAATGAATAACGTTGTTTATACATCTTTTACATATTCTCACTTTCACTCTCTCTCTCTATCTCTCTCTCTTTTTTTTCCCTACAAGTATGAGTTCGTGTTTGAATGTGTACGTGCGCATGCGCGTTAGTCTGTTTATGTGCGTGTGCGTCTGTAGGATATACTTATATCTATGAGGTAAATAAGCCATAAGCCTATAATATCTGTTTGCATTATGAAGCTTTACAATAAATTATTTTGTTGCAGCAAACTTATTTCTTAAAGTTGAGTCGTGTTCAACATATCGTGATTGTAAGCATTAATAATTATATTTTTAATTACATATGTAAAAAGAATCTATGGGTCCTAAAAATGATATAATGTCAAAAGAGAAGCAAGAATTGCTTTTTTAATTTATTGAATAGGAGCAGCACATAATTGCAAATTTTGAGAAATTTGTAGAGAATCAAAAATAAAAAATATTGTGAAGAAGATATTAAAATCCGGGATTAAGTCAGTCAAAACAATGTTTGAGAAAAATAATATGTAATAAACGAGAAAATATATTGAACAAACAAAAATAAGTTGATTAAAAAACATCAAGATTGGCTAAATCTAAAGAAGTACATGAACACCGACATTTAAGTAAACTTGAACAGAAACATGTGTTAAGTGGAAAGTGTTGTACGTTGTATATTTCTTCTGTTAGGAAGATTTTACTATATAATATACATAATTATTGAGTGATTTTCTGTTGTACTCATCACAATTAAGTATCTTTTAGTCCAGAATATGATCATCTCTTGCAAAAATCAAATTTAGGTTCTGAATAGATAGAGAACGGTACCTATAAAAATCACATTTTATGTTGACTGAAAGTTTCTCAACTATAATTAGATCAAACACACACACACACACACACACACACACACACACACACACACATATATATATATATATATATATATATATATATATATATATATATATATATATATATGAAATATAGTCTTAAGATGTGCTATATTATGGGATAAAATGCTCAATATCAGATATAGAGCGTGTGTAAATATAAAAGTGAACATAGAAGTCAACACTTAGAGGCAACAGTTTGTTTCATGTTGGATGCAATCGTCAGGCCACGAGTGCTGTCATTTTTCTCTGCTATTTATATATACGGGTCAGTGGTGCATTATAGGTAGTCTATTTTGGCGGTTATTTTACCCGAAGTCGTTTATTTGTTTATTTATTTATTTGGGTTAAATTATTTTGCTTGTTTTTATTTTTATCTCTTCTCTTATATATTTATTTATTTATTTTTATTAACGTAGCTGTTTTATTATTAACGTAGTAAAAATTTGTTTATTTAAGAGTTTTGTTTCGGTTTGGGAAGATAATTAAAGCTATTTATTCAATTTTGGTGTTGATTGGTGTAGTTTATTATAACTATTATTTTGGTGGGAACAGTTTTTAATTTGTTTATTACTTCATGCATTTATTTGGATTGATTATCTTTATTTGTTTTTTTTCTAATGGTTAGTTTATCGGGATCGGTTTGTTAGTTTATTTATTTATTTGGATGAATTTAGATCAATTTATTTTACTTATTATTTATTTGTTATACTGTATAAATTCTCTTTTCGGTTTTCGATTTTAAAGTAACGTAGTATTTTTTATTCTTTTATCGTTATATAACAGGTAGAGCTTTTTTTGTCGTCCGATTTTTGGTTTGATTTTTATAGTCTAACTAATATTTTGGTCATAATGGTTTGCTAATCCGTTTATTATTTACGTTATTTATTTAGGTTCATTGATTTCATTTCTTATTTTTTATTCTATTTCGTATATTCTAAGAAGTGTGATTTGCTAATTTGTTTGGGTTAATTTACTTTGCTTATTTTATTGTCATTTTGTTTATTTATTTATTTTTATTTTATTTTATTTTTTTCCGTTTCCGATTTTTAAGTAACGTAGTAAAAATTTGTTTTTATGCCTGCATTTTGAGATGAGCTCGGATCTATTATTTAATAATTTATTTTGGTTTGGGAAGGTAATGACATTTTTTCCTCTAAGCAAATTTTTCAAATTTTTGATTGGTTGATGTAGGCTGATGACCTTTTCCTTATTTTCCAAGATATTTTTGGTGTGATGTGCGTTTTGTCCTTATATATATATATATATATATATATATATATATATATATATAAGGACAATATGATTAAATGCAAAACTAAAACTTATCCTTCTTTTCCCGTCCTCTAACAAAGCAAATGTAAGGAATTTTATAGATTTTATTAATTTAAAAAAAATATATCTAAGTTTCCTGAAGTAGGGAAAACAATTTATGAAATGCATTAGTTAAACATAGAAATAAATTCAACCACAAACTTGATCTAAAGAAATCCACACCTATTAAAAAGTAAAGTAACAGTAAAAAGAAAGTAACTTACTTAGGCACATTTTTTTCGAGAGTGTCGTTATAGAATCTTAGGAAAATATAAATTTGCGCCACGGATTTATTAAAATGTCTCCGTTCCTGAAAGAATAACTCTGTTTCCAAATCAACAAAAATGACTATAAAATGGCAAAAACATTTAAAGAAAAAACAATTAAATTCCTAACCTCCATTTATTAAAAACTAGCAGTAGAGCCCGGCGTTGCCCGGGGATGTAACAGTAAGAGATAGATAAGGTATCGACCATCATAAAGACTGAAAAATAAAATTGAAAAAGATTATTGTTTAAGGTTGACGGACACGCATGTCTTAATTAGTTTTTTTTTTTTTTTTACGAATTGGTCAAACTCAAACTCAAACAAAAACATTGTTTTCAATCGTTATGAGTCTACCGATTAAATAGAAATTTATTATAGACAATTGTCATGTAAATGGAATTTTTACAGCATTCTGAATGTAAAAATAAAGATAAAAGTGTGCAAGCCAATAAGAAACACTACCTGCCAAAATAAATGTGAAGTTTTGTTGAAATCGGTTGAAAAATGTAGGAAATCCGATCCCATATATAAACGAACACACACACAAACAACCTGGGATTTACAATAAGTATAACTCGATATGAGTTGTCCCCCTTTCATTCTCGCGAAGCCTCTTAATCGTATTTTCAAATTGATTTCGTGCAAAAAGAATTGTATTTTTCCAATTTTTGGCGCTGTCAGCACCACCGCCAGGTAATTTTACGTAGTGCTGTGAAGTTTTGTTGAAATCGGTTGAAAAATGTAGGAAATCCGATCAAATATATAAACGTACACACACACACACACACACACACACACACACACACACACACACACACACACACACACACATCCTGGGTTTTATAATAAGTATGATTATAATATATCATTTAATCCAAATGTTAAAATAAGAACATAATTTATTTTTTACTTATCATCCTCCATAATTTACCTAGATTTTTCAGTTAGCCTGATGAATATTTACGAGCGTCTGTTAAATTAAAAAAAAACAAAACAAAAAAAACTTTTACTTTTATTAATAAATCCTTCTCACAAAAACTAATCTTTAACATATACCTTGATAAAGTCCATCAGAGGACGAATCATCTCGGATAATATAAGTTTTTTTTTTCTGCCTTATTTTTAATGGGTTACTATATTATTGTGTAAAACTCATTTAGATTTAATATAGCTCTGTATTGATGTCTAGCTAGTATTATTAACATCTTATATTGATTAGTTTGTATTATTAACATCTTATATTGATTAGTTTGTATTATTAACATCTTATATGGATGATGTTTACTTAACGGTTGTATATATATTTACCAGAGTAGTTTTGAATTCATGATTCTTTTTTTTGTTTTTTGCCAGTTTCTTAAAGAAGTCTTTTAGTTATCAAATACAACATTTTATGTAGAAAGATAACCGGAAATATAGCTAGATAACATTAGGCTACATTATTCCCCAACCCTTTTCCCTTAAATTCCTACGAAAGTTGAACGTCATACTTATCTATATTTTACGAAATAATGCAATGACTTGTATCTGTCTCAAACCAAACTGTCTAGGATTTCTATCTAGATAAATTCATGTAATGATGTATAATTTTTTTTTCAGTTCGTCTAGATTTTACCGTAGGGCTCACGTTTGATTGGATAACAACGGTACATTCAAAAAGCTTCTTTTCTCTTTCAAAAAAGCGGAAGTATTCTGATTTTGAAATTAACTTAATCGTTCACTCACCGGTACTTTAATATCTCCCGAAGAGACACATTGATAGTGTCGAAACATGATTACAATTTTGTAGCGATTTTTGACATGTTTTTTAACGTCTTATAATATATATATATATATATATATATATATATATATATATATATATATATATATATATATATATTATAGTCGGTGCTATTGATTGTGAGGCTCTGTGCGGAAAGAATAGAGTACCATTGCTCGATTTGGACATTGTGTTATTTAACGTTGGTACTACTTGATGTCCACATATATCCACCTATCTTTCATCCTCGTTATCTGGATATTTTCAATGAGGTATTACTTTAAGTGTCGCAGAGTTTATCGATTCATGCCATAATTTTACCTGAATTTTTCATTTAATGTGCCAGATTCGAGCCAGCTATCTTGATATTCATGATATATTGAAAATATAAGAATGTTTTAATTTATCGCAGGGTCACATTATGCTTTTTCATTCATAGCCGGCTAAATAAGTATTCTTAATATATAGTGATTTTGTATGTTCTCCGCTGGAACTAATTTCTCGAAAGTGATTATCATTATTTTCATGATGGAATATAATATTACCTGAAATTTTCTCAGTGAATTAAATTTGCAAAAATAATATATTTCATCAAAATTTATCAAAAAAATATTTGGCCCATAATTCTTTGCAATTTTCGCAGTGGATATTAGCTCGGAATTGGAAATGGAAGAGCTGAATTCAAATTTCAGTTGGATTTTTTAGATGGACATATTCAAAAATACCCGTGGGAAACATATTAATCCACCTCTTCTCCCTCTACTGTCGGCTAATTAGTAGGATTTGTCTCAGTAAATCATTGTTTCTCCCCAAAAAGTTTTACAATTTAAAAATATTTTCTGGCTTTAAATAATATCTAAAAGTTTGATAAGACGTAAAAAAAACAAGCAAACAAAACGCAGTGGATGTTTTTCTTTATATATTCATTAATATCTTTGGAATATGCATTTAACAGCATCACTAATGTACATGATTACGTCACATATTACATCGCTATTTCTGCGTTTGATCACGGGCAGGAGGCAAGTGCAGATATGAGTTTAATCGCATATTCAGTGTGCTAAAGTAGATTAATGATTTTTTGGAGACGGCCCACGTAAGTATGGGGAAGTTGGTGTAAGTTGTAACATGTTGAAATGCGGATGGAGATATCGACAGTGTAAAAATAAAGCTACACCTTGTTTAAATTCACTCTCATCATCTGAGCACATGCTATTCATTTTAAAATCATTTCTAAGTTTCCATTAATCTGTTAAATGGTTATTGTTATCATGAATCGTATAATAAGTTGAACATCACCAAACCTCTCTATTGAGAAGAAGGTAATCTTTCATTGAATATGGAAAATTGGAGAGCCGAGTTCAAATTCCAGTATGGTTCATTATGTTCACTTACGCACAGATAATCTTGGCAAATGATTTAAGAAATTTTAATTGATTTTTTAATGCAAATTAACAATATTTATTGATTTTCAAAACGTATATATAATGATAATGCAAATATTTATTATATTATACTCGTTGAATATTTTGTGTATTCCCCTTCAGTTCATTTCTCTATAGCTTTCAAGTTATATTTGTAATTATTGTAAACTTTTGAGTTCAAGATGAGGAATATACGTAACATCTCGATCACTCGCTCGGTAAATTGTTTCCATTTTATTGAAACATTTCCATACTATATTCGTCAGCAACGAATTAAAATTTTGGAATAAAACATAGAACACTAAATAAAAACAAATACAATTTTAAATATTGAAACTAAAGACGGTCAATTCATATTTGTTCTACATATAACAACCTTATAGAATTGCTAGCAGGAAGAGACTTCACAAAATTCAAGCCACAAGGGAACGAGGTCATGCCATTCCAATTTCTTATTTTGCATAAGCACGGCAGCTGTCAGCTGACGTCATTAAATCAGTCTCCTCTCAACTTCATATTATTTCCGGATTACAATAACAACATAACTTCATGGTGGAAATTCTACATTAAGGTTTTTGCCAGGAAATGTGCTTAATGCATGCCGTGTAAAATTCTTCAGGGAGAAACATGTCAGCTCGCAGTACATTTGAAGAAAATGGCGAAAAAATAGGACATGTGTCACAATGGAATCTGCTATCTGGTGTAATGTTAAGTGAAGGCATCAAGAATAAAATCAGACTCAATATGAATTTTCGGCATCAGGAAGGACAATATTACGTGCTTTTTATTCATGAGAAGTAAGGCAGATTTGCTTCAGGATGTTCGGGCCATAACTGTAATGTTAACAATCTTGACATCTGCAAGAGTTATGAACTTAAAACGCTGTCGAACGGAACGATTTAATCAGTACAGTTTTTGAATTGATGAAATAAATAATAATTGGAATTTACTTTATCCTTACAGAAGATCAGTATAAAATGTTTTATGTTCATTATAATTCCTCCAACACAATGATCGAGAGCCACTCAAAATAGAGAGTTACTTCAAAAAATTAATGCGTGATACGCATGAAAGGGCAAGGGTTTTGATATCAAGATTATGAATTTAATGAGGTTAGATATTGAGTGGCCATTGAATTGAAGAGAGAAAAAAAAATTCATTGAAGCATCCATGGAGAAGATTGAAATAAAAGTTACAATACTTTGGAAAGCCTGGTTGGGAATATCTTCCATTTGGAAATTATGGTGTCTCAATTCCATGTAAGTAGAATAGCATATTGTAGCCATGTTCTTAGTTAATATTATTGAGTGCTGCTTTTTCTTTTTTATTGTTAAGCTTCCATAATTTTTAATCTTTTTTTTTACATGCTGATGGGATGATGTTTGTATTTTCTATCAGTATGTTTCGGATTTATGTATGTGTTTAAATGTGCTGTGTGTTTAAATGGAGTTGTGGTCGGCTAGGTGTAAACAAAACGTCTGGATAGGCACGTAGACATGTGACCGATGTAATTAATTATGAATTCGGTTTGATCAGGAACACAGTTCCTTAAAAGCCATTTACTTTTTGTAGAAAATGTCCGAGGGAGTGTACTTCCGGTTTCAGATTTCCGCTGGAACGTGTTGTTTTATTCTAGCATCTAGCCTTTCTGTCGTTCTCCCTATGTAGTGCGAATCGCAACTATATTTAAAAGAATAAATTAGTGAACTATTATGGTGTGGTTGGAGAACATCCTTACGTATAGACGGAAGAACAGGCCTGGTAGAGAAAACAACACGAGTGTTAGCGGCAAAGTAACAATGTCGAACTGCGGTAGAAACCTGCTTAGCAAACCTATCGCTGGTACTACCTAGACAAGGAAGGCGGAGATACACAGGACATCTCTATACTATAGCGGGTTTCACTTCTGACCAATATGTATGGGTCTTCCATCGAAGAGCACCTTATAAATAGCCATAATTGTGCTGTTAGTTTTAGTGCGGACGCTTTCACCATCCTTAGCATGTCCCACTCAAATTACCACCTAAAAGTGTTGGAGGCCATCTATATTTGATCTTTAAAGCTTTCTCTTTGTAAACAGAAGGACTTTATATTAGGCTTCTAAATAATTACCATTTAGTTTTTCTCCACCAATAAACTTTTTCCATTTTTCTTTTTTTAATTATATAATTTAATCTATTTACCTCGATTTAACACTGTTAAGCGAGGTACGAAACCGGTTAGCTAGCCCGTTTTTCAGTTATAATTTTATAAACCATTATTGGTAATAATAAAACAATTTTTTGTCTTTTCATGGCACTGATAAAATTTTGTACCACATATATATATATATATATATATATATATATATATATATATATATATATATATATATATATATATATATATATATATATATATACTCTAAAATTGGCTTAAAGGAGAATACATTGAATAGAGACAATTTACACTAATAAAAGACGGCTTTCCTCATGGAATATAGAAATGACTATACATTTCAGAACCGATAAATAAGAGGTGATAATTACTGTCCGTATGACATCCACTATTCTGTCATGGGGAATCTACGACAGATTTAGGAAAATTCAAATGATTGCATTTTTGGCATTACTGAATTCAATATATGCCTGTGCTTCTGACGTACTTTCACATCAAACGCTATTTTCAATGACATTGATTATACTGATATTTGTAATAATATAAAGAAAATTGGGATTATTGGATCAATTACAATGTTATCAGTATCAAAGCTCATATTTTAGGGAGATTAAATATAGAGATTTTTAAATATACATACCACACATGCACAAACATCCACTATATTCATAAGAAACGTTACAATAACCTAAACGCAAATTATTCTGAATGAACTGTCGACTAATGGAGTTTCTAAACATTTTTGTCTTAATGAATTGTTGTTTGTTTTAATTAGATTAGCATTTTTATATGAACATTTTTGTCAGTCTCGTTAGTGAGCAACTTATTCGTTTGAGGTTTTGTTTGGCAAAATATCCCTTTTCTATTAATAAAATTATTTTAAAGATGTTCAGGTCTTACCAATGTACTATATCTGGCAATAATGGCAGGCGATCGAGGAAAATCCTCTTTCAAGATTTAGATTATTGTTTTGTTCGTATTAATTTTTTTTTATTGTTAAATATGTACTTGTGACAAATTATATGTTGAATTTAATAAATTTTTTCAATTGAATTTGTTATAGAGTTTTCAGGCGAAAGAGTATATTTTCATAAATTGGGTTTAGAAAGGAAGGGCCATTTTCATTTTGTAGTTATTTTTTTGCATGAAATATAAAATAAAGTATTTAAGATGATCGAAAGTATTTTCAGTATGTTTATCCATTTCATTTAAATATTGATGGCTGAAATTCTGAATGTTCAAAAGTAGAATTCGATGATTTTATCAGATTCTACTTGGTTGTTTGATTGGAAAAGAAATTATTAGATTATTTTTATGACATAATTTCCTTTTTGTATTTATATATCGTTATTCAACACACACACACACACACACACACACACACACACACACACACATATATATATATGTACTTGGATTATCCTCAGCACTTGAGAATTTGATATTACTATTTTCTATATATCAATATCTATCTATCTATCTATACATGTATGTTAGTGCATGTGTATATATATATATATATATATATATATATATATATATATATATATATATATATATATATTTATGTATATATAGATATAGTTGTATATATATATATATGAATTATATATATATATATATATACTTATATAGATACGTATATATTAATCTATATATTTTGTCTACATATATGTCTACTTGCACATATATTATTTGTATACTTATATAAATTCATTTATTATTTTATTTACATATACATGTGTATAAATATTTATATTTGTTTATATATATATATATATGCATGCATTTATATATATTATATTTGAATATATAACTCTCTCTCTCTCTCTCTATATATATATATATATATATATATATATATATATATATATATACTTGCACATATATTCATGCATATGCATACATATATATATATATGCATATTTATGTACATATACGTATATATATATTTATATACAGACATACTTTTATATATATATATATATATATATATATATATATATATATAAACAAAGAAACTACTTTTAAATATATTGAGGTTATGTTAAATCTCAGCAATGACACAGTCAAAACTTATAGAAAAATAAAGTGGTGTATTACGATTTGTCAGTGTCAAGTTAAACGCTAGACAGATTATTACTAAGATCTCCATAGGCATAAGATGCAGCGTGTCTAGTAATAAATCGTCCGAAGGTGTTTGCGACAATATAAAACACGTTTATCAGTCTTACAGAAAAAGGAGCCACGTAAAAAGTGAAATGTCTACCTGATTCCAGTCAACAAAAAGATAAAGAGACAAAGAAATATCATTTGGTTCACCACCTCGCCGTTTAATCTGCAAGTGAAAACAAAATTGGTCAGAAATGATTTTCCATATTTTGCAAGCACTTCCGGTAAACAATGTATTCCATAATATTATAAAAAATTAATTACAGTATTGTGCTCAATGTGGAAATGATAATTAAGAGGCATAATCAGAAAGTATTAACGTATAGGCCGACGCCTAATATAAATATCTGTACTTATCATGAAAGCGCCAGCTGTTCCTTAAATGATCAGTGTTTTAACGAAAAAGTTGTTTATTGACCCGAAGTCAAAGTAGAAGTCCTCCCATTAAGACTTGCATTGGACTGAACAAGGGTGAATTCAGAACGAGAATAACCATGTAAAATCTTTATCATTAAGAAAATAATTCAATAGCACCGTGGAAATATATTTGGAAAATAAAAACGAAATGAGATTTCATCTTATAATATTATTGGACATAGCGAGAAAGAATAAGAGTTACACAGGGTGGATGTGGTGGTAAATTTTGTAAATTCTGACAAAAAGAGAAACTAGGCAAATTTTATGTTGTCAGATTCGTGTTCTCTTTTAAACAAGAGATCAGATATTATGACGATTAAAATACTATACAATTCTGACATGTAATAGGGAACTTAGATGAGATTCTCTTACGGTGGAAATCCTTCGATTCAAAAGTACAATTTATGTAGCCCAGTTTTATTTTTTTATTCAGAACTTTTATTGTAATTTCGAATGCCTAGTTCGTATTGATCAGATATAAAATCTGATCAATACGAACTAGGCATTTAATAGTTTCAATGTAGTTCTATCCAACCAACTGCCATTGATTTATTATATATATATATATATATATATATATATATATATATATATATATATATATATATATATATACTGAACTCTGCTCATTCAAATGAAACGTAAGCTGTCACGTCAACGTCGACATTGTAAACGGTCACGTTTCACTTAAATGTGCATAGTTAAAACTCAGAACATTTAAAAGAATACTCATTTCCACATTCACAAGTTAGATAGGTAGTCTGCATCCTGCGCTGAATCGTAAATTTATTTGCCCCAGTGCATCATTTATTAAGTTTGATATAATGGGTTCCTGTTCTCCAGGTATCTCCGAGTTAATAGTATCAACTTTTCAAAGAACTATATGGAGATAACAGCTAGAATATCACTGCTAAATCTTAATAGGTTTTGTCTGGACTAAGCGCCATAATAACGATTTTGACGTTCCCATCGGAGAGTATGACTCATTTCAGGCTGTTGATTGAATATGTTTTCATATTTTAGATATGCTTAATAGAAGCTAGAAGGTCTATATAGAGACGACAGACTCATCTTCACACCCAATAGTAATTGTCCGTTAACAGCGAAATTACAATAGAAAATCATTAGGGCCTTTAAATTACTAGGGTTTAATTTGAAATTTCTTCTGACCTTCAAATAGTTGACTACCTAGACATCACCCTCAACATTAATGATAAAACCTTTAAACCCAACAATGAGAATGAAACTCCCAACCATATTAATGTTAGTTCTAACCACCCTAAAACAAATACCCAGCACCGTTTATACCAGAATTAGTAAATTTTCGTCTAATGAAAAAATCTTTAATAAAAATAAAGAACCGTATGAAAAGGCTCTCTATGAAGTGGTTCCAAAAATAGGTTATCTTACATAAACCCCCATAGGTAATAGCGAAACACCTAAAGTGGGATGTAGGGGTAGAAATAAAAGAAGAAAATCATTTGATTCACACCCCCACTTCTGTAAACTCTAAAGTATTAATATAGAACAGCATTTCCTAAAATTAATTAATACACACTTCAACAAAAACAACCCTCTAAATACGATCTTTAATAGAAACTCGGTCAAAATTAGCTACTCCTGAACTAACAATATGTAACAAATTATCAAATCCCATAAGAATTATGTCTTAAGTAAATTCTATGAGAAAAGAAAATCTAGTACGGAAACCCCTGTAAATGTAGAGATAAGAAAAAACTGCCCAATCGAGGGTAAATGCAAATCCACTCGGCTAATATACCAGGAAAACATTGTTCATAAAGAAAGTATGGCAAATTGTATTGTAACTTCTGTGGGAGAATTAAAATAGAGAATTTATACCCACAGGAACACGTATACCAACCATAAACTAAACTTCCAAACAGCTCTTTCAAAGAAATTTTGGGAATTGTAGGAAAACGGTCTAAACAGGCAGATAGATTGGAAAATTATAAGTTTCGCACATACTCCTAACAGCTTTAGTGATAGATGCATGCTATGTTTAGAGAAAAAAAATTGAATAATTAAATCCAGTGATCAATGCAAAATATTAAACCAAAGGAGAGAACTATTATTAAAATGTAGGCACAGAAACAGGTTCAAGCTTATATAAGGATATAGAATCTAACAAATTCAATTGTAAATTGACGAGACCGCGTCGCCAATCTTAAATTTATAAAATCTTGCTACCATACCAAAGAATTCACCGGAACAATTGTCATGAATATATTCATAGAAAAGCACATAGAGGCCTTATGGCGGTGAGAATGTGCCTAAAGGCAGATGCCAGATGAGGATGAATAATATTGCTGATTCTTTTTTGGATTTAATCAAAGATCTCAAGATATATAACAGACGCACCGAATGGTATGTGGCAGCATTATTCCAAGCATGGATGAATGGCAGTATATAGACATTTAAAGTAGATTCTAGAGAAAAAGATTGCCTAGCACGACACAACCAACTTTCTTATCAGCTGACCTAGCAAAGGATACAATATAATATAATCCGTTTCATGTCAGCCGCGAATGTTAAACTGAAAACAGCATCGAATCACTCTCCTGGATGTTAGCATCAACCATTATGGAAGACAGAAAGTAGTCTCTCATATGATTAATAGAAAGCAGTTTATTTTTGGAGGCGTTGAAATTAACAAGATATCATTTGCCCCAGTTAATAACAATCTAAAGCCGCCAATTTGATCTTCTCGGACTGATTAGATATGCTATGGAGGCAATGGTTGTATCATCCGCATAGATACAAAGTTAAGTGTTGAATGCCATCGAGATCGCCGTTAATGAAAATTAAAAACAAAGTAGGACCAAAGATACAGCCCTGGAGGGGTACACCTAAATTAGTACATAAGAATCTAGAATAGTGGTTGTTCAGGTTCAGTTTCATTTTACGATTTGATACCAAAGACAGAATCAGTTCAAAAATTTGGCTGGATACACCGTAACTATTCCACTTGTGAAGAAGACCTGTATGCCAAACCCTGTCGATAGCTTCCGATCCATCAAAAGCAACAGATTGAGCTTCACTATACTTATCTTAAGACTCCGAAGTTATCGTCAGTAGATCAGTAATTGTCCTAGAGAAACAGTCTGCTAGTCTGAAAAAATACCCTAAGATCTGAGATGCTTAGCCAATACAGCGTTGATTAGGGTCTCTATTAGTTTCCGAAAAATTGGCAGAATGTAGATAGATGGAAAGTTCGAAAGGTTCACACGATTTCTGAAACAAATGCAACAGATAATGATTATCAACAAGCAGGAAAGAAAGAAGCAGTAAAACATTTATTATACTGATTATAAAGTAGAGGAACCAATTCTGGAAAAAATATTCTTAAGGACTATTACAGAGATACCATCAGGTTCGGCTGCTTTGTGAGCATCCTGATTGGAGATGGTAGCAGAAACCATATAAGGCGTTATATGCCTATCACCCAACTGCGATTTGTAAGTGCAAGGTTATACAAGGATACTCCAGATGAGTTCAAGTAGAATATATGGGCGAAACATTCAGCTTTATCTGTGGAACATATTACACACACACGAATATATATATATATATATATATATATATATATATATATATATATATATATATATATATAGGTCCCATCCAAAAGTATTGGAACGACAAACCGAATTCCTTTGTTGCTGTTGTTCATTGAACATGTTTGGGTTTCAGATCAAAAGATGAATATAAATCAATAGTTCAGAATTTCACCATTTATTTCCTAGTATTTACATTTCGATATGTTAAACAACTTTTGTTTGATCCCACCTATTTTTCAAGTGAGCTAAACTATTGGCGCAGGTTTCTGACAGGTGTGTCTTGTTACCCTGGTGTTACCGTTTATATTTATTGTTCAAACATTAAAAAAGCACTGAATGACTACTCTTGGTTTTAGCCTTAGCATTCACCTGCAGATACAGAATGTTTTGTTAAATATGATAAACGAGGACGAAGAGCTGTCTAGGAGAAAGAAGCACGCCATTTTGAAGCTGGGAAAAGAATTATAATTACTCAGAGCCTTTGGATAAACATTGGGCATAGCCAATACAAAAGTGTGGATTTTTTTTTTAAAAAACGAATAAATACTGGTGTATTGGTGTAGTGAGCAACAGGCAACGAGCTGGTCGATGACAAAAACATTGTGACAGCAGTCAGGAAAAACACCCAAACAACAGTCAGTGACATCACCAGCAACCTCCACATTTAAATTGTGAAGGTTTCACAAGCCACTCTTCTAAGTTCGAGAGCAGAAATATATAAGCCATACCATAACATGCAAACACTCAGCAGTAAGAATCAGAAGGATAGATCGGAATTTGCAAGAAAGAACAGAAATGAGCGACAAAACATCAGAAAGATAGTTTTATTGAATGATAAAGCCAAGATTAATCTCTACTAAAGTGACGGAAAGGCAACGTGTGCAGAAAGAAGGGATCTTCTTATGAAGCTCATCTGTGAAGGGATCTTCTTACAAGCTCATCTGTGAAGCATGGTGGTGACAGTGTATTGGCTTCGGCTTGCATGGCTGTTTCTGGAACAGGCTCATTCATATTTATTGATGATGCAACTCATGATGGTAGCATCAGAATGAATTAAGAAATCTGCAAAAACATTTTGTCTGCCACTTTACAGGTAAATGCATCTAAACTAATCGAGATTAAGTTTATCAGGCAAAAGGACAAAGACACAAACACAGTGCCAATACAACAAATGAATTCACCAATGAAGCAATTTCACAATTTTAGATTGACCAAGTCAATCACCGGACCGTAACCTTAATAGGGCATGCATTTCAACTCTTGAAGAGGAGACTGCCGGAAGACCCACCCACCCCGAAACAAACACGAACTAAAAGAAGCTGTGTTAAATATCTGGAAATACATCACAAATTAAGAATGCAATAGTTTAGTGGTGCCGGTGGGTAGCAGGCTTGATGCAGTTATTACAAGCGAGGGTTATGCATCTAAATATTTAAAACTATTTACTTTAAGACTATATGTTCTTTTACCTAAAATGCGATGATCTGACACAAAAGATGGTTTTTCCTAATATAAATACCAGGAAATAACAGCTGGCATTCTGAAAATTGGACGCATTCTTTCTGAATACGACCAGTTAGTTTTCTTTTACTTTTCGTAATAGATAATTAACTTTTGATTTTTATATTTAGTTTGTACTATCAAAAATAACATCTCACCAGGGAAATCGAAACATTATCAACCCAACATCATGTATGAATTTAAAAGCCACATGGGGAAGTACACTCATGACGAATACAAATTCATAGTTAATTATGTCAGACACACTACCACTCAACTTTCAAGATAGCTGATCCTACATCTTCCTGACTAGAGCGCCATACTGACATATTTAAATTGTTCCAACCGCGATTCGCAACATACGTCTCGATAAATGTTATATTCACTTCGAGCTTCAAAACACATTTAAAATAATGGAAGCTAATATGCAAATCAATGAACCAACTCTTAACAACATTAATTGTGAACACACTACAATTTACGTAGATGTACACGAGATTCACGTCATTTGTGAGAATGTGTGCCTAATTAGAGCAATATCATACCATGCAGCATTTTCCATCTGTACCACAAGGTAAAGGTCATCGCTTTTTTCAAGTTGATACAGTGGCCAAGCATTGACTCGAATGAATGGCTATAAATAGGTATTCAAGCTAACTTCCTCTCCCTACTCATTGTCTACATGCAATAGGAGTTGCTGGCTGTATGTATTAATGGTCACATCATTCCAAACTTGTGACTAGCAATCTTTCTTGATTTCAAATCCCTCGAAAGATATCTGAATCTGCACCATAACAAGAAATATTTAACTGCGTTGCACTTTTGATGAGATTATATATGTCCCAGGTACATTTGACCTACAAACAATTTGGTGGACTCCAGTAAGTTCAAAGGAAAAATAAGACTTTGAACAAAGAATATTAAAAGAAATATATTGATAGAGCAAATCTCATTGACTGTAGTTGAGTACTCATGTTTTTTTTTTGTTTTTGCGGGAGCGAAAAGAATAGGTATTTCCGCTATGAAATGTCACCGAGAACAATACTGATTCTTTCAAAACCTGCGCCACCAGTAATTATCGTCAGGGAACGGTAACCCAAAAATGTCAATGTTGAAGACGTGATGATCAAAATGAAAGCTGAACATTTTATGTATCCTATATGTTGAGACAACCTACGAGGTTGAAGGCTTTTTACGAATATACTTTTTCTGCTATTTTTTTATCATATTTACTTATACAAATTGTTTAGCTTTCAACTGCATATATTTGTTTTATTTTAGAATTACCCCTTAATTATATGGCCCATATAGATAGATAGATAGAGAGACAGACAGAA
The DNA here is from genome assembly GCA_903632075.3 of Acanthosepion pharaonis. NCBI lineage: Eukaryota > Metazoa > Mollusca > Cephalopoda > Sepiida > Sepiidae > Acanthosepion > Acanthosepion pharaonis. Next base: position 936,291 of record CAHIKZ030000136.1, read on the forward strand.
ACAAAATGATGTGTGTATAAAGAGAGAGGGAAAGAGAGAGAGGGGGCAATATAGGAAATGTACATTTTAAGAAAATAAATATTAACCCAAATTAATTTCTCATTCGTGATAATTTTCTGGCAGTCATCGCCATCCTATTTTGTGTCTCTCGATATTATTTCAACGAATAATTACAGTTGTGTGAAAGATGACCAGCTTTTTACCGAGAGAAGAATGAGATGCTTCGTCACGATAATTCATACGAATTATGCTGAGACTTCATTTCCTCTCAGACAATGAATATTCTGTAGACATTTGAGCACACATCTCATTTTATAAGGGTCCTTGTATATAATAATAATAATAATAATAATAATAATAATAATAATAATAATAATAATGGACTCTCCCGTCGGTTTCGATGAATGAGGATATAACAGCTTAGTTGATTCAGTTATAAATTTTGTGCGATAAGATCAAGTGGCATTTAAGACCCGCTAGTGATTTACAATGGAGGCCACATATGGAGCAAGTGTGAGGATTGTGAGAGAAGATCAATGTTAGATTGAATGATATTTTAGATCTTGTTTTCGCTTTCTGAAGATGAGTCCACTAAAACACGATGATCTCCATTCTACCCGCTCCAAGGCAAAGAGCTTGAGGGTGTTATGTGGTATATTGACAGCTGATAAGTTGCTTTTCAGCTTGTCTTTGTATCTTAGCCATGGGCGTCGTAAATTTCTATAGCCCTGAGCTAAATGTCTTTACATTAGGATCTTGGGTATCCTGTCATTAGACATTCACAAGACCTGACCAGTCCATCGTAACTGAGATTGTATGAGAAAAGTCTCGATCCCCCCAATATTACATTTGTTAAACAGGTCTACGTTAGATATCCTATCATGAAGGTTAACTCCACAGATTGCACGCAGACAGCTTTTATGGAAAACATCCATCTAGCGTATATGGTACCTGTATGTAGTCCACGATTCTAAGCCATACACAAGGATGGCAAGTACAACACCTCTGTAAACCCGAATTTTCGTATCCAGTCGAATACACCGCTCATTCCACAAGCGATGGCGAAGTTTGCCGAAAACACTGGTAACCTTAGCAATCAGATGCATGATTTCATCATCTAAAGTTCCACTGTAATTGACTTTGCTACCAAGATAGGTGAATAACTTTACATGGTTCAGGACTTTGTCTTCTACTTTCAATCGTCTCTGTGGAAATTTGTAGACTGGTGGTTTTTGTTTCTCACCACAGACTTGCTTCGGAGTAGGACAAGGTTGGTGCACTACTTCAGTTTTCTTTATGCTAAGTGTAAAGCGAAAGGCTTTACATGCAACAGAGAAATGATTTATTAAATGTTGGGCCCCTCAAAGGATGTCGCTACAAGAGCCGCATCATCAGCAAACAACAACTCACGAATATTTTGTGTACGAAGGTGGGTCTTGGCTTTGAAGCGCTGATGATTGAAGAGACCACCCTTGTTCGAAACTAAAACTTGACGCCGATTTCTGTGTCTGCAAATGCTTATTTCATCATTACTGAGAAGAAAAGGGTAAAAAGGACAGGGGCCATGACACAACCACGCTTGGTGCCATGTGTGACATCAAAGGATTTTGACATCATACCATCAGACAAGATATTAGCTTTCATTCATCATGTTTTCAGGGATACCGAGTTTCCTCAAGACTTGCCAAAGATCCTCTCGATTCACAGTGTCAAAGGCCTTCGTCAAGTCCACAACACCATGTAAAACTTCTGGTTTTTCTCGCGAACCTTCTCTGCAACTTGACGGAGAGAAAATATCATGTCAAAAAAATTTAAATGTGTTAAGGGGCATTGGGTAGAAGTAGTACCTTTGTTACTCATCTACTGTACCTTGTTTTTAAGGGTGACGGGCAACACTGGTCTTCAACCATCTTCAAAATCTCTCACGTATATATGTCCTGGGTATGACGATAAACTACATTCGGCAGCAAGTCTTCTCATCGGGAGATTGGAGGATTTGAGGAGCATGTAACCACCTTTTAATTGCTGGTGTTCCCAGGTCCGCTCTAACCCGGGGTGGTAGCACCTGTTAGGCTCCCAGCTATGGTCAAAGAGTGGCTACCAAGGATGACCAAGATCTTTAGTGTTATAGAACACGATTGGTCTAGGAGATGGAAAACTCTTACACGAAAAGCCTGAGGCATATTGCTTGCTTCGTCTGTGGCATTTATTTGTACCGACTGAGTTTATCAATACATCCGAAAAGTGTGGATGGTTCTGCACAAGCCTTCACCACTTTAATCACATCACTTCTGTGGGTTTTCTGGCGGTTTACCTTGATTCGTTCTTATATATATATATATATATATATATATATATATGTGTGTGTGTGTGTGTGTGTGTGTGTGTGTGTGTGTGTGTGTGTGTGTGTGTGTGTGTAATCTAGGCTCCATGTATAAATCATCGTCTAAATTACGCAAAAATGAAAAAAAAAACCACTGACATCTCATAAAAAAAATCAGAAAAACAACATTTCATCTCATTTTATTTATTAAACAGACACAAAAATCTTAAATATTAAAGAGTAAGTTTATTCAATGAAATCGCCATTGGCTTCAACCATGTTCTTCAGACGACTTCGGAATCTCATGCAACTCTTCTGGATTTTCTTCTTGTTTAAGATGATGAATGCCGTCATAACCATTGCATTCAGTTCATCATTTGTGCTACAAGAAGTTTTGTCGGTCTCTCGCCCAACTGCGCCCAACACTTAAAATTAGAGGGATTGTAGCCTTGGGAATTAGGTGGCCAGATGTAATGGATGATGTGGTCGCAGGAATTGTCGGACAGTCATGACTGGGTTCTCTTGCTTGTGTGACAGGTAAAGAGTTCTGTTGCCAGACATAGGGTCTTCTAGTAGCGACCCTCGTTGACTCAGGGCAACACTACCTCGTCAAAGCACTTGATTTTGACATCCGTGTTGAGTCTGATGCCCTCATCCAAACATTCGGCAGTTTTTTTCTTATCAGAGTTTTCCGAAACGCCGTACCTTTTTAATCCCCATTAGACTAATCCAGCTCTTTCCTTATTCACTACATTGTCCTTAGATTGAATCCCACTCACTCTGCAATAATAGTATCGATGTTTCCGGCCAAGCATTATATCATACTCTTTTCAAAATTTTCCTGTAGAGTGAATTGCGTCATGGTGCTCTTTTCCTAAAACAATGTGCCCAACTGATCCTACTATACTATGTATGTATGTATGTATGTATGTATGTATGTATGTATGTATGTATGTATATTAAATATGTTTTGTTAAGTATGAACTTAAAGAAAATTTATTTATTTTTTATTTACTTTACCCAGCATTCTTACATTTTTCCGTTTGGTGGGAGTAAAGGCCATTGTCTCAAATGTTTTCAGTTATTCTTTAGCCATTTTCAAAGATGTTTTTTTCGGTGTTGTTAATTTCTCTTCATGTTTGACTGTCTAAGATGTATTTTTGTGTTGTTTGAATATTATTATGAGAGTTCGTTACGAGCTTCGCGTGTTGAGTGCTGCTAGAATTCGGCTTTCCATTTTTCAAAAGGAACTGGGAGTGACATATTTGATATACAAGGCTCTGTCACAGTGAGGTGCTTCCGGTTCAGTGTTTTATATAGAACTTGAGTATTTTCCACAAGAATTTTTATGAATCGTTCTTATAAATTATGGGTAGCTTGATGTGTTTTGTAGCACTTTGATCAGACTCACATGTCATTTATCAGACAAAACATTTAAGAATGCTGGAAAAACTATATATATATATATATATATATATATATATATATATATATATATATATATATATATATATATATATATATATATATAGAGAAAGAGAAAAAAGAGAGATTATGTGTGTGTTTGTGCGTGTGGGATAGAGTGGAAAGATAGATATATAGTTCCGGAAAATATTTGTCACAAGAAGACATTTTAAACTAATTTTGATTTTTATTACGACATATTATGGGCATTAAATCTGGCCGAGAAACTTTCAGCGTTCCACGTGAGTTTATTTTAGAATAAATTTCTCGCCTGTTAACCCTAGAAGAAGAGCTAAGATATTTATGCAGCATGTGCAAAACTTTACCTTCCATTTTTTATTTTAAACCTATCGAGAATATTAAGCTAAGTATATATTCTCACTATCCAAGAAATAGCATAAAGCTTTTATCGATGCTGAGCTGATCCTTCAACAATAAATGTGATGATAGACATCAAATTCATGCAGCTGAGTATTCAGTAATTGTACATTTCCCAGAAGCAACACCAACATAACATAAATTGCCAAGGTCTTCCTTAAATTGAAACTTCATTAGAAGGTCTTCCTTAAATTCAAACTTCATTAGAAGGTCTTCCTTAAATTGAAACTTTTGGACAACGTCGTTCAGTGAATAGATTAGTAGTAAAACAAAAACTAACCTAGGAATAAGAAGAATCATTGGAGTAAATCATCGGTGACAACTACGAAAATCATCTGAACGGAATATATTGTCGTTTCACTCTATAGAAAATATGTTACATTTTTATCAAGTATTTGCCGTTTTGTCCCTACATACATTATGTTTCGAATATATAGTGATTGAATATAATTGATTTGTATTATAGCTATTTGACAATTGATGACTATATATATATATATATATATATATATATATATATATATATATATATATATATATATATATATATATATATATATAGAGAGAGAGGGACACACACATTGAGAGGCGGATTGAAAATAAATGTTCAATTAACGTGCTTCTACTCAGTGTTTTGTGAAAATTAAATCCGCTTTTCAAGGGACTTGATTGGATTTCTAAATTGAAGTTAATTATGTGTGGCTATAATTGTCTTCCTTGCTATTTTTGTACTGTTTTTTTTATATCGGGCACTAAGAGGACAACTACTATTTGCATTTAAACGTCATGTTCCGGAAATAGCTTGGTCATTCTTTTCTTTTATTCTTTTGATAGATCTATGTAGATTATTCATTTTGCATACGTCAATCTAATTATGTACTTCTCCATATATACAAATGTCTTTATCCTGTTTAAGCTGTTTTAAATTGTCGACAAATGTTTTACAAATTTTTCTATTTTTCATAGAAAATATCTTCAAATGATATAACTCATAAAACCATTGTCAGTTATGTTAAAGCTCTGTTATTAACATATTAATAGACAATTTTTTTCCTCGTAAATCTGATATAGCTTTTAAAATTTAATTTAATGTTTTAATTTCTGATATTGAAATAAGAAAATAAAATTAACAAGTTGTTGTTTTAGTCATGTTGCGCCATGTTGGAATTCAAGCAAGAAACGATAAAATACATGAACAGAAAATACTATTATCAAGCAGGAGAACATTTTCATCATGTAAAGAAGAAGACCTAATATCCCTTATTTATTCCGTGTTCCTGTTGTAAGAAGAAATGTTCATTCTTACAGCTGTTACTGAAGAACTGCTATATTCTTCAACATAGACATGTTTACTACACTGAACATTAAAACATTAATCTATTCAAGTCAGGTGTCAATTGCAGTTTATCCTTCTTATACTTATAATCTACACATCATCGTACCGTCACTTTCATTCATATAACGCAATCATTTATTATCACCAGTTTAAATATAATCACCCATCTTAAGTGGCTACTGAGACATGTATAATATCCCAATATTAGTTTTATTATGAATATGAAAATGCTGAAACATGTGGTGGTGAAAAGATATTTGCAAGACTTAAGTAAAAAAATATCAGTTTTATCTGAGGACTTGGTTGGCCTGATAACTTATCAGCAACCACTTGTACGTATAAATATGGTTATCCTCAAAGTCAATGAGATACTTGCATGATGGACAAATAAGTAGAAATTGTATTACTAATATGTTTGCAATGTTTTTTCCCCCAAAATGTCTCATGTGATTCTCGGTGGTATAAAGCTAATAACTTGAGAAGACTTCGATTAACCTTTAACGCGATGTAATGAGGATTTTTTGTATTGTATGAAGTATTATACAAAAACCATTATCAGAAATGATCATTGACACTTGGGTTAATCATATGTTGGTTACCTAATCATATGTCTAGTGCGAAGTTACTTATATATATATATATATATATATATATATATATATATATATATATATATATATATATATATATATATATATGAATCTTTGTGTTCGGGAAAAAGAAAACAATTTTTTCTTCGTTAATTACAATTGACTTAATAGAAAAAGTGAACAAAGTACTGAAGCATTAACACTAAAACCTCAGTATTCCAAATAATGTCAATTTTTGTATGAGGCGGGACCAGCGCGTCTTAACCCCGAAACCCCCGACCAGAGGTGGGGGTGTTACTTTAGGCCCGTTGTAGTCTCTTGTCATTTTTTCAGCACTGTTTTATGGCTATAAACCATTTTTTAAATATTATGTTCAACCAACGTTATATTGTCATCAAATATAATAATCGACATTGCCGGTGCTTCCTACACCAAACCTCTCAAACGCATGGAGGGCCCATGCTTATTGCGGATCTGAGGGGGTGACTGAAATTCTAATTTACTAGCGCTGTTTTTTTAATTGTAATTTTATTTCTGAACAGTTCGTTTTAAATCAATTAAGAGGGGAGTATATGTCGATAAAATTATTTTTTTTTATTTCGAGATCATCTACAGAGGATCTTTGATTTTTTTTGCTAATAGTAATACTAACCAGATGTTCACGGTTAGTAATTAAAACAAAATTTCTAGTTCTTGTTTTTCATTTCTAGAAAGATAAAATCGAGAAAATGATCACTTAAAAAGAAAAATCGTTAAAATTTCAACACATGGAATTTTTTTCAGAAAACTGAAATACTTTAAAAAAAAATTTTTTTTTTGAAGACAATCCCCTTTGTTTTCTTTTGAGAAAAATTAAAAAAATACTCTGGGCAAAACATGAAGTCAAATCATTTCATTTTGTGTGTGGACAGGGGCAAGTGTAATTAAAATCCTACTTAAAAAGTTTTCATGTGTGCCACACGCATTATCTCTCCCCACTCTTTGTCTTTAGTACACACTTGCCATAGATAATAAAACAATAATCTCAGGGACACACAAGCCATCTAAGCAGAGCCGGATTTATAACAGAACGAACTGGGATGACATAGCTAGATATTTTTGTATGAAGATTAAGTCATGTCTGAATAATAGTTTGACACTATATTTTTGGCCATCTAACGTATTTATTTTATGAAAAGAATGTTTTATTCAAATCTATGAAAAATGAACTTCATTGATTTATTTTTTGTTATTAACTAATGAAAAAGCATAAACACGTTTAATATTTTGAAGCCAAAATAAGTTTGAAAAAAATTTAAATGTGTAGAAATTTAGAAATATATATTTTATTTATTCGAATGCAAATGAAAAATATTCTTCGGTTACAGTGGTTTGTAATTTCGATGTAGTACACTTAGACACACGACTTTACATAAAATATGTTTCCGTTATTTCTCTCCCACACTCTCTCTCTCTCCCTTTTCTCGCTCACTATCTCAGATATGAAAATATTGGTGGTTATTACAAAAATAATAACATTTTCTCAGATTTTTTAAATAAAAAAAAAATCATTATAAAGGAAATAATTAACGAATGCGTATTGAAATTTTCATTTAAATTTGATAATTCTCTGAGTTTTGATCAATTAAAGAAAACGCTGACACCCCCACTTTTTTTTCTTCGAGGTTTTGTGCTCTCCAGATTGGGAAACATTTAAATAGACATGTAGTAGAGATGGGGCTCTTATCAAAGTTTCGGGCGGGGGCCCCAAGTCCTTAGCACTAACTTTGGTACAAGCGTCTGTCAAATCTGAGTGCTTCTATTTACTTACAAATAATTGAAAATTAAAAATTTCAGGATCCTGAATCTAATCCTTAACAGAGTTACCGTCAGATCTATCTCTAAAATCTCACTGAGGGAAACCTGGCTTGTTACATTCCATGCCTCGAAAAACAAACTAGAATATTTCATCACCACCGGTCGGACTCTGGAATATCACCAGGCACGACGACTGGACAATTCTCAAGTGAGGCCTTGTGCCTTGAACGATTATTGGTCATTGGACCTATCGCTAAAATGCTGGAAAATAGTCGCTACCCAGTTCCGCTAGTAAGTACCTGACACCTCGTGCTATACTCTACTCTTACAAGAGTAAGATCACGCCTAAAATAGCGTACTGTTGTAATAGTTGGGTAGGTGATGCACAGCCCTCACTTCCCAGTTTCGACTAAGTCCAAAAGTGTCTCCGCGTCATTGTGAGAGACAAAATATTTTCCACACTACAATTCTTCTCTCACAGATGACACGCTGCATGAGTCTCACTGCTTTATCGCTTCAATGGAAAGTGCTCAGACCAAAAAAAAAAAATCTTCAGTTCCATTAGTTCTAACATTCATGAATAAGACCCGTCATGGCCAGCACCTTGTAGCGAGCCACATTCATTCCCTTCGTATTTCATTATTCAGAAGAAGTATGTTTTTCCTATTATTAGTATCTTAACCTGTTCAAGCCTAGTTTTAACCGTTATATCCCACATATCTAGATAAACTGAGCCTCTTATTCTGCAGCACTCTACCTCAAGTGTCTCTTGGACTTATACAGAGTGAACACCATTACAAAAAAAAATCCTCTTTTAAATAAAAAATACGTTGCATGATTTACTTAGTCGAGTGCGAGATACAGTATTTATCCTTTCATCACTGGAAAACAATTTTATTTTCATTACATCACAAGCAAGACACTAAAGCCAGTAAGATGAAGGGGGTTACTAAGTGGAAAAATATAAGAAATGGCAAAAACCTTATTAAGGAAAGAGGACAATAAGAAAATATTAATTAAGAAGACATGAGATAACGATTGACAATACATTGACAATCTTTGAATATCAATGTTGAGAGGAAAGCAAGAAACCAAAACAGAGTTTCACAAGAAAGAAGCGCAAGCGAAATAACTGTTATTATTGAACTTGAGGTGACATCACAAATTTCCAAATATAAAATGAAGAGACCTAGCTGACAAACTTATACTAAGCAAAAATTCGTAAAAAACATCGTCTGAATAACTCACTGATGGCACAAAAAATGTATATCCTATAGTATCAGGACAGAAGTCTTAAACTGCTTCCTTCAGAATTATGGAACTAGTGAACCTCTTATCAGTCTTAATGAGAGAATAAACTTTTCTTTCACACCCATCCTCATTTCCTAACCTGATACTGTAACACTTTAACATAAGAGTTAATTTTGGCTTTCCCATTACGTACAGATTTCATTTCCTGGGTGGGCTTAAAGCACGTTCTTTCCGAAAAAGACAACCAATGAAAACTTTCTATTCTATGTGGTTCCCAAGAATTTGTGAAAGTGGATTATGTGTAACAAACAATTCAGGAAAAAACTGCAATATTTCCCCTGAGGTGTAAAATTCTACCAGGTTTACATATGAAAAATTCGTCATCAAAATAATATATTTAATTATATTATTTATAATATACTCAATACCTTTTAATAAACTATGTGTGTATATATATATATATATATATATATATATATATATATATATATATATATATATATATATATATATATATATATATATATATATAGATATTAACGTCGGTAAGGTAAAGAATCTCCTGAAAATCACGCATTCACCAATCCAATATTACATTTAATTTGGTACAACCACAGAAAACTTGTTACCTAAATTATAAAATTAATTATTAAAAATGAATAATCTTTCTTGAAGGTTTTTTTTTTAGTTTTAATTTCAAGCTAATAATTACATTTAATATTCCATATACGAAAAATACTTTTCTGCATTTCAAAACTAATTTAAATTAGACTGGAAGAGTTTTATTATATATATAAATAGGTGATGTCCACAATATAATTCTCTTTATTGAAAAATCGTCCAAAGTTAAAATATAGTTTCTGAACGTTTATTTCAGGAATATTAACTGATTTAAAGTATAAGTAATCTGATTTGATACAAATATTATTTATGTTATGTCTAAAATATGGCAGAAATTAATTTTTGTGTGCCAGTATGTGTTTATTTAATGTGTTGATCAGTTTTAATGTTGTTCAGGTGCGGGGGCTTTAGGCGTTAAAAATGTAAATGAAGTGTGTGCATTTTTTATATAATTTTAAAGTAGACCGTAGCCAGAAAGATTTAAGAATATATTCTCCGTAATCTATTCTTTTATTGAAGTGTAAATATTTTGGGGTGTAAATTAACTATAATTATCGCTCTTATTTTCTGATGACGTATTGTGTAGTCCCACTTGTAGATATATATATATATATATATATATATATATATATATATATATATATATATATATATATATATATCAGCTCGTTTATACACATGAAAAATTCAAACTTCTTTTAAAAATATTGATATTTGATGACTTCTACTAAGCTTTCACACTTTATGATTAGTAAATGTAGATTTTACTTAATAATATCATCTCAAATTAGTTAAATTAATAAATTATTTTAAAAGTTTTAAAATAAATTATTCGAATTAAAATTTTAAAAATGAATATAATTCTTGTAAGAATTCATTATTCACCCGAACAATTTTTTCTCAAGTCAATAATGTTCTTAACATATCTTATTTATAAAAGCAATTGAAAGTTTTAATAAGTCAATACTTTCAGTTTAATTACTTTTTTATGTAACGATTCTGAGCAGATCTTCGATAAATGTAGTTTCTGTTTGACAAAACCAAATTGCTGATTTAAATTCTCAAGGAGTTTTGCTTTTAACTAATATAAATATGAAGAGAGTGGGATTTTAATTTCTCAAAATTGCATAAAATTAAGTGTGGGCAAATAATGTAAAAAAAAAAAAAAAAAAAAACATCCAAAAATATGTAAAAAACAGAATGAAAAAGTAATTTGATTCATTTGTGAATAAGTCCTGAAAAGTTAATTAAAATTTCACAATTATTTCATTTTTGCAAGATTTTCCTAAAAATTGTGTTTTAACGGCAGAAATGATGCTAAATTTCCCATACTAACCTTTGGACCATCCGCTGACGCAAGAAAACCACATTTTTAACAGAAATGTCGAATCTGTTAGAAAGGATTACAAAATGTAATGAAATACTAAAAATATTACGTCTATCTAAAAACATCAATATTTTGACGTTAAAACTTCGTTTTTATCAAATTTAGCCCTTTTCAGCGAAATTTTGGAGTTACCCACATCAAATACTAGCAGCAACGTTGTGCCGAACTATTTCCATACAGAAGACAATTAGCATTCTTTAACCAAACAGTTAACGTTAGTGACTATTCAAATTTTCTAGAACATTTTTCAAGATATTAGACACCTTACGACTACAAACTGTTATCATTCTTTCTAGTATTGCTGAGGGATTTCTTCAAAGTTTACTCTTTAAAGTATTGTAAATATTCAAAATCTTAATTATGTCATTTTCCATTATGTGCTTCCTATATTTGTTATTGCTGCCCTTGAAAACTTGAAGTGATATGTGTTTAATTTTTTTTTATAAAAACTTATACTTATTTTTAATTCTGTAGTGACAATATTTAGGATCTTATGGCTTATTCAAAGCCTAAAGGAATTTTGATTAAGCCACATTTAATCATGGAGCAGACAACAAACCGAAATTTTGAAACAACATAGCAAAAGATCTTAAAATATAACGTTAATTTTAATTTAATAATAAATGTAATTATCAATAATATAAATATATAACAAGATATCATTATCGTGTATGACATATTAAATCAAGAAGTCAAGCTGCTGTTTCTATTATTGCTATCAGTATTGTTCTTTTTATTTTATTTTCTTAAATGCTTTTGCTCATTTGTCTAAGCGTCGTTAAAGACCAAGGAAAATTTATTGTTTTCATGATTATATTAAATAGCATATAAATTATTTCTTTAGTAGTTTTCAAGTGCCGCGTCTTCACGCAACGGGGATTGTAATGACAGTTTCAAGTATCGAGTGATCATGAGTTTATGTAAGGTATTCAAAATTGTATCCACTCTTTAAAAGACACTAAATGTAGTTTTGGTCGAATTGCAAATAAGATTAACGGTTTAAATTAAGTATTGAATTAAATGTGTGTTTTGAAAAAAAAAAAAGTTTTGTAAGTCAGAAATTGAGTAAATTTTAGGCTTGTCTGTTATATATATATATATATATATATATATATATATATATATATATATATATATATATATATATATATATATATATTTACACACACACACACACACACACATATATATATATATATATATATATATATATATATATATATATATATATATATATTATTATTAACATGCATTATCGTTGAACAATAATGCTTAAAAAATTAAAATCCATTTCTGAATATTTAGGAACGTAAATGCAGTTAGCAAAACCTCTACGGTAAAACGAAAAATAATAACAAAAGCTAGAACCTGTAAATCTTTAAATGAACCATGTTTATTTTTTCTGATATTAAAAATTAGAAATTCTCCGATTTGATGACAAGGATTCTCGCTTAAACTAAAGAAATGAATTAGCCGCAAATTGCCGATCCATTTTATCTTTTACCTTACAATATAGTCATATTTTTTAAACTTAGGTAATTACATTTCTCATTAACTTCATTTATAAGTAAATAATGGTCCACCTTCTACAAGTAATGATCTTATTTTGTTTATTAAGATCTAGTTTTGCTATATATTGCCCTCAAGTTCCACATTTTTGATTTCATCTTCAGGTTCCTTTAAGACACTGCTTGAATCTTAAAATTAAAAAAAAATCTGTTGAAATTAATTCTACATTTGGTTATACACCTTCCCATCCCCTCAGTATCATTTGAATAACTGAACATGTCATGTTTGTCTACAATCACACTACACATGTTGATTACATGTTTTCCCTAATTGTCAATGATGACCGGCCTAAGAACCGGTTTATCATGACATAAAAAAAATAAAATAACTCCACTGAGCTAAATTTTCTGTTTAGCGTAGTTCTGACATTTAATTGTTTGCTCAAGACAAAACTCACATGCCTATTTTTAATTCTGACCATGCGTTTTCTTAACCACCACCCGCCTTTTATCTTTCGGAAAAGACGTAACATTTCTCCTTTTGTTTTAGTTTACGGAAAGTTCTTTCGGCACTTGCAACTAATTTACGTTGACTGGAGGGTGTTTTCGATTTGAAATTACTAAAATAATTGATTTTAGTCACATTAATAATTTACCATCATAATCTTACTTATTATAAAACGCAAGATTGTGTGTGTGTCTGTAACGTTTATATATTGTATCGGATTTCCTACATTTTTCAACCGATTTCAACAAAACTTCACAGGACTACATAAAATTACATTGTGTTCGTTCTAACAGCGCCAAAAATGGGAAAAATACAATTGTTTTTGCACAAAATCAATTTGAAAACACGATTAAGAGACATCGTGAGAATGAAAGGGGGACAACTCACATCGGGTTAAAAACCCAGGTTCTTTGTGTATGTGTGTTCCTTTATATATGGGATCGGATTTCCTACATTTTTCAGCCGATAAAACAAAAATTCACTTTTTTTTTTGGCAGGTAGTGTTTCTTATTCGCTTGCACACTTTTTTCTTTATTCTTAATATTCAGAATGCTTTAAAAATTCCATTTACAAGACAATTGTTTATAATAAAATTCTATTCAATCGGAAGACACATAACGATTGAAAACAATGTTTTTGTTTGAGTTTGGGTTTGACCAATTCGTAAAAAAAAAAAAAAAAACTAATTACAACATGCGTGTCCGTCAACCTTAAACAATAATCTAACGATCTCTACTGATTGTATGAATCCAAACATCGGATAATTCTTTATCTTTAGGAAAGATAATGAAATCTAAACATACACAAGTCCTCCTAACTAAAAATAATAACCGGAAACTACTTTAAATACACATGGTGTCCAATTTCTTTTACTGTATTCAATAAGTAAAAATCATAAATTGTAAAAGGTTATTATTACAGAAAGGCTACTAAACGAATAGGATTTGTTAGATCATAATTAATAAACCCAAATAAAGTTAATATTTTTTGTATTAGAAAGAACGAGTGGAAATATATTCAAATCAGAATTCTAATTATGAATCACCACAAGCAAAATATGCAATTTTTGTACTGTATTCAATAAGTAAAAATCATAAATTGTAAAACTAAAAGATTACAGAAAGGCTACGTACATTTTTCAACCATTTTTTGGCAGGTAGTGTTTCTTATTGTCTTGCACACTTTTTTCTTTATTTTTACATTCGGAATGCTTTAAATATTCCATTTACAAGACAATTGTTTATAATAAAATTCTATTCAATCGGTAGAGACTCATAAGGATTGAAAACAATGTTTTTTGTTTGAGTTTGGGTCAGACGCACGTATATATATATATATATATATATATATATATATATATATATATATATATATATATATATGTGTGCCAAAATAACTCATAGCTCGTACCTCGTGATAATGTTAAGATATTAATATATTTTCTAAATCTGCGCTAATGGTCACGTTGTAATATTCGGAATTTGCTGGGATTACTGTTCCATATAGAATTTATTTATTTATATTTAAACTGGACGTACTCGTTCGCTTCTGTGATGCAAACATCTTTTTTTTCAGAAGCAATTGACTTAAAGATACTTGTCTTTTACAGTCATGAAAATATAATGGTCATTTGGAGTAAGTATAATTGCAACAATAAAGAAAGTTTGACATAAGTCTTCTCTTTGTGAACCGTATGTATCTTCATACAGAACCGCCAAAATATATTTTAGAGAATAAAATAACGAATATACAAAGTTTCATTTGGAGCAATGTTTATCAGTAAAATATAAAATATAAAATCCATTTTCATATCTTAGGGGTTGATATTTTTTCCACTGATGTAATAAATAATGAATATTACTATATATGTTATCGTTTTAAAATCACTACCCACACGTGATTAAATATCTTTTACGCAAAATTAGTTGATGCATCTCCAGACTTCGTCAATCAATATCTACGGAATGATGTCAGATTTGGGTGCTCTCTTCAAATGTGGATGATGTGAAGAAGTCTGTCTTTCCCTCTCAGCTGAGACGGTAAATAAAAGATGCACAAAATAGTGTAAAATGAAGGTAAATACAATGCTCTATGTGTTTATTCGTCATATGTATTTTTGCAAAGAATACACGGTGAAATAATAAACATAGCAAAAATGCATATTTTCAAAAAATGAAATTTTCAACAGCATCTTATTTAATTGGAATATTAACAAATAACATATTTAATATGATTTTAATCATTTGTAATGCAAAGGTTGATGCGCATTGCATGATTCACATGAACTTGATGCAATAAGTGCACACTGCCGTCAGGTCATTCTTTATGCGTTCAGTCAAGTGTTTTGCGTCTGTTATTTTCATTGAGTACACTTCATACCCCAGAAAAAGAAGTCAATTCTTTCATCCTTCCAGTAAACGATTGTTTAATGTGTGGAGCTAAAAATTATAGTTAAATGAGATTTCCTATCTATCTAGACTTTAGGAACATCCTGTATGAACAAAAGACGCCGCCTGTGTATGCATCTATCAAAGTTTGTGAAACTATTTTGGATTTCAACATACTTTGCTAAAGGGGAATACTATAACCAAACTTTTAAAGTTCGACATTACTAAAAACAAAACAAAAATTTCAACGAAACATCGATTAAGTGAGAGTGAAAAGAGTGGACATGAGAAATCTAATTGCAAAACTGTTTAAAGAAAAATATTTGATAAATTTCAGCAAGCCGAATGCTTTCCATTATAGAATGGATAAAGTCGCCATTAATCTTAATATTTTCATTTATTAATGATAACATTATGTCTGAGCGGAAAAACTTGAACTTTATGCTTTCGTGAGACTTAGAGCGAGAGAAATGTGGTTCTTTCAGAAGGATACTGAAAATACCATGTCCTGAATATGTCAACAACAACTAAATTTTGACAAAAATAGACACAGAATCAACGCATTTTCTTAACATATGGAAGAAACAGTTGAAACCCGTCGGGAAATTAACGGGGGAAAGAGGATTTTGAAAAGAGATTGATGTTAAAATGGAAATAGGAAAAGAAGGCATAACCTTTGCAAGCTTTTGCAAATGGATAGTGGAGTAAGGTTTTAGAGGAATAGTTAAGAGATACAAAGGACAGGAAATTGTGGAAAACCATGATCGCGCCCGTACTTAATGGACACAGCAAATAGAAGACTTATGTGAATAAATACGATTAGGTATATTAATATGCCTTGCAATGTATCGCTAAAATTGATGGTATAGAATATCACTTATCATTTAATAGCGTTGTATAAGCCTCTCTGCGAGACTTGCAAAGTGTAGAAACATTCCGAGAACGTAAGAAATTGTTTGTTAGTTTTATCTTGGAAATGTAGAGGCTTTTGTATAATAAGTAATGTATAGGCTTCTGTATAGATCAGAAGAGCTGTAGGTAAGGTTTGCAATTCTAATGGTGAGCAGATACCCGAATGAATCTGGATTATCTTCTTTCTGAGGAAGACCATGAAGCTAAAATGAAGTATCAAACTGCATTTTTATCGCTTTTCTTTGCGGCATGAATCCCATGTATTAGTAATGGTAAATTCTACATCCATCCGCGTTGATCGGGTTTCGTTTTAAGCGCCTGTTTAAAAGCTCTATATAAGCGCCGTACCGTTCCGTTTTATTCAGATAGATAGATGGTAGCTTTGATCATCATGTTGACAACGGTTTGTACGTTGCACAAAAACGTCCTTTTTAATATGGCGCACAATTTTGAAGGAAATTAGGAATTATAAAAATCGAGATCCATGTAGATAAAAAAAATTTCGTCATAGTACATTTTACTATATTATTCATCGGTAAAATATCTATTAATCACATTATTGACACAGTTAGCACACAGGAAATGTACTATTAACAACTATACTAATATCGGTGAAAATTTCGTCTGGGTGAAGAAAATTATCAGGAGGTTTAAGATTGCGTCCAGTATATTTTCTTGACACTATAAACAAGATTTGGTTCGAAGCTGAATGTCAAGTATATATTTGGGCGATAAGAAAGATTCAGCTATAAACCCAAGTGTAGAGAAGCTTATAAAAGTTTGATGTTGAAAACCCTCTGAAAAAAGCGGCGAAATGTGAAAATGCTAATGTTGAGCAGAATGAAAATTCAGCCTTACAAAAATCACCTTTAATGGAAATTATTATAATGCCAAAATATTATACTTTGTTTTACATAATTTCACGAAATTATGTAAAACAAAGTATAATATTTTTTCTCAATAAATCCACATTACAACCAAAAACGTTTGCGGCACCCTATTCTTTTTAATATACATACTTTTCTCTCGTTGGAACCACTACAACATATTTCTTTTTTATATATATATATATATATATATATATATATATATATATATATATATATATATATATATATATATATATATATATGACTTTTTAAATGACGCTATATGTGTATTAAAAGTACACGAAAACAAGTTTTGTTTAGTATTTCTCAACTGTACTTTATATTATTTATGAAGGCTTGTATGTACTAATGGAATGTATTGCATTAAACTAGGTAGTGTTGATTGCTTTCGAGGTGTTTGGTAGTGCAACAAAGTGAAACACAATGCGTACTGAAACATATTGAAATGATCGACAGATCTGTAATAATGTCACGTAATGCATGTATATGTGCAATTTCTTTTTTGAAGTTAATTAAATTTAAAACACTATAATGGCGGCTATATTAGTGATGCGCACAGTTTATCATTCATATATTCATCAGTTACTAGTAATAAATCCATCCTCGCAATTAATTGCTGTGTCTGTTGATTTTAAATTGTTTTCCTGTTGCTTTCTTTGCGTTTGTAAGTGATCGAACTGAACAACATTTTTACATTCTCCTTTTCCATTTAACATGTGCAAGATAACACCTCAGCAAGTAATAATTGAATATATTTGAGTTATATTTCTGTTGTCCTGTGTTTTACAGCGATCAAAGAATTAAGAATAACAGGACGTAATTTGAATTTAAAAATATATCTAGTTATCGCAATGTTGGCGATTATATTATGCTGGGATTACATTTTTTTTTTTAATTTCAATATCTTATTTGCACCTCAACGATGTAGTTGGGGAAGTTGTTATTGATGAGTACTTTTTTTATATTTTTCGCTGTAGAAAATTTGTGCTGTGGGTGAATTAGTTTTGCACGGTTTATTAGGTGTTTTATAATAGCTATTTTATAGTAATTTGGAAATTCTATTTTATAGTTAAGAGTACAGGAATTTATGCTGATAGTTTTTTCATCTTGGTAGATGGTGAACTTATTATTGGTGTTAAACAGTATACCAAGAAGGAATTTTGTTATTAACATTAAATCCATATGGAAACTTAAGGATGGAGTTGTCTTGGAACTGTTTTTGGAGGTAACATATTTCTTCCCTACTTTTACCTGATAAAAGGATATATCTGCGTATCAAAGGTAGATGGAATTATTCTTTTAAATTGCTGAAAATGTTATTTTCGAGATTGGACAAATAGAAGTTGCTAAAATTTGGACAATAGCTGAAACCATGGCGACGCCATCTTATTGAATTTATTATAGTAAATGATAAAACTAAGGAACAGTTATTTTTTATATATCGGCAAATTATATATATTTCTGATATTTTTCTAAATTTCTTTAAAGCTAAACTTCCTCATCAAAAACATGCTTTTACAAATTAAGGTTGATAAGTGTTTATTTTATGCTGCTTAATTCTCTATGAGTCAATGTGTCCGAAGATGAAAATATTTTTGCATGATTACTCGATTAATACGTATTTGCTAAGTATAATGGCATTCGCGACTGTTAATATCTACTCGAACGTCAAGAAATGGTATTATGGAGATGGAAGCTGAGATAGGGAGCACATGGAAGGAGTAAGCTTGAGAGTGAGAAACATAGAGGGAAAGATTAGAAGCTGGACAGAAATAACAACATTTGATAATTTGTTAATCTAATGAATTAATTTGAGTAAAAGTTATGAATCGAACTCAAATAAAAACAATAACCTGAGAGAAAATGACTCTACAGAGTATAATTGTGTGTTTTGCTATTATTTTACTCTCTTCCTTTTCCTAAGATTATTAGTTTGTGCGTGGAAAATCCGGGATTTTTTTTTTGAAAATAATTAACCTAATGTAGTTGTAAGTTACTGGTTTGCCTGAAATGAAATAAAAATAACACGGGGAATTCTGGAATATTTGCTGAATTTTTAATATATTTTTAGGGATGTATAATAGTAATCCCCATCTGCTTGCTAAAATAAATCCCCGAGAAAAATCAGTACATCAGCACTTTTCTGTATATTAGTTGAAATGACAGAGGCTATAATTTACAATTTATATTTGACGTTTTATTTATACAAAGCTGTTCTATTACATTTTCTAGAAAGTATTACATTTTAAGTTTCAGGGTGATATCATTAATTAGAATTTAATTTATAATATTGTTGATATTTTGATATATTTGATATTTTGATATATTTTGATATTTTGATTTTGATATATTTTATATATTTTGATATATTTTGATATATATGATATATTTTGATATATATGATATATTTGATATAATTGATATTTTGATATATATGATATATTTTGATATAATCCATAATTATATAAAATAATATTTCTCATTGTAATTCCTGATCAATGGAAAAAGCTAAATAATCGTTATTAATTGATGAGAAAACTACAATAAGATTGAACAAAGTCAATGACTGAGCCAAACTGATTGAAAGTAATAATTATAATTACTTTTAGAAAAACGTTGCTTGACTTGCCTGAAGCAAGCACCAATAATCATCAAAACAACAAGCTCCATTTTTCTTTATTGACCTCAGCAAGGCTAGTGATTGAGGCAAAATTGCCGAAAGACTGATTTAAATCGGGTTAAAATGATCAATTTATTTACTATCAAAATGATTAGGCCCCGGGGGTCCCTTCAATTCTTATTATACAACAATGACGTCACCCTTACCACACACCTCATGAAACATCGAATTCTGCGTAGAGGTTAAGTAGCTGCATGTTTGTGTAAGTCGAAGGCTGTGTCGCTGTAGATGTAACAGAGGAGGACAGGGATGGTAAAACTCGCCACAAGGCATTACTCAATTAGAGACACTTGTTCTTTTCCTAGGAGTCAGGCCCAAAAACCAGTAATGTCTTTAAAGCTAGCCAAAAGGTGAAGTCTATATGCGTACTGTTAAATTATATATATATATATATATATATATATATATATATATATATATATATATATATATATATATATATATATATATATATATGTGTGTGTGTGTGTGTGTGTGTGTGTGTCTGTATATATCTGTGCCTCTGTGGGTTAGCGTGCGTGTGTATGTATACACCTATGTTTGTGTATATGCATATATGTGTGCATGTCTACATACCCATGCATACATGCGTGTGCGAATGTCTCTTTGCACACCTGCTTGTTGATATCGCTGAACTTAAGTCTAAATATATACATAAAACCTACGTAAATATAGAAGAAAATGCACTCTAAGTTTATATCTGAAGTGTATATACTAGAACCCTCTCTCTCTCTCTTTTATATATATATATATATATATATATATATATATATATATATATATAGACAATGTGGGACTGAAAATTTCGCATCCTGACTCATTTGCCAAAATCTGCCCAATTGACAAAACATTAGATTTCATTAAAGGTCTTCTCAGTAAGACAGAGATAAACGAAAAGGAAAGGGGTCCTTTCATTTAAATCATTTATATTAAGCTTTGTATTTAGAAATACACTTTCAATCCATTTTTAGACCGCACTTTTGTTTACATTCTATTCTAAAAGAAGATAAAAATCAGCAAACAATTTCAATGGAATCTCGAAATACACAAGCCAAATGCAGAAAATTAAGTATTCTTTATATATAAAAGAATTTCTAAAACTATGTGAATCGCCTGATAAATCCGCAATGTTAAGACAATATAAAAGGAAATAGAATTTTGGGAGTGATAAATTGGTGGAAACTTTCACCGAGTGTGAGCCACTTGCCTGACATTTAATAGACTGAAATTGCAAATGACGCACTTTTCGAGAATTTGTCTGTATTAAATTCATATTTAGACATTTGCTTATGGTTCATGTCTATTTCCTCAATATTTGCTACTGATAATGTTTCAGAAAGTATTGGAGGCTTTTTTAATATCTAGTGCTATGGAGCCTTTTGTTTGTCAACAAATTATTAATATATGAAAAGACTACTGCTTTATTTTAAATAATAATGATAGAGCTCTCGGCAGCAACTACAGAGATATCTATGTTCACCTTTTCATGTTCTTTGGGAACAATGGTCGACAGAAATTAAATAATATATGTTTTTACTTTTTAAAACTGATTATTTTAATCTGAATAGCAAAGTCTAGAGCTAGAGGGTTCAGGTGGATAATTGTTGAACAGCCAGGAGGACACCGTCAGCGCAGAATTACAGAAATCCGTCATATCATACTTGCTACAATGAATATGTTCCTGACTCAAATTTGAAATGAAAGAAAAAGATATATGTTTCACCAGAGATACCTGGTCCCTGAGATAAGTGTCCCCGAGATGTTCAGCAATCCGTACAGAATAACTCAAGAGAGAAGTCTTCTAGCATAGTAGCGGCTATGTGTCAGAGAAAAATTGTATTGTATCTCCACAGCACTGGCTATCAGCGGAAGGCTGCGAAATGCAAGTCTTTGATTTCTTCATCCAACATTAAGACAAGAAAGGAACCAGCTAGTATCAGGTCATCCCATAAGTTCTGTCCGAATTTTGAAAAAAGAAAACAAGTGGCCAAATGTTACATTTAATTACAGATTCAATAAACTGTAAAATCACTGTAAAATTATTTTGGCTTTGATTCGAAGAACTCACAAATGTCAGTTTTAACCTCTTCCTGTGTTACAAAAGGTGTTTCTTCTAAATCATTCTGTAAGCTACGAAACAAATGGTAGTCTGAAGGAGCAAGATCGGGAGAATAAGGTGGATGAGGAATTTTCTCCTAACCAAGTTCTTCGATCTTTTGTGGCGTGATACTTGCTGAGTGGGGTCGCGCATTGTCCTGATTTTCGATTCAGTAGAGCAGGTCTTTTTTTCCTCAAAGCTTGGTTCAAACGCTCCAATTGCTGACAGTATATTTGAGCATTAATTCTTGCATTAGGTGGTAAGAATTCAAAGTGGATTATTCCTTGGCGATCCCACAAGATTGAAAGAAGAAAATTTTGATAATGAAGTTCCCTTCTCGGCTGTGGCTGGGGTCCTTCCCCTTTACCAAGCCACTGTCTACGACGCTTAACATTTCGATAAAAGATCCATTTTTCGTCGGCAGTCACAATTCTATCCAAAAATGGTGAAACAATTTGGCGAGAATGGAGAGAAGAGCAGATGTCAACTCGGGATTTGAGGTTGTTTTCAGACAATTCATGAGGGAACCATTTTCCAAGTTTAGGAACTTTTCCAAGTTGTTGAAGATGACAATGAACTGAGAATGGTTTGAACTGAGAACCACTGCCAATTCCTCAACAAATAAAGCAGGATTTTATTCAAGGGCTGCTTCAAGAAGCTTTTCATCAAACTCAACTGGACGTCCGTTTCGATCTTCATCTTCAAGGTTGAAATCTTCACATCTGAATATTGCAAACCTTCTTCTGCAAGTTCTTTCATTCACATATTCCTCTCCATAAACTGAGTGAATGTTTCCAGCCGTTTCGGCTGCTGAGTTTCCTTTCTTGAACTCATAAAGCATTATGTGCCTCAAATGATTCTTGGGTACTTCCATGTTATCATGGTTTTAATCAAACAAAATTTAATTTTATTGTTCTTGAAAATAGTAAATTTGAAAAATAAAATTTGATCAGTTTAAATGCATCTAAACATAAAAACAATGTTCAGCTCCATTAGATATTAAAAAAAATCTTTAAATCTCGTTCATTTTAACAAAAAGTTAAAATTCGGACAGAACTTATTGGATGACCTGATAACTTACACAAGACTTGTTCGATATTTGGAAAGGAATAATTGTTTGGATGCCCCACCCTTTGTTTAATTCTCTGCCCGTGAACTTACTTGGCTTTGCAGAAAGCCTAATTAGTAATTTTCCAAATATCGCCTGCTATAAAGAGACAAACACGGTATGTTTCCAGATTGACTGAGGCGCTGTATTGGACACTAGTACCTGGCAACATTGATGCTGCAAAATATATTTAAATCATTCCCCCATCTTTTCCTGTCATCAGACTGCAAATGGTACCATATCGTTCATGTAAGACAACATTCCATGGAAAAATGCGAAAGTGATTCGGGCGTGGCTGAAGGTAAATGAGGTTCGAGTTATAACATGAGCAAGTGAGTCATCGGGCATAAACCTTATTATAAGTGTCTGAACATCGTTAGACAGATGGTTGTATAAGAAACGATTTAAGCCTGTTTCTGAGATAAATTGTTTCAACTTCTAAATGTAACTTGGGCTGAATTTACCCAGCTACATATTTCAGAGCTTAGGTTGTCAAGGCGGATAAAGGGACTGCCTTCTAAATAGTAATGAGTGCATTCGTTAAATAACCAAATACGCATCAAATTCTAGTTTCCTTTCCAAACCTGGCGGCTGTATTTTTACTTTTTACATATGTCTGTATATATAGGAATAATTGACGTGTTCCGAAATAAAATATCAAGTTAGAAAATATCTACTTCTGAATCAGTAAATATATGTCTTATAAACAGCCAATACATGTTTAAAATATTTTAAAATACCACTAAAATTATAAGATGGTTTATTAAGGATACTAGGATAGGATGGTAATTTTTCCACTGAGTATTAAATATTACTTATTAGAATTCAAATTAATTTATTAATTATTATTATGGAGGTGTCAGTGTTAGATTCTTTATAATTTATAGAAATATAAGTTGATACAGTGTAGAGAATGATTTCATGCGTACTCAACTTTTCTGTCGATAAATGATTCCTATGTTACGTATATTAAGTATTTAGAGTGTGTGAAACCTTGTTAGAAATTAAAATGTCGTTATAAATTGAAGAGAAATCCCAACTTCATTTATATCTCGTTGCTTGAATCAACATTTCTTCACATAAAATTATTGAAGCATTTCAACAAAAATAATCTGAAAAACAAATTTACTTTTGTAAAATGTATCATTATAATCAGTGTTTTCGTAGGTTTCCTGCACAGAGGAACACCTGTCCAGGCCACATGTTTTGGTTGCTTGTCTGAGTCTCTGTGACTGATCTTCCAGTCCAATCGGAGACGATAACAACCTATTTTCCTCTACCTGCTTCTTCTGCTTTTTTAAATAAGATTGAACGTTATAGGAATGCAGTAGAAAGATAGTTGGTTCATATAACATGTACGCAACATTGCAATATACATTTCTTGAGGATGGATATGTGGTCTTCTAACAGCACTAATTCTTATTTTTTCACGACTCTTTGATTTACTTGGTGTAATGAAAGAAAGATCATACTGCACGATCATTATTTCGATTAAATTTGGGGGTTACTGACAGATGTTTTACTTTTGTAACAATACAAACATATGTGAGATTTCCATTGGTATATCACTTAAATAGAACTGATAGTAAGTTTTATTTGAAACTAAAAACAAAGCCTAGATATGCAGTAAATACTTCAAACATCAATCATTTCTATAAGGGATGAAGATGTCTTTTGACTGAAATGATTTAATATACGTGCATACACATCTGATCGTAATATCAGAATTTATTTTTTTTCTTGGGAGACAATCAAAACGCTACGACGTATATATCTATCTTTGATAATATTGGTATTATTCAGTATTAATTGATAGCATGCCACTAGATACTAAAAGCGTGAGTAACTATATACTACTCATAGTTATATAAGAAAGTGTCTTCAAATATCAAATATTTCAGATATCAAATGTGTTAAATTACCCGGAAGACAAATTAAAGACTAAAATGATAGAAATAGTATAAGATTTTAAGATACATGTAAATTGCTATCTATCTATCTATCTATCTATCTATCTATCTACACACACACACACACACACACACACACACACACACACACATATATATATATATATATATATATATATATATATATATGCAAAGATACACACGTCTCGTAAATAAGGAGATAAGGAAGAGAGCGAAATAAGGATTAAGAAATCCCAATTAATGAAGCTAGATATCTGAAGGAAGATATAACAGATTACATAACAGATCACAGTACTTTGACAAGGTCAGGAATTGAATGTAAGGACAGAAACACACTCACGGATATTTTACATCTGCCAGCACTCTTCGCGGATGCTTCTTATGACAAAGCACTATGTTTCTGCAGTTGCTCTGACAAGTTGTGTAATGGCTGACCCCCAAACCGAAATTTATTTCCTTCTAATACAAACTAGCTTGCGGCAACAAGAGTTCCCAACCACAAAGCCTCTGAATGACGAATCTGTACTACAAGTGGCTGCCATTGATCTCAATAACATAACCTGGGGCTTTTGAGTTATTTCACAACAAAGGGAGGTAATTAAGCTCAATGGAACGTAGCCTATGCAACTAAGATGCGACTATCGGAAATTTAAGTATGCCACACTTTTCTATTATTGAACAATGAATATTCGTACATACGCATACACACTAATATATATATATATATATATATATATATATATATATATATATATATATATATATTATGAAATGGACAATGTCCGACAATTATTTTTAAGACATTTTTATGTTTATACATTCTTTTTATAGATACAAATATTTAAGTAAATGCTTTGTTTATAATAAACAGTATTAAACAACATTTACCGTCCTGAATGTCCGAGAAATTTTCACAGAAAATATTCGTCCTGCGACAGAATTCGAACCTGTATCCTATACGGAACCGTCAAATAGCTTGACGTGCCTTTATCGATATGGCCATGAAGGAGCGTTCGGTTAGCAAGTTTAAATACAGTAAATTCAAACTTTCTAAATGCTGTTTAATACTGTTTATTATAAACAAAGCATTTACTTAAATATTTGTAGCTATGAAAAGAATGTATAAACATAAAAATGTCTTAAATATATATATATATATATATATATATATATATATATATATATATATAATGAAAGAACATTAAGATATATAATCCGGTGTTCTCATAGTATTTTTATTTTTACAAAATAGTGCTCAATGTAAATTTACAGAGCATTAATATTATAAATTAATTGATTTAAAATATGTTTTTTCGCTACACAATTCTAACCGTGTTTCTAAAATGGAAGCTTAAAGCCCCGAATTTAATTTTGAAATTAAATTAAAGACATTAGTTCCATTTCATCCTCAAGCGAATTTTGGAGTAACTTTTAAAATTACTGGATTTTAAAGACACAGCTAAAATCATAATTCATGTTTTCAAGGTTACAGATAAATCCAGATTACTAGACAAGGGGTGTCTGGGAGTTCATTGTGTCTATATTTTAATGTATCAGTTATTGCTACGTTTTGGTGGTGGGTAGCGATGTATTTTTCAATGAAATCTAACATCCGTTAAAAGCGTGTCATCTGGATTTTTTTTTAAATTTTATTGTTAACGGCAAAAATTCTTACCGCATTTTTTTTTTCCATTCGTATATTTAAAGATTTTGGGGGGTGTTTAGGTTAGAATTATTTTTTATTTAACTACGATTTGAAATATTTTTACTTTTAATTTTTAATGTACTATATTTCTTTTAAGAACAATTAAATGTAATTAGAATCCCTTACAGTATGTATAATTATTATCGCATCAAGTATAAGTATGTAAATTATTAGGTTAGAAAATTTTTTTTATATTTAAATATTATTTAAGTAATATTTATGACAATGACGGTAAAATTAGCTACTTAATTTCACTGATTTAGTAAACTTTTATTTTTTATATAAACCTAGTAATATATTGTTTCTCATGTAAGTACAAAAGACATGGGTCATTCAAAAGCTTACATCTCAATATTACATATTACCTTCATTTTACTGTGTGTGTTTTATTGGGTTCTTTTAATTGCGTGTAGTACTTTAGGCATGGAAACGTTTTATTCAATTACAATTTAAAAGTAGTTTAGGTTAGAATTCATTTTATTTAACTACAATTTTAATTACAACTTTAAAATATTTTCATTGTTAGTTTTAATAGACTATATTTCTTTTAATAGAAGTAAATGTATTAGAATTACTTACAGTAAGTAAAATTATTTTTCGACATCAAGTATATGTATATTACGATTTTTAAAATTTTATATTTAAATATAATTTAAGTAAAATTTTTTTGGTAATTACGGCAAAATAGCTAATTCATTTCTCTGATTTAGTAAACTTTATTTATTTATTTTTATTATATATATATATATATATATATATATATATATATATATATATATATATATAAACTTAATAATATACAGTTTCACATGTATGTACAAAGGACATGGGTCATTCAATGGCCTACATCTTCTAGCTTTTCATCATAATTTCATTTTTTAGTAGGTGTTTTATTGGATTCATTTGAGTGCCGGTATTACTTTTTGAGAGGTGTTTAGGTTAGAATATGTTTTATTTAACTACAATTTTAATATATGTTTAGGTTAGAATTTGTATTAACTACAATTTTAGATACAACTTTAAAATATTTTTACTGTTATTTTAATAGACTATTCTTTTATGAAAAAAACAAGTAAATGTAAGAGAATTACTTACAATATATAAAATTTATTTTCATGTTAAATATAAGTATGTATATTACCTGATCGCACTTTTATAAATTTATTTTTATTTTTAAATATTATTTAAGGAAAATTTTTGACAATGACGGCATAAAATAGCTATTTCATTTATCTGATTCAGTAAATTTTTATGTTTTATAAACTTAGTAATATATAGTTTCTCATGTATGCACAAAGGACATGGGTCATTTAATGACCTACATATTCTAGCTTTTCTTATTAACTTCCGTTTTACTGTAGGTGTTTTATTTGATTCTTTTAGGTGCCAGAAGTATTTCGATAGAGATGTTTGATTTTTATATTTATTTATCCTAAATGAACTTTGATGTTGGTTGAATCTTTTTTTGAATTCATGGCTAGTGCAACCTATATATATTTTTATGTTTTCAAGACTTTCAATCGAAGAGCATTGGTATACTAATGATTCAGTGCGACATTTATTTTGTAGAGGGCAATTATGAGGGTTTCTACAGTTACATAATTTTTGTTTATTTTCATCAGTTTTTATCTTTATTTTTCTATTGTCTAAATTTTTTTGGTTTTGGTATAAGTGTTTATTTAAGATATTAGCATTAAATATATAATTTTTTCTAAGTTTTCCGTACAGCTGTAACTCAGTTTTAGTGTGTTTTTCTTGAAAATAGTACTTAGTTTACTTTCACTAGGAAAATGCTTGACTATTAATGCGAGGAATTTTTGTCCTAATTTGTTCTTTACCATTTGGTTGTATGAGGGCGTATACTAAATTATTTTTCTACATCTGTTTTTTCTATGCTTCTTATTTTCATTTGTTTATATAAGTTAGTTTTGGGGTTTTGTAGCCACTCACTTTTAGAGCCTTATTATAGGAATTGATATGCTCATCGAAAATCTTGTCATTTGCTGAATTTGTATTAATTCGTTTACTGATAGATTAATATCACAGTGCGCTGTAAGGTTGTATAATATAAAAAGTCCAATGAGATCAGAAGACTCAGCTGAGTCTAGTGATCCCATTGTGATGTCGAAGTGGTCATATGAATTCTTAATCCATTGCTCACCTTTATATATAAGTACCGATTTTTTCGCATATAGAATAATGTTCTTTTCTTCATCTGTAATATCTGTACATTGGGTGCCAAAGCCCAACGCATTCATAAATAGTTCTTTAGATATTGATTGGTAATAATTATCAATGCCAAACTGCATTAGTGTACAATTGTTTTTTCTTTTAAGTGAGTAAACCAGTTCATTACTTCCTTGGTATTAATCCAAAGTTTCAGGCTTATTTTTTCTTTAATTTTTTATTTACCCTTTCAAGGATCTTTTTACTTATTTTTCCGATATCCGGTCTTGTAGGATTTATTATCCTTGTAGTGGGTTTAGCCTCAAAGTCTGGTTTGTGGTCCTTTAAGGTTATGTAGCATTCTTTTTTTATAGTTGACCTACTCTATCACTGATTTTCAGTTTATCAGTGATTTCTTTACTGCTAGTGTTGATATCCCGAACTATGTTGAGGTCATTTTTATTCGCTTTCTTGTAGATCTTATGTCATCAAAATTGCACACACACACACACACACACACACACACACACACACACACACACACACACACATATATATATATATATTAACTTATACTATAATTTTAGATTAAAATACTCTCTATCAGAGATAGAGCGTATGCAAATATAAAAAGTGGACACTGTAGTCAACACCCGGCGGTGTTTCCTTTTCATGCTTATGCGCAATTGTCAATTTGTTTGAGGTTAATATGTGATCGATGGCTTGACGATTTAGTATAACCATGAAACAGACTCAGACTGTCGCCGCTGGTTGCTGATTATGGTGTCGATGCATATATATATATATATATATATATATACAGAGTGAGAGAGAGAGAGAGAGAGAGAGAGAGAGAGAAAGAGAGAGGGAAAGAGAAAGAGAAAGAGAAAAAATGATATGTTTATTGTGTACACATGTTCAGGTCATCATTCCGGATAATTAAACAGTGAAATTAATGACAGTCCTCCTAAAGATCGAGAAGTCCTATTAAAGATTATTAGCTTCTCGATTCGAAGGTGTAATAATTTTTCCTTCAAGGAAACCTATTTCATCCAGCGTTCTTAATCTAATTCGACTATGAGAGGCTATCATGACAAAGCAAGACTTACTGAGATCATTACTCTACGAGCACACACACACAAACAGACTATAGATAGAGGGTGTGTTCAACTAAAAAGAACAATATTTATTCCCTTTCTCTCAAATACGATGAAATATTTCATCCGTCATATTTGCTTTGTCATACATGATCCTATCGCCAGTGCGGAAAACGCATTATCTAATAACTAACTGTGAGCGAATCTAATGGTGAAATATTCGATGAATACCAATGGGTACCATTTAGATTTGTTAAACAATATTGTTTTTAATCAAGGCGATAACGCCACCAAAACGTAGCTGAGTGGTTAATAGTCTGTGGAAGAGGATATGAAGAATTTAGTGGACGAATAATATGATCCTTTGTTCAATAGTTAATAATTAAGACACACTAAATAACCCTTCACAAGGTCTGAATATATGGTGGAAGCTAAGTAATGATAGTTTGCAGTTTGCTGAAGGTTGATTCTCTGTAAAGGTCCCGTAAGTACTCGGATCCTCCTGCTATCCTTGATATTTGCAAGAGACAGATCTAACTGAAAATGGATAACTACTGGCCTGTGTGGGGAGGATCTGCCCAGTCTTCACTTTCCTGCCTCGATAGAGTCGAAAAGCTTTTCTGCGTCTTTGTTGGTGGGGCATTATTTTCAACCCTACAAACACTATCTCAAAGACGAAATGTTTCAAGCCTCTCGCTCATCTATGGAAATTATTAGGATGAATTCCATTTCGTAGTTCCACTAATTCTAACCTTCACGACTGAGACTAGCAATGCGACGCATATTGTAGCGAAACACTTTCATTCCCATTGTATTCTATGGGTGAAACATACGTTCCTGTTCAATTCTAGGGTTAACTTTTATCTTCCCGACTTATCCCCATGAACTTTACCTCGTACCCTGTAACACTCTACCTCGAATCGATGTTGCGCCTTTTATACAGTGAACGTTATTGTAAAAAATAAGTGTAAGCAATGTCTATATATAGATAATATACATGTTTAGATTATGATACGTCTTATGTTTTTGTTTGAACCGAAACATTTAAATGAATCATCACGGCGTCTTGACATTGTATTAAATCTTGTTATGCCTCATATTATCCACACATACTCTGGGGAAATAAATGAAAAACAAATTTTGAAGGCAATGTCTCTTTTCCCTAGAGTTATCTCAGACTGAACTTACTACTAATTAGAGCAAAATATAAAAAATGTATATATATGTATATATTATTGCCGGAGGATTTCAATTGTAAACGCGAATAATAACAATGTAGGAAGTAAATTATCTGGAAATCCAATTAACTACTAACAAAACGCTAGCGATTAACAATGACTTACAGATCGTGGATGCGTTTACTGAATAAAATGTTTCTGATATAATAAAAATGAATGAATATGAACAAAAAGTCTGATCGATAACAGGGATCAAAATTCTACTGAGAATAATTATATTTAACAAACATATATTGGCACATTTTAGTGAATATTTATTGATTCTCTTACACAAAATTCAAAAAAGTATTTGAAGAAAATGAAATGTAATTCATATTCTTCTATATACTTACATGTGTATGATCACATGTCTGTTTTTATATTGTACTTCAAGGCTTATTCTGCATATAACTGCCAACCTATATACGAGTATTTCTAGTCATTATTCTTTTTTTCTGTTTTTAAAATTTGACTAAATCTTGATAAGATATATAATTTGCACTAATCTGGTATGCATGAATCAAGTCATTTTTGTTGATTACATATTGCATAATTTCAGATAAATAATTAACTTTCACAATAATAAATAAATATTTATTTACATGATACTGGAAGATGTCACTCAGATACAGAGAATATTTTGAAATCCACGCCGAATGAGTTTGTTCTAATATTGTTATTGATACAAAATAAATCATATTAGCGAAACAGAAACTGTAAGATAGAAATGATAAAGACAAAATCTATAACTTCTGTGATGAAACATCATTTTATGCTAAAATAGATTATAGCATCTCAGTGTACCAGCTTTGATTAACTCCTTGTAAAGATACAAAAGGTGATTATCTCCCCTTGGTGGAGATAAGTCACATGCGTTACATGACAGTCGATTCGTTACGTCACTGCATTTAAAACTGCAGTTAATTTTCAGATTGTTTACAGGAAGCAACCAAACGTTTGCTTTCTTTAGCTTGGGTTCCCATATGACCGAGCGGAGGCTAAATCTGTTTCCCCATCAGCTTACAAGTTCTTTTCCCTTTGGCAATATATCTTTCCCAAATATAGAATGAAATTGAATTTGGGAAAAACCAAGACTCGCTGTTTCCCATTCGTGGAGTATATCCTTGCTTGAGAAAGAAATGAAGCCGGCTCAAAAATGGCTTTTTCATGTAAAGTAGTATCTCTATATTATATATTAGACCCTTTCTTTTTGTTTCTCCTTCCACACTGCTTTGTTGTGTAGACATATATAATACACTGTTTTACGTATAATGGGGGAAACGTAAATGGAGGGGGAAGACCCTTTCTTCCAAGAACTCCCGTTACACCCTTACTGAATATATCCAGATATAGCTTAGGATATTCCGGAATTATTTCCAGGATTTGATTGATACATAACTGATTTATACATTCGGGTATAAATTAAACTAGTTGGAACTATGCGTATTTCTAGGATTATTTTTATTATTTACATGTGTTCTACTTTCCTCATTTTTGTTACCACATTATTTCGTCTAGTTCTTACCAATGGGCAACCGAAACTCGAAATAAAATTGTGGGTTGTGGAATATACATAATACATCTCTGTGTTTGTTTGACAGTGCATGATCCAGAGTATAACGAAATTACATTTGAGATACAATAGTGAGCGTACATTCTTCCCTATGTAAGACATTTTTAGCCTGGCTAATTTTATATTCAAGGCTATATACTGGCCTTACTTACACCCCATGTATATAAATGTCTAACCTTGTTAATACTTTGACAAATCCAAAACCATCGCTAGTAATTTCGTTCTAGTGGCAAATACGATAAAGATAAGAATAACCGAACTTCATCAAAATATCACAAAATAAATTATCCAGTTTTATTTGTTTTTATTTATTCTACATTTTTAGAGCTAACAAGACTGGCTATCACAGTAGAGTGAAAAGATGGCAATTTTTTAGGTTTATGCTCTTGAACGAAGCGACTGAAACTGTTTTCTTGCTTGTTTTTTCCTCCTTAATAAGCGCAAGTAAATATCTCATAAGTGATATATTGATTACTAATGCAAAATATAATTTATATGAAGCCGTTTGGCATCTATTATAAAGGATATGAATTCATCCACAGAACACCTGTTCCATGTAAAAGATTATAATTGTAAGAGTCGGATTCATAATGACGAAGCTGCACGATCAAGTGAATATGGATATTTGCAATTAATAAATAAATTATTTAAATATACCGACTAGTAACAACACAGACAAAAAAGAAAAATTGAAAAAAAAACGTTGACGCCAATACAATAAGAGAGCAAATAGGAACACTTAATAGGACATTCAAGAAATATGTACATTAAGTGATTGGGCTAGGAATTTAAGGATTAAGTAAATTATATATATTATATATATATATATATATATATATATATATATATATATATATATATATATATATATATTAAGGCAATTCACCCCCAAGCAAGGCGTGAGTGCCGCTAGCACGGAAGGGGTTACAGAGGTTTGAGAACAAGAATAAAGAGGCGTGCTGATGAAGGGATACAGAGGAAGACGGGGAAAAAGCTGAGAGTGTCAGATGTCGATTATAGTCATCGAGGAAGTAAGTAAGGTGAATTTGAGTTCCACAGACGGGAAGTGCGGGAGAAGAAGCTGTTTGTGATGAAGAAACTGTGAAATGGTGAGACAGAGAAGACAGCCTGGTAGCACGTTTAAATTCATGAAGTCCGGGAACCAGCGACAGTAGCTCGAACGGAACAGTTGCCGTTAAAATATTCGTAGAAGAGACAGAAGGAGGCCGCAGCTTGTCTGTGGGATAGCGATTGTAGACTAGATACCAGATCAGGACTTATCATCTTGCATATTCGTCTCGGGATTTTGTCAAGACCTCCAGAATTACGATGGGAGATCATGTATGACAGCATTATTCCATGCAAAGAGGGATGGTTGGTTTATAGTTTTGAAGGATGGACTCAAACGAGAACATCTTTCTGTCACGACACAGAAAGCCAACTTTCCTTGCGGTAGATGAAGCAATTGATTCAATGTATTTATTCCACCTCATATCAGTGGACATCGTGAAACCAAGCAGGCGTAACGAGGCGCAATCAGGGAGTTGGGAATCAGTCATTCTGATGAGAGACAAGAAGAGATGTATGTGGTGGGTAAAAAAAAGAGCAGCTTCGTTTTGCAGGCATTAAAGTCTACTGCCCCAGTCAACCAAAGATTGGAGCTCCCTTTCGAGATCAGCAGCCAGGTAAGTTTTACCAAAAATACTTGATTTACTATTGGGGCAGGAGTAAATAGTGGTGTCCTCCGGGTAGATGTCAACTTGGGAACTGACATCGGGAAGGTCATTGATGAAGATCAGGAACAGTGTAGAGCCAAAGATACAGACTTGGGGAGCACTAGTTTTTGTGAAAAAAAAGCCGGAGGAAAAGCCGTTTAGGACGCACTTCATGTCACGGTATGCTATATATATATATATATATATATATATATATATATATATATATATATATATATATATATATAGGCAGCATATCTTCATTCAAACATATTTCGTTGAGTCACAGACGTATTATGTCTATTTGTTTTTAAAACATTCTATTCTTTTTCTCTAAATACTTTCTGAGGTTAATTTGAAATGCATCAAGGAAAGTGTCGCAGTTTTTCCTTAAGCAATTGCTTTTGATCTTCTCCGAGTTCATCCTCAGAGGTGAAGTGCGATGACAAACCTATTGTAACTGAGATCGTTGTGATTTTTAAGGCACACGTAAATACCCTCTGTTATAATTATTTTACAATTTTAAATTTATCCGTGTTAGCTTTAGCACTTTTGAAAAAAAGCGTCCCAATATAAGGGAGATAACCAGGGATGTAAGA
Source organism: Acanthosepion pharaonis (assembly GCA_903632075.3). Lineage (NCBI taxonomy): Eukaryota > Metazoa > Mollusca > Cephalopoda > Sepiida > Sepiidae > Acanthosepion > Acanthosepion pharaonis. The sequence goes on from CAHIKZ030000136.1 coordinate 971,532, forward strand.
AATACCCAAATGGCCTTTAATATTGGTCAAATATCATTATTTCTTATATCTGACTTGTCGTCTTTAGTGTTGCACTAGTTGAAAATGATATCAACCGAGGAACATAGATTGCATTATACAAATATACTACATAGTTTGTAAACATGTGCGTCGACTATACGAAATAAAAACAAAAAAGAACGAAAAAAACGAACATTAAGATCTGCGAATACTTTCAATGAAACATGTATATTTGTTGTATACTTATTTTCTCTTTGTTATCAGAAGTAGACAGTATCTTCATGCAAGCGGCTTAATTAATAATCACTTATACAAATCCATTTCCGTCATCTTACATTTTTATGCCGGGGGCTTTACAAGAGTGAAACATCATCTGTTATGACGATCTACAACCAAAGATTTCGAGAAAATTAATTTGAATCTAATGCCAAAGTATTTGCTAGATCTTATATATTTCTAATAAAGGATGTCGCTCTATGAAAATGTTTTCCTATTTCAGAAGCTAATTATTATTTATGCCAAATCACCCGTAACAGATTTTGTATTACGTACGAAAATTTACAATTAAGAAAGGTTTCACTTCTGTTTCTATTTTCTTAAAAGAAAATGCGACATAAACATAAAATCGTATAATTATCGAAAAGATTTATTTTCTTCTTTAAATATTTACTAGCCAGTTCCCCCACTTACGAACATTTCTTTTAAATTAATTCAGCTGACATTTGGCTAAGATCAAAGTCTACTATTTTTCTTATCAGCATAATCTGATTCTCTTTCTCCACTTTTATCTTTTCTTCTTATTTTTGTTCACTTTCTCACTGAAAACAAGTAGTGTATTTTCCATTATTTCCACGCGATCAAAATGGAATAGTCCTTTATGAGGTATTGGCAAGGAGTAACAGTTTGGCGAATTAACCAAAGGCCGGACAAGCAAAATTATAATAGGATATTAAACGAGGATTTCGTTTACGTAATGATAATTACATTGAGGCTTTAGGGTGTATTAATTTACGCAAAAGTATATGGCTGCAATTATTTACGTACATAGCTGTTACGATAATATGAACAATATTAATAACGAGTAATCATTTTTATTTATTAAAATGTCAGATTATATAAATACTATGATGTGGAATCAAAGGTTTTCAAATATATTTTCAATCCATTGATAACATATTACCTCCACGGAATAAAATAAAAAAAAAGTTTTTTTTTTCCATTCCTAAAAGTTTGAAGATCTTTGTTCAATAAAATAATTTGTAAAACCTTGTTTTCAGTTTTAATATGTAGGATGTTTATAAAAGCTTTTCAATTACAATAATGCATTTAAACTTCCATTATTCATGATAATATACAATCTTTTAGATGCCGAATTGAATTTTAAGGTGTGTTTGTTCACGCATAAAATTCCAAACATTTCTATACTAACGTCATATAAAATTCAGTCTGTCACTTCATAACTAATAGCTTGCAGCAAAATGGATCAGAAAATACCGGTTCTCGTTCGATCAGCAAAGTTAAGCAGTGTCGACCCCAGCTAGTAATTAAGTCACAAGTCATCGTAAACGAGGTGTACTCGTACTAGCTTTGTTCAGTTAAGAATCATGGCAGATTATGTGCTCTCTTCCAGAAATTTAACTGAATCCATGTCAAGATAGTCTTTCTTCCAGAAAGACCATCCTGACATGGATTCATTATAAACACTAATTTGGCGCTGCGGTTGGTAAAGAAAGACAAATGTGTCTGAGAAGGCATTTGTAGCAGTGATTTGCTTGCTACGGTAACAGATGCGGCACTGGAATTTTACAGCCATTATTATAACGTGTATGATTAAAAGAAAGCCTCTCCAATAAGCATTCTGATATATACTAGTGTTACTTCAAAGACGACTGCTGAGAATTATGTCAATCATAATCAGTCAATGGAAGATCGCAATATCTAACAGCTAATGAATAAATTTACCAAATTTAAGTATTAATCATATACTTAAATGCTAATAAGTAATGTGTTTTATGTATATTTCACGTCCTTCTACAATTCAGTCACATTTGATTAATTTATATTATATTGCCTGCATTTTCCTAAATCCTACTTGCCCCACATTGATTCGATTGCCTCGTTCGTTTTTCGCCTGATTAATTACAATTTTCTTTGACATATATTCTCTTATTCTTTTGAAGCGAACAAAATTTAGCAGTATATAATCAGCTTACAGAAGTCTAGACAACTGAAACGAAAAAAGAACATTAACGCATCTTTCACTAACTTTCTGTCTACTAGAAACCAAGGGTCGGTGTTGGGAATCAATCTTGGAAAAAAACATATCTTTTATTGTTTTTACTACTTTCTGGCAAGGCGATATATACAATCAAATTATATGAGTGCGTATGATCCTATTACACAATGCTGCACTTTGTTTGTAATGTGCCTATATTTATTAAATTAAAAATTTCAGTGACTAAAACATGTGACTGAAAATGTTATCTTTAGTGCATGTTTTGATATTGCTAAATATATAGATTAGTTACCTCTTTCTACCGATGGATGCTGAACTCTTCAATTTACAATAAAGCCTGTATTTCTCTATTACTGTGAACAATTCTTCGACGTTATAGCGCATGCGCAGCTATTGCCTATGAAATATATTATTCCGAATATATTAACTGAATTTATATCACTGGAGAAGATAATTTTTCTTTGAATTATTATCATGCCGTTTTCGTCAGTCTTGGCTTCAAAGAAGGAAGTCACGAACACGAAAATAGTAAACAATTATTATAAACTCATAATGCATTTTAATATATACCAAGGTAATTATACATTGAATTTTAGTAAGGATTATATCAGATTTATTTCATTCTACCAATATCAGTGTAATATGTGACAATTAATCAATGTCAGAGAACACTTAAAATATCTATACAATTGTTGAAACTTGACTAATGCATGGAATAATAATGCAACACAAAATGTACCTAGAACAAAATGTATTGCAACAAGAAAGTGTACACAATATTTACATATAGTCTTTTGTATATTCCTGGTAAGACCGTTCCTGGAGAATGTGTTGACTGAGTCGCAGTCGGGCAGAGTCTCTGGTTGAATCTCTTGATTCCACCTCTCTTCCCGGTACCAACCATATTTATATGGTCGGTACTCCACTATGCAAATTAGGTGGATCCTACGACAACAAAAATATTCTTTGCCAATAAGCTAAGGAAGAGATAGTAAAAGTGCCAATAACTCTTCAAGTGACTTGTTCATCCTTACTTGTCGTAGTTGATGGTGCCCCTAGGTAGATAACCCATAATCCTTATCAATTTAAATAAATGTGTAGATATTGTTACCTTTCTATTCCAATTGAAATATGTAGATAGGTATTATGTTACACCATATATTATACAGACGAACATCTGAATATATGTTGCTTTATATGTACAGCCGGCGTTTTTCCCATAATTCATAATACGATATGGCATAGGAAACTGTTTTAAATTTTCAGTAATATTTTGACTTCCTGACAAATTTCCAGGATATATTTCAGATTTGTATAAAAAAATTTTTATGAAAAGAAATCTAGCGATTCAAAACAGACTTTTGTTTAATTAAAACTCTTGTATTACTTGTATTGTCAATTCTTCTGATTTATTCAAAAATATTTATATCTGAGAAGCAGCTGAAATAATATTTATGACCATTTCATACTGCGTATGTTATATGTATACAACTGTATTCACACTGACCTTGCCTGAATATTTAGAGAGGATGACGTATCGAAGCATATAGATCAAAATTGAGATACAGTGAAAATGAAATGCAATAACTTGATTGGGTTCCCAGAAAAGGTATGGATATATTTAAAAGTTGCATTAACACTTGTATGATTTTTACACCACATTGCACAAACACAACAGACTAATGGAGTATGTTCCTTTCATGATTCATTTCATTCGTTTGTATGTGTTGCTAAAATACTCTATGTTGCTTTTTCAATGCCTTCAGAGGATTGTAGTGAAGGCGTATGGTTAAATCGGTACCAATTTCGAAAAGATCTCTCATTCTTTGGGTATATTTTTATAGTTGAAATCATCTTTATTTTTCACATTTAAAACAATTACTGGCTTAATGCAAGCAAATGGTGCACATGGAAACAATAATATTATTACCATTCAGATTTCCGCAATATGGACGATTTATGGTGTTTTCCTTCATACACAAGAAGCTGATTAGAGATCTCTCATCGATTTTCCAATTTCTCCAACTCACCTCTAGGGTTCTGAATGTTGCATGTAAAGCTCGCTTTATCTATTTATGTGCATTGTTGAAAAAACTATATTAATAGATATAGGTATTTTGCGATATATATTTTAAAGGTTTTGGGTTTGAATGCTGCTGTTCTTACGTGAACGGTTTCAAAGATAAAAAGAAAGTAATAAATAGTAGGTTAAGCATCAAATTCTTTATCTTTTAATTCAATTCATATTAGACATTCCTAAATTTACACGTTGATTCTAATAGCTAATTTAAAAATGTGCGATGAATTCTATCTTTCAGATTGATTAAAACACTACCAATTCTGGTGTTATTGTTATCTTGTATTTTATATATTTATTAATGCTATTAATTTTTAAAAGTAATTTTCTGATATGAACCAAATATGAAAACCAGATATAAAATATATTTCACAAGTTCGTTTATTCTATATAATACTTTTGCATACTTTCCTCAAATGCGATAGGTGTCAATAATAATGACCAGAATTGTACAACTATTTATTGCGAATGTTGACAACTGTACTGAGATATACAAAAGTAAAATATGATGTCCATTTATAACGAAGAAGGAACCATAGTGTCTAATTTCTTTTTGTCATGAATGGTTTCATTATGTAATAGTTTTAGTTATATATTCACTATAAACATACTAATTGGTTAATATATTTCCGATGAGAATTGAAAATTACAATTTATTATTATAAATATTTTACTCCGAATTTAAATATTTGTAGGTGTTTTTAATGTTTTATACTTGATATAAATATTTTATATAGATTTTAAATTACTTTTCCCTCTGCTGAAAAATATTAATTTTTTTTCTTTGTATTATAATAACACCTAATATTTTTATTCGCATTTGGTTGTTATGGTCTGTGCCAACTGCGCGATAAGTAAAAAAAAAAAATTAAGAAAAAGTGGGGCGATTGTGTCAACAATATTTTTAGATTTAATTATTATAATTAAATTATTATTATTATTATTGGCGTCGGTGATGCAATCTCCAATAGTAAATGGGAATTCCTAATCGAGATTCTTTTTACTATTTCAGTATCAATATACTATATTTCTCAACAAATTTCAATTATCTTAGTCAGAAGCAAGTCACTTTACTGTTTAAAAACAATGATACTTTCCAGTTGGTTAAATAGAACCATTTAAATTGATGGTTGTAAACAGTTTACCTTAGGTAAGAAAAGGAGTAAAGATAATCAATATTAATGCATTATATATATATATATATATATATATATATATATATATATATATATATATATATATATATATATATATTAATGCATTATATATATATATATATATATATATATATTATCTGAGATTAAAAAACATGATAAAAATCGCAAATAGCAAATCTGTCTCCTCAGCCGATGGTAAATTACTGGTGAGTAATAGATTAATTTCAAACGCAGAATACTACCATTTTTTTAAGAGAAAGAGAAGACGAAAAATAACAAAAACAGAATTAAAATGAGATTTGTAGTTTTACCTTGATTAACCAATCTAATTTGTGGTCTACTCTGAAATCCAAACCTAATGAAACAAATTTAACTAGGTCATGTCATGAAGTTATTTACATAGAAATCCTAAAAAATTTGGTTTTCGACTGATACAAATGATTACAATATTTCGTAAACTATAGAGAAATACGAAGTTCAGCGTTCACAGGAAATAAGGGGAAAAGGAGGAGGGGATAATCTAGCATAATCTTAACTAGGTATATGCTCGGTTATCTTCATGCAAAAAATCTTGTAGCTGATATTAAATTATTCTTAAATTTCTTTAAGAAACAGATAAAAAAACAAGAAAAAACAAATCACAAATTCAAAACTAATTTGGTAATTTAATATGCAATTATTACGTAAAGACCATCCCTATAAGATGTTAATAATACTAACTAATCAATATAAGATATTAATAATACTGATTAGACATGTATCAATCTATATAAGATGATAATAATACTAACTATATATCCATGCAGAGCTATATTAAATCTCAATGAATTTCATACAATAGAATAGTTATATATATATATATATATATATATATATATATATATATATATATATATATATATATATATATATATATATTGTTTGAATAAAAACAGACCATTTAAATTTACATTGAGCTCTCCCGGATATCATCCTCCTTGGTTCTACCCATACGGATTACCTAGTTTTGCATAACTAATATATATATATATATATATATATATATATATATATAGATAGATAGATAGATGTAGTAGATATCACTCGGGCTCAAGGATAATGGCCTTGTATTTTTTGCTGGAATTGCAAACTTTGAGATGAAAAATAAGACAGCTTTTTGCTTGAAAGATTCTTCGATATTAATGACAGATTATTCCAGATGATGGATTAGGCTTTGGTGGTTATTGTCATATTTTTCAGTGTCGTCTTTATTTTTCTATAGTTCGGCTGATCATTTAGATTCAATAATTGTTGTTCCGTTTCGGACAATGGATCTCTTGTGATTCCTGTCCATTGCACTGGATTTCCAGCTGTAGATATCAATGTTACATTTCTTCGTGTTTTTTTTCCTTGAAAATCGGAAAAGTGGATGCCAGAAGAAGTTCTGGCATCCACTTTTCCGATTTCCGTCTTTGAGTTGGGAGTAAAATATTTGCTTTGGAAGCCAGTTGTCCTACATTCGCACCAATTGTTAAATCCATCGAAGTCGATTTTTAGGACGGTGGCATCAATTCTGGTGATTTTAACTTGTTCCAGTACGCTAGTGTTAGTTCTGACCTATGACCATAGAGACCAAGACGATTGGAGTTGAAATATTTGTTGCAGCTTTTATCCGCTTTCACAACCTTCTTTCGCCTGGTCAACTGTTGACGTCTTGTATGTTGCATCGTTCTTTCTCGTAATTATACTCGACCTTGGTGTTTGAGATGCATCCACCCCGGAAGCGTCGGCACCACTCTCAGGCAAGGTGACGACCAAGGTGATATATATATATATATATATATATATATATATATATATTCTTAGATATTATATTCCACTATACAAATTAGATGGATCCTACCACAACAATATATATATATATATATATATTGTTGTGGTAGGATCCATCTAATTGCATAGTGGGAGTACCGACCATATAAATATGGTTGGTACCGGGAAGACGGGAGAGGAATCAAGAGATTTAATCCAGAGACTCTGCCCGACTGCGACTAAGTCAACACATTCTCCAGGAACGGTCTTCCCAGGAATATACAAAAAACTATATGTAAATATTGTGTACACTTTTCTTGTTTCAATACATTTTGTTATAAGTACATTTTGTGTTGTATTATTATTCCATGCATTAGTCAATTTTCAACATATATATATATATATATATATATATATATATATATATATATATATATGTATATATGTATATATATATATATATATATATATATATATGTATGTATATATATATATATATATATATATATATATATATATATATATATATATATATATATATATATATATATATATGTATATATATATATATATATATGTATATATATATATATATGTATATATATATATATATGTATATACACACACACACACACATACATATATATATATATATATATATATATATATATATATATATATGCGTGTATATGTATGTGTGCGCGCTCGCGTTATTCTACAAATTTAAAATCTCTTGTCGCTAAGGTAAAAGCCATACTTATTCATTTGAAATCAATATGCACTCCTCCAATCGTGCTTCTATGATCCCACCTAATCTCCCTACAGATATTTCGTTGTGTTCAGCTCTCTCGTAACCTACAGGAAATAAAGTTAAATGATATAAGATCATTCGCCAACAGACTTCTTTAATTGGGACTTTAAATCTTCTCAGAAGAGCGAACAGGTCTTGGTGATGTTTCGACTGCTTTGATTCATCGCCAAAAACATCGTTTAATAACCCGCTAACTTGAGGGATCTTCGGACCTTGGGTTTGGCGAAAACCAGTAAAAAATTATTACAATTTTAAACTATCCGATCTGAATCCAATTCAGAGTTCTTTCCTTGCATTACGATGTTTAAGCCCCAAACCAACAGTACACTTTCTAAAGTAACACATACTTTTATTCCATATAATTTGCAACACAAAAATTAGTAAGGTAGAAACGGGCATAAAGTAAACTAATATTAAGCACATGATACAGAAAGAAGACTAGCGAAACATTTTTAGTACCAAACATAGTTATAATTCATTCTAATGTACATTGCAATAACAGAGCACGTAATCTAACACGTGTGCATATGTGTCTGTATGCGTGTTTGTGTGTGAGTTAATGAGTGTGATATACATTACTTTAATATATTGCGTGATAACAGTAAAGATGTTGTCAGAACATGTTAAAACAATTAATTTCACTATTTATATTCGAACTATTTTCATCATTGTTTTTGTTATCACAAGGTTTTGATCATTGTGCCCTTCAAACTTCATTACGTATATATTGATTTGGGTAATCTACAGAGAATTTAGAACTGAACACAACCGCCCCACTTTTTCTTAAATTTATTTTTTACTTATCGCACTGTTGGCACAAACCATAACAACCAAATACGACTAAAAATATTAGGTGTTATTATAATACAAAGAAAAAAATATTAATTAATATTTTTCAGCAGAGGGAAAAGTAATTTAAATCTATATAAAATATTTAAATAAAGTATAAAAAATTAAAAATAGATACAAATATTTAAATTCGGAGTAAAATATTTATAATAATAAATTGTTATTTTCAATTCTCATCGGAAATATATTAACCAATTAGTATGTTTATAGTGAATATATAACTAAAACTATTACATAATGAAACCATTCATGACAAACAGAAATTAGACACAATGGTTCCTTCACAGAGGTTAAGCAAATGTCTTCGTTATAAATGGACATCATATTTTACTTTTGTGTATCTCTGTACAGTTGTCATTATTCGCAATAAATAGTTGTACAATCCTGGTCATTATTATTGACACCTATCACATGTGAGGAAAATATGCAAAAGTATTATATAGAATAAACGAACTTGTGAAAAATATTTTATATCTGGTTTTCATATTTGGTTCATATAAAAAAAAATCAATAGCATTAATAAATATATAAAACACAAGATAACACCAGAATTAGTAGTGTTTAAATCAATCTGAAAGATAAATTTAATCTAGACTGTTCTGGTTCTATACCTTTTCAACTTCAAAATGATAATAATCAACTTCAAAATGGACTTATTTTCAGGTAAAAAAAATAATCAACTCCAAAATTGATTAATCCACTTCATGGAAAACAACTTCAAAATGAGAAATAATTAATCCAATTTGAAGTTGATTATTTCTCATTTTGAAGTTGTTTCCAATTTGAAGTTAATTAATCCATTTTGAAGTTGATTAATCCATTTTGACATTGATTGATACAATTTGAAGTTGACTTATCCATTTTAGAGTTGATTCATTTTTTTACTTGAAAATATTCCATTTTGAAGTTGATTATTATCATTTTGAAGTTTAAAAGGTATATATCTAGGAATATCGCTTATTTTATTACTGCTCAGTTATTCTGCACCCGTTCCAACTGAGTTCAATAAACCCCGCCAGGTACAGAGATTGAACACACAATTAATATTCACAAACTAACGCTTAACCAACTAGGATACTACTGTAATTTATTTTTGTTCGATAAAATGTTACTAAAAAAAGGGCGTCACTTCTACCGCACCCGGCATACGAATATATGATTGCTTAGAAATCAATGAAATGTATTTTTAACGATTATTTTCTTTAATCTTTTATCATTAGGGCCATTTTCCCGGTTATCATTACAAATTCAAATAGGAATTATCGAATACATGTGTATTTTAAGCTTTCATAAAACAGTCAACGTGAGTTTTGTTTTTCAAATGTCGGTCACGTCTTCACGTAAAATTTATATATATTTTAAAACATTTTTTAATTTATACATTCTTTTTATAGATACAAATCTTTAATTAAATGCACTGTTTTTATAATAAACAGTATTAAACAACATTTACCGGCCGGAATGTCAGAAATTTTCACAGAAGTTGTGACAGGATTCGAAACTGTATCCTATACAGAACCTTCATTCAACTTGATGTGCCTTAACCAATTTGGCTACAGAAAAGCGTTCGGTTAGCAATGTTGAATTTACTGTCTTTAAGCCTCAATCTCTGTAGCCAAATCGGTTAAGGCACGTCAACCTAAATGATGGTTCCGTATAGGCTTCTGGTTCGAATCCTGTCGGAGGACGAATATTTTTTGTGAAAATTTCTCGTACATTCCGGCCGGTAAAGGTTTTTTAATACTGTTTATTATAAAAACAGTGCATTTAATTAAAGATTTGTATCTTTAAAAAGAATGTATAAATTAAAAAATGTTTTAAAATATATATAAATTTTACGTGAAGACGTGACCGACATTTGAAAAACAAAACTCACGTTGACTGGTTTATGAAAGCTTAAAATACACATGTATTCGATAATTCCTAAATAAATTAATTGTTTAAAAATGGGGGAATGGCCATTCCTTATGTAGATTTTAATGGTGTCGATGTAGAAATGCAGCACTGTCTTCATATGAGAAGTATTGATAAAAAGTGAAACATAAATTAGTTTAATTTTAAGAAAAGTCCTATTACAGTAATATATACTCTTAAATATATTTAACTATAAAAATTCGTTTCTTTAATTGCGATTGCTTTCATTTATACGAAGAGGACAATGCTTTACTAATTTTTTTTTATTTTGAATATTCCTGAATAAAAAGTATACATATTCTATATTACAGGGTAACGTAAAAGCTCATTAATATATTTTATAAATATTCAATTAAAAATTGCTCAAAAAAAGACAAATATTTCAATATGGCACGATTAAATTACTATTTACAAAACTAGATTTAGTAGCAACGAAAACTACTTTTATTTACGCTGTTACCGCAGACTAAACAAGTAGTTAATTCATATTCCATCATATTGTAATGACTTCAATCAAAGAAAGAAATTATATCACAAAAGTGTCACAATTGATATATATTCTAATATTTCAGTAATACTTCACCCTGGTTCGGTTTAATTCATTTCAATCTGAAATAAAATAATTGTTTCACGAGCGTAACACTTTACATCACTTTCGTAGTTCTTCAATAAAATTTCTATCTTCTAAAATCTTTTAAATGTTATGTTTTCGCACATTTAATAATAAAATGATATGCCAGTATGCTACGATTTAAAATCAGGAGCTATAATAAGGAAATTTCCTATTAACAGCTACTGAAGGGAAAACAATTTATTTTAAGAGATGACATGGACATTTTTTATCGTCGACAGAATAATAATCTAAACAGAAGTGCAAAATGTAAACGTTGAATTAGGAAATATGCATATGAAACTGAAACGTTGTGAAGGAAATGAAACATCTGAGAAATAGGCAAAATAGATTTACAAAATGTATATAAGGGAAATAAACCTGTGCCAGTGATTAATATGAAACATGGAACAGAAAATGTTTTTTCAAAACAAAAACAAATCACAGAAACCATCGAAATTGATTTTATTCATTCATTGTTCTACAGAATAGATTTGAAATATTACAGTAGTTAGATAAGTATTAAGAATCTTATTTTTAAAGAAGCTGCTCTATGTCATGCTGATCATTAATTTTAATCGACACAAAATGTCTGTTAATAATATTCGCCTTACAGATGGCTATGTATGAATGATATCAAAGCGACATTAATCATTTCATGTTTAGTAGTAAAAATATAATATGGTGAAGAGCAATCATTCTCTTTATAGAGAAAAATATCTAAATCATATAACAGCATAATCATTTACACATCTATTTGCAGATTTTTGTCTTCATATGTCTTACAGGCAGGCCTTATGCATTAAACAAGTCTAGAGAACATTAGTACTTTGAAGTTGTTGTTGAGTGAGAAGCCCAGTTTTTTTACATATATAATTGTATCTGTACTTGGTGCAGACAGAGAGAGAAATATGTCTTTATTAGAGTTTGTGTCGACACACACACGTGTGTGCGTGTGTGTGTGTGTGTGTGTGTATTAATGTGTTTACAATATGAAATCCACGTGACATCTCTAAAGACATATCTAAGTTATAAATATGCAGTTGCTCTCACACAAGTTACAAATATTACGCACTCAAATATGATTATTTTATATGATCAGGATATTTCTTTTTTTAAATATCATAAATTTAATTGATAAGTTCAATATATTCATCTCGCAAATACACAGTGACACGCAGGTGCATATGCAAATATTTTTATATTATTTATTGACTAGTTTTTCCTTAGACGGTCTTACTTTTTCTCTGTACACGTTACAAATTGGGTTAGGCAAATTAAATTAAAATTAAAAATTAAATTAAATATGTAGACATAGCGATCATACATAACTATTTATTATTAGTAACACTATTTAAAAAGCTTCATGTTGATGTTTCCCAGTAACATTAACCACCCAATTAGGCGTTAATCTCTCTATATTCGTCCAGTTTGTGTAGGCTCAAAACGTTTCTAAACGATAAGTACGGCATATCAACCACAATGGGTCATTCAATGCCGACAAAATTTTCATTGTTGGCAATATTTTTTCCAAAAATCTATTTCTGCTAATATTCCTTCCTGCAAAAAATATTCATTTCTGGTAATATTTTTTCCCTTCAAAATTTATTTTTGGTAATAATTTCCTTCGCTGGTCATATTTCTTTTCAAAAAATAGTAATGATAATAATTTTTTACAAAGTATTTCTGGTATCAAAACCTATTTTTACACTTTCATAGTTTTTTTACCCTACTTTGGGGGTTAACTATTTGCCCCTAGCTGGGGCTCTAACAGGTGCTGCCACCCCAAGTCAGGGTGGACCTGGGAACACCAGCATTAAGAAGTGGTTGCTCGCTCCTCAAAACCTCCTCATCAGAGGACTTGCTGTCGGATGTAGTTTATCGTCTTAATCAGGACACGGATGTAATTTATCGTCATACCCAGGTCGGGTCCTCGTTGGAATAGACGCCTTAATTATGAGACTATTTGATACTATTAGAGTCATATTCTCATGAATCATTCGTAAGTACACAGAAATATTATTATAAAAAGTGCATTCGTACCATATGAATACCGTTGGGAAACGGGAAAAATTAAGTGGGTCCGACATGAATTAATGCATTATTAAAACAAGATTGATTCTATCTACTATACTCTATTGCTGAGGTATACATTGATGAATTTCATGAAATAATTTAAACGTTTGATTAAATGCGGTTACTTTGCTTTACACAGAGGGCCATATACATGTTTTCTGTTTTTGAAATTATTAATGGCGTATAGTTGTTAGGTTGATGTTGTACTAATAATAACCTTTGATTCAACTCTGATCCGTCAGGTTATTTTTAATGTTTTGTATACTTTTTTGAATGCACTAAGCTAAATATATCTTGAACATTTTCTGATAACCAACCTGTGTTTGTGAAGCATATCCCTAGATGCGGGGACAAGTATTCAAAACGATGCGTTAAGACCCAGATTCAAATCTCAATGTTCGATTAATGACGGAATGGAAATCTTGATAATATCGATCTAGAGAGACGATTTCTGCATACAAAATTGTTGAAAAGTCAGTTAAAACCTTAACACGTTTTGACAAAGGAGCTAGGGCAAATATTTGGAAAACGAAGCTCTTCCGAAGACAAAGTTGACTTGTCCAATGTTAACGCAATCCATTCTTTTATGTAATGTCGCTGTTCTATTATTGATCGCACCAAATTATATTATCAATCCAAGAAACTGTATCTAAGGTCAACCCAGCATACTTCATATGGGAATTTAAATAGTATTTCTAATCACTGAGGTGTAGAAGTAATCTGTTTTCATGTCTGCATTTCGAAAATATTTCTGAATTTTTGTTTAAACGTTTAACTATTTCTTGAAAGGTTCTTAGTCCTCTCTGCAAAAGATGCAACATTGTAGATGAACCATTTTGTTTTTATTATTCAGTGCGTTCTTTTCTGGTGTTTTTTGTTTGTAGTTTTGTGTTGGCATGTTAATTTTAATGGGAGAACCGCGAATTTGTAAACAATGATTACTATTGCTAATACTACAATGCTCTTCCATGAATTGAGCCTTCTCGGTCAATGTCATGTTTATTGGAAGAATAAATAAGCAAAATTAGCCTTCATTTTAAACAGACGCTGATAGTTCAGGGGTAAAATCTCCGACTGATGCCAAATCAGTCTGTTCTTTATTCCGGCTTGGGGCAACCGTCTGTCAAGCCATAGTGATGACGTTTATACAGCGAAACAGTCTGTCTGTGGTTGACAATATATACGACTCCGGAAAATTTAATTCCGTTCGAGCACTTATGAGAGAAAGCGCGATTTTGTAACTGTGATAACAGAAGTTCTGATATGAAAGTTGTAATGTTGTAAGCAACTGGACATTTTACCTTGGTTGTTTTAGAAATCATTGCAGTTTTTATAAATTTTCGTTTTAGTAAATATGTTTGTCTTTTAATTAAAGTACCATTGTCTATTAGAGAGTGAGAGAGATCTGCAAAACACTATAGTCACGTATGTGTCGAAAATGAAAGGCACAGCCACGTAAAAATATCAATGACATGATAAGTCGTAACTGTGTGTTATTTTGATGTTTTGAATGTCACATTTCTTAGAATACAGAACGATTTTTATATGAGCAGAAAATCAAACATCTTCAATAGCCAGCCATGCATCGAAACTGGACAATATGGTACATCATTTGGTGTGTCTGCATTCATATTGAATGAAATGACTAATGATAGAATATGTGCATTCATATTGAATGAAATGACCAATCATAGAATGTGTGCATTCATAGTGAATGAAATGACCAATCATAGAATGTGTGCATTCGTACTTAATGAAATGACCAATCATAGAATGTGTGCATTCATATTGAATGAAATGACCAATCATTGAATGTGTGCATTTATACTGAATGCAGTGACCAATCATATAATGTGTGCTATCATCATGGGATAAGAAAACCAAAGCTTAACTGAGTGTAACAAAAATATCTTTTATTTTCCGCTGAGAGAATGGTAACTATCTTTAGAGTGTAATTAATATTTTCGTCTAACACGTTAGCCTCATTGTAGGCAATGGACATATATATAATACAACAGTCTTATTCGATATGTCTGGTATTATTTAATGGAGTAATACGTAAGTTGTATGCGAACAGCTCACTGAGTAAGAAGTCGTCACATCATGATGGTGTGTCACGCTAAGTCTATGATTAACAAATCCCTAACATTATTTATCTAATGTTTTTTTGGTATTTTTTTATCACCAATTTGGTTCTGCTGATCTTTGATCACGAGCATTCCAGCAGTTAGAAGACAAAAGATCTTTGCAGCAAAATATGTAATAATTCGTAGATCTTTCACAGTCACTACCTGTTCACATGGGAGCTTTTCATGTAAGTAAATACTACAAAAGACCTAATGAATTTTATTTTTAATCTGACTATTTTTACTTTAAAAAATATTTTAGTAGATATCTTTATTTAAAAAAAAAATACTGTGAAAAATAAAATCGAAACTGGTATACACTAAAAATAATGTTTGAAGTAATATATATATATATATATATATATATATATATATATATATATATATATATATTGCGTGTTAAGGCAGCAATCGCTCTTTTATACAAGTCTCGTTAAATACGACCGACAAGATACTGTATTGTCCGAGCATATTCGTCTATACATTAAGCCATTATGAAAGATGAACGGATTGTTTTATGTATGTATCAAGAGTTATTGGGATGTTCTATTTTCCAAATACGGTCAGCACATTGTGGGCATGGTCATTGTTGACTGTTGGATTTTTAAAAACTTAATAATGCTTCCATTATTTTTAACATCTTTGACATATAGATGAATCTATTGTATTCATATTATCAACGAGTATGTTGCAGACCTTTTTGGGAAAATAAAACATCTCTATAACTCTAGTTACATACATTACATTCAGTTTAAATCAAAAATTAAAGCGCTTCGACATACAGAAAATCCGGTTAATTTCTACATAGTTTATGTCCAGAAAAGAAGAAAATTTACACAGAAAACTTAAATAAAAAACTAGTCAGTCGTTTGTAATGAAACTTATGTATGTATGTATGCATATATATAATATAGTTCGTTTGTATATATATATATATATATATATATATATATATATATATATATATATATATGAGCAAACGAAGTCACTTAAAAAAAAATCAGTATTTTCAGGAAATGTCGATACATTTCAGTCTACTTCTTACTTAAAAGGGATTCATAATTGTGGACATAGAGAGAAAGTGTGGGGGTATACATAGGTTTATATGGCCATATTTAACTTGTTAAAGTACTTCCTGTTTTTATCGTGTATAAATTCAAATTTATCAAGTGAATGTTTGCAGATCTCTCACCATATCTAATTGGCAAGATATGCAGACATCCTTACGTAATAAAGTAGCCCTGTATGGGTCTGCTCCTACGACAAATAACCATCCCTACTCAGTATGTTACTTTTCGTTTTGTTTCTTATTTATTTTGGCATTCGAGAGGATCTACCTCATGCAGTGCAATGATCCTCAATTCTTGTAAATGACAATTGTGTCATCGTTCGAATATTTCTGTAGTGATCGCCTGCATTGGCAGACAAGTGTTTTGTTTGGAGGTTATGGGAATTGTTCCTACTTGAACTCAATGTCCTTCTGCCAAGTGAAATATAAGAAAGAATATTTGCAACCTATGATAAACGGTGGTAATCATATTCTTATACACTGACAGCTAAAGGGTGCGGTGGATAAACTGTCGTCTAAAGGACGCAAAATGAAAATAACATTGACATCTCATGTCAACAGTTACTTTTACCAAAATTACACAAAAATCTCTGGAAATACTAAAGAGTAAATTGGTTTCAAATACAGCCTTCTGACGACTTCCGAATCTCCTGCATCTCTTCTGGACAGTCCCCTTATTTAAGTTGATAAATGCTGCCATAATCCTTGCCTTCAGTTCATTTTTAATGTTGCAAGGAATTTTCTTGGTCTCTCACTCAAGTGCACTTCACACAATACTCAAGAGAGTTGCAGTCTGGGGTGTTAGGTTGCCAGATGTAACGGTTGATGGGGTCTCAGAAATTGTCTGACCACGATTACATGGTTCTCCTGCTTCTGTAGAATAGTGCAAAGTCTTGTTACCAGACATAGTGTCATCCAGCAGCCACTCTCTTGACCCAGTGCAGCGATACATCCTCAAGGCACTTGATGTAGGCCTCTATGTTGAAGCTTTAGGAAGATGAACCAAGGCATAACGTCACCATAACTAGTGATCACAGCAAACATCTTCCTAATTGCCATTAAACTCATCCAACCCTTTGTGAATCCTCTCCTCAGATTGATGCCCAAACATTCTGAAATATTCGCATTGGAGCTTCCGTCATGAATACCAAGCAATACGGTGACACACTGATCCTACTATGCTACAAAATTAAAAATATAAAATGGCGACAATTTACTAATCGCAGCCCATATGCCAACTGGGTGTGTGAAAAAACTAATTAGGGCCACTTTCTCGCAGTAGCCGATCAAAATTAAAAGTAAAGCTTTCTTAACGTTTTATTTAGCGCTTAAATAGAGAAATATGACGCTAATTTCAAGTTCGATCCCTCTGAACTTTATAAGAAGCGCCTCGCTAACTCTTGCTTTCCTGCTTGTTGGAACTCTCCATCTGTTGTTCCAGTCTCTAAAAAACACCTCCGATCCTTCCAGCTATCTGCCTATTAGCCTGTGCACCTGTTTTTGGCAAATTACTAGAGGGCCTTATTAATGCTAAATTCATTAAGCATCTCATAACGCTTTCAGACACGCAATATAGCTTTCGTTTCTCTAGATCAACTGTTGAGGCATCGATGATTATTGCGGAATATGTCTATCACGCTTTAGATAAAAATGATGAAACTGTTGCTTTGGATATATCGAAGGCATTAGACAGCGTTTGGCATACCGATCTTATTCAAAATTTGAAATGATATGATTTCTCCGGTCGAATATTTAAACTAATTCACTTTTTCATATCAAATCGTGAAATGAATGTTGGCCTGATCGGCCACTCTTCTAGATCCTTCTCTACTAATGCAGATGTCGCCCAAGGATAAATCCCACAGTAATTTTAATTTGACGGAAAATGAAATTGGCATAATGATCTCCAATTCCACCGACTTCCAGAATAATGCCCGTAAGAAAAGTCTGAGTCCATCGATTCTGTCACTCTAACTATATTTTAAATAGACTTTACTATGACTCTAGCATTCTAGATTTAGATTATTAGAAACAGCAACATCTACTGCGTGTTTTGTTGATTTGTGGTTCCGCTCTCCTGGCCTGGATTTAGTAAACCGTTTGTAATTTGCTGTTTCATTCTTTTTCGAAATTTGGTTTGGGCATAAAACCAGTGCTCTCTATACTGGACATAGAATCATTTGCACATTTCGTAATAGATCTTCTTCACCGTTGAATAAAACATAATGTTGTATTCATTAATTTGTTAATGAATTCATTACATCTGATTATAATATGGTTGATGGTTATAGATTCTTTTATTTTCATGCAATCCGCATTGGCTAATCACAGATTTTCCAGTTCTAATTTGTTTGATTGCTGATATGTTCTTACGGAATTAGTCTCGACCTTACAATGAACTTTTTCATATTGATAATAGTTTTAATCTGTTTATATTGATAAAAAATTGAGCCAGTCCTACGTATAAACATGCAGTGAAAAAAAGTCACTTACAATATAAAATTCTATAATGCACATTGGTTTTAGCATTCATTTTAAATTACTTGACATTATATAACCTTATTTGCAAAATATAGCTTAACACATTCAGCATTAAATCACTTTTGCTGTATTTACAATGCTCGTTTGGAAATGTATTTCATTGTACCAGTGCCTTGACGTAAAGTTTCTGCAGAAGATTTCTTCTTATCTTTAAACACAGTTAATTACTATTAATCTAATGCGTCAATCGTATATCCTACACATTCTCACAATACTCTCTCTCACACACACACAGACACACACACACACATATATATATACATATATATATATATATATATATATATATATATATATATATATATATATATATATATATATATCTGTATGGATAAACCTAAGGAGGATAAAATCCAGAGAGCTCAATGTAAATCCAGAGCAAATAATTTATATAAAAACAGACCACTTTAAGGTTCCATGTAATAAATTATTTCACCACAGCCCTTTTAAAGGACTGCGGATCATCAGACTAACATATTAACTTAACTAAAATTTAAGACATTACTTATCTAGAAACAGTCACGAGTTAAATTCATGAACATAATTCAAACGGATAGAGATGTCAACTTAATAATCAATAATAAAATTTTTTAAAGAGATTAAAAAAAAGATTGCTAGAAGTATTCTTTTAATGTACTTTCTATGAATATTTTTCTAATCGACTATTTCATAGAAAATCCCCAAAATTTAAAAAAAAATTAAATCACTAACAAACATCAAATTAAATTATTTGTAGACAGTTTAGAGACATTCAAATTTATATCAAACATTATAATCTTTATGAACCCCCAAAATAACACTTTCAAAGTAAAACAAAATAACAGCGTCAGTTTCCAACCTTTTTTTTTCTTTCTACAAAGAAAATTAGTGATACCTTCTCTCATGAATTCCTTCTCTCTTTTTCTCTCTATGGGTTTTTCTCCTCTACCCCTTCGATATCAATATATAACTTCCGTTAAGTTAACCGTTTAAATGTGTCAATATCTGCTAACTCACTTATGTCTTCTCTCTTCCCCCTCACTTCCTCACTTCGTTAATTTACATATGTTTAATACGGCCCGTCAAAAATGTTTAAATTTTCTTTTCATTTTTTGTTTGTAATAAAGTCTGATGATCCGCTGTCCTTTTAAAAGGGCTGTGGTGAAATAATTTATTACATGGAACCTTAAACTGGTCTGTTTTTATTTAATATATATATATATATATATATATATATATATATATATATATATATATATATATATATATATATATATATATAAAGCCAATAAATACACTAAGACTCAAGGCGTTACTAGAAAAAGAAAAACCTCCGTTAAGAAGCGAGAACATAATATGGCGATTGATATCTCGACTTCATAACTGAAACCGAGATACCGCCGCAGGGCAAAATAATTGCATATTCTTCTTGGATTTTATCGCAAGACCATATGTAAAAGAGATATTCAATACAAGATCGAATGGTAGACTTATAAATATGTAATCTACCTTCCGGAGTGAACAGGAGCGGAGCTGGACACAGTTAACCAAACTTTCTAGTAGCAGACTTAAATTATTCAGTATAATTTTTCCACTTCATGACAATAGAGCACATTAACCCGAGCAGACAGAATAACACCTTTTGCCTTCTAACTCTTTCCGCTCATTATTAATGTTTCTGTTCCTAATTCTTCCACACCCTGTAACCCCATGTGATAGCGATTAAAAACAGAAGAGTGACCGTTTAGGACAACTTTCAACTCACAATTTGATACGAAAGACTAAATCGGTTCAAAAATTCTCCCGGATTCACAATAACAATTCAACTTGTGAAGAAGGCCGTCATGCCAAATCCTGTCAGATGCTTTCGATATGTCCAATACAACTGCCGTGCTTAACCCTTCTAAACTAAAGCTTGAGGGACACTTTCCTCAACAATCAGCCTTTTACCTAGAGAAACAAAAGCTATATTTCTTGTATAAAAATGTCCTCTGTTGTAAGATACTTAACTAATTCAGCATTAGATGCTATAATAGTTTGCTAAAATGTGGTAGAAGGCTAATATGCAAATAGTTGAAAGGTCGTACGGTTCACCAGAATTCTTTAAGACAGAAACAAGAGATTTCCAGCTGGCAGGGAAGCATAGGGTAGCGTGACATTTATTATATTTTTTAGAGAGGACAGGGGCCAGTTCGGGAGCTCACTTCTTTATGATTATTACAGAGATACCATTGGGTCCACATGCTTTGTGGGGATCTAGATTAGAGATTGTAGCAGAAAAAATGGAATGGTTTATATTTATATCACTTAGTTTTTTCTAAGTGAGAATTTAAGAATGGATATTCTAGTCGAGTACAGAGTAAATTTTGAGGAGAATTCACATGCAGACATTCAACTTCATCAGTAGAAGATGTTAACACCCCAAATTTATTGAAAAGAGGAGGTATATAAAACTTATTCAGATTTAATACACTATTACAGAAACTTCAGTAATCATTAAGGCCAAAGTTGTTAGACTTTGTTTAAGAATTGCGAAAAGTATTGTTCGTTTCGAGCTCATTCGGTTTATCTCTCAGACATTTTCTGGGATTTTGCTGCTTCCTATGTTAAAGGAACTGAAATATAACATGTGGATAAATAAACACATTTTTAATTCTGGGTACAGCTGGTCTTTATTTATGTTAAACGTTATATTTTTTTTTACTACTTATGATAGGGACTTTAATTACTTTTAGAAAATTTTGCAGTTAGAAATGAATATCATATTTGTACTCGACAAACAATGTTCGGCTTGAAGTTGGGAAATGCTCGTGCTGATATTAATAACCCCTTATGGAGCGAAATTTGCTTTAGTTGTCTCGATAATCTCGAAGTGGTAAATTCAAAATTATGTCTTCGACAGAAACGTGGTTATTTATGGGCATTTCAATTCATAAAGAAATTGAGTTATATATTGTTTTGATCTGCTGATGCTAACAATAGTTGTTTTGAGATTTGTTGCCTTTTTCTTTTTTTGCAAAGAATGTAAAAAATAATTGAATGTTTTTTTTTTAAGAATACACACATATTTAAAATAACCGTATGAGTTTATAAAATGTCGATCTCTTCATGATACCTTGTTTTAAATTCATAGAATTGAACTTTGTACGTTGGATAAGGCATTAGCACTTTCTGATTCCCATGCATAACAACCTTCATTGCATGGATTTTGAAAAAGATTACTGGGTATTTGATTCTCTGATACGACGTTTAATTATTTTTAGCAATAAAGAAGGAAATCAAAAAGATCAAAATCACATGTATTCAGTGTTTATAAAATTCGGAATGAAGATAAAAGTATGTTGTCTGAATTTATTTTTTAAAAATCGATAAAAAAAAGTTAAGTTCTGCTGATGAATTCCATTAACATTATCAGACATGTTGTTCGCAGTGTACATATTTTAATCTAGATATTTTTTTAGAAGATTGAAAAATCACGTTATGTAATTATTCTATTACTTTTAAAGAAGTAACGCTGGGTCACTGCGAAAGAAAATGGTGCAAATGCTTCTTTATATAAACTTGTTATTAGCTTTAATGGTAATATTAGCCGCCTCCCTAAAAGGAAAACTTTGGCATTCACTGACCCAGCAACCAGTACTCTTTTCAGTTGAAATTTATAAAATCATTGTCTTAAAACACTTTTTAGGAAACCCCCTTTTTTTTCCAATCTAGTATCTGTTATCGCTCAGAATTTTGGGAGGATTTCATTCCTAACCAATTTGAAGTTAGCATCTTGATTATGTTATTATGTTCTCTTCGAGTTACATGTGCCATCCATTTTAGATGAAGTTGCTGTTTGTAGTCCTGAAATGTTGGAATTTATGGTATTTGGCAGTTATTTGTGATTCTATAGAACGAATCGCCAATGTTTAATGTAAAATGTTCTTTTCCAAGACCCTCAAGCTTTACTCGCTCATAGTCATTTCTCACAACTGATATTAGGAAGCTGTTGTATAAAGCTGACACTTTAGATATTTTTGAAGGCCTGCCATCTATATGAAAGCTACGATGTGGCTAGGCTAATGAAGGACATGATAAGCATTTTCAGGTTGATGTTTTAGTTTCATATTAATTTGCGGTATTGGCCGAAACAGCATGTGGCACAACCTATTCTATGTTTAGTTTATTTTCTCCTATAAATAATTTGTTATCTATACTGATCTTGATTTTTGATACTGGATTCCAGCTAGGTGCAAATCACTGCTTTCATTTTAATTCAAGATAATATTTTGAGTTTTGGAAAGGTTTAACTTGATTCACATTTCTTGGAAAATTTGATAGATGATGTGGATTTTCTGTCCAAAATAAATCTTAACCCAGATATTAACACCTATGTCATCAGTATTGCCACCCATCCTCAGTACATTGACGTCGAGAGGGAAAGGAACATCATTGTCTTTTATTGGTAGACATGTTTTGGATGTGATATAGAATGTTTAAATTGTCATTGGACCTCACGTCTGTGTTAGGAAATACACAGAGAGCATTGTCTAGGAAGAGATTAAATAGACTGGGCTATCACTTCTGATTTTTTTTCCTTACTGCTCTCCTCGCAAGAAAAGTAAGTTTTTGTAGATCTATGCAATTCCTCCATTGGATTAAGGCATTCAATGGATTCGGAGCATGGAAGGCGGTTTCTAATGGATGAGGAAGTTTCTATTGATGCGTTCATATAATTGTTTGATGACATATCATGGTTACCTCCATTACAGAACAAAAACCAAACGGGGTCATAAGGATTTGATTTTCCTAAAACGATGATAGCCTATTTAATATAATGTTCCTTAATACATTCACAATGATGGATCCATCAGAGCTACCTCTGTATGCATGACGGCCTTGAGGACTGTATTTCTTTTTCCATAACGCTTTAATGCGTCATAGATCCTTCTTTTCAACGGTGATTTTCTGATTACAGACTTATTTCATAAAGTACAGGATCTACCGGGAGAAATTAAGCTATTTTCAAATGTTTACGTTCAATGATGTGTCATGCATATTCCTTAGTTTAATAGCTTTGTTAATTCCCTCATCAATAGGTTCGTTATTGTTTATGTTAGTGAAGGGGCGTTATAACGGCTGCATAAATATTAGTATATATTGTATTTCTTCAGGTATCATAACTTTAGACTAGTCAGTTTTGAAATGCAATTCAAACTGTTTTTTAAAACCAGAACATTTTTATGTGGATGATTTGATCATATGATAATATTGTGTTTTTTCGTTTTTCTCTACATTTTAATACATTTTCTGTGCTTTTTGGCTTCATTAATTTCATTTAAGATTTTCCATAAATATTAGTTTCTTTATTTTTATCGTTGCTTATTAATTGTATTATATTTTTATTTTTTAATTATTTCTTCCTTGTAAAATTTTTTTCAACTCAAGATTATTGGTATATCTTTTTCCTTCTAGGTCTTCTTTAAATAGTCTCACTGGATACATGATTAGATTCTTTAGATTTACTAAAATGAATTTGAAGTCTAATCTGTTACTAAATTTGAAAAGTACACTTACATTTTTATGCACTTGGATGTTATACCACAGAGTTTTCTTTGGAAAGCGATGTATTTTGTTGTCCGTTTAAATACGAGTATTTTAAAATAATTATATATGAACATGAAACAGACTATCGTGACTGCGTGCTGACTTCAATGTCCACTTTTATATTTACATGCATTCTATCCCTGATACTAAGCACCTTAACCCATAACTATAGCATACCGTCAAACTATATTTTATCGTAGATTAACATATGAATGATGAATACTTCTTCAACCGACTAATTTCCAAAACTTGACTAAAAAATCATTAATTATTTTGTGTTTCTTTGCTGATCAATAATTCATTTTCCCGTTAATATTAATTAAAGTCAATATTATTTTAATATAATTTAATATGGAAGATAATATATTAACATCAACAGAATTAAATATAAATTCAAAATCACGTTTAAATTGAGGTTAATGTATATTTTGTGTTCTCATCAGAAAATAAATTGTCGCCAATCATTGAAAGGTATGGATATAGTCGTCGTACTTAGGGCGAAAGTACTTTGGTCCTATTAATGAAACTGTGTAGTACTTGATTTCCAGCGCTATATATATATATATATATATATATATATATATATATATATATATTAAAGTTTGCATAGCTTTAAATATCAATTTTTGTTGTATTCTTGGGTATCAAAGTTTCTCGGTAATGTCCGTTCTTCAAGGGGTTCTGTTTTTTTAAATGATATTTCTAATTTTTTCAGTTTATACCGCGTCTTTTTTCAGTCCGTTTTGAACAGGCTCACGTTCGCGAATTTTACTTTTGTTTACTTCTCCATTTTTGTAAATTAATATTCGAAAATAGAATTTTGTATGGTTTATATTGAAGTTGTTATATTATATTTTTAATTAAATTGGGATATTTGTTAATTTGTATTATTAATTGAATTATTATATTTTATATGACTATTGTTGTATTACTATTAAAGTAAGAATGTAAATATTTGTTAATATGTCCCAATCGGCCCAATATCACGTTTTTCTTATTTAATTATCTAATTTGATTATTAAAATTTATTAATGACAATTTTCATTCTAAATACAGTCTACAGTTTCTATTGGTAATTTGTTTTTTCATGACTTCATATATATTTTGCTAATTTTGTGCTATTTGCGTATTTATCGATTTGAAATAACATCATATTATCATTAATCTTTTTATAAACATTGTTTCGGTTGTACTTATGTAATGTTTTTCTTCTACGTTAATATTATTTTATACAGTTGCTTTATATATTGTATTATTAGTTAAACATTTATTATTTAGTGACAGTTGCAATTATTATTGTTATTTTAGAGATGTGCGTTATTATAATTGTTTCTATATAATAATTTTCATTATGCTTATTTGTTATCTGTCTATATTTCTGAGATGAGGTATTATGTGGACTATTTAAATTATTCGGACTATTGTCTTCATATTTGTTGCCATATTTATCACAACGTTTCGTCTGTTGTAAGCTCCGGCAAATTTCGTTGTTGTTATGGCATTTCTTTGTCACTCTTTATTACTGCTTCCCATATTGTATACATTTCTATACTTGGTCTGGACAGGAGATTTTTGTGGCTTACCATATGTGCTGATTCCTTAAGTTTACGAATTTTCCAGTGATGTTCTTTGATATTATTTCAACATGATCCCATTACATTAAAGGGACAGCCTGTCTCTCCTTTATATTTCTTTCCGCGTCTGCACGGCATGGCGTACATACAGTCTTTAGTCATGTTCTCTTTATGGGGGAGTCTCATTCGGGAGAGGTATCTGTGAAGTGTCGTCCGACTTTTGAAGGTTGTCCTGATCTTATATGGACCGCAGATCCTTTGCATTTCCTCTGATAACCCATTCACATAAGGGCAGAGGAGTGTTGTTGTCCTCCTCTTGGACCCGCCTATCCCAGTTTATTGGGGCTGCTGCCATGTACCCAGGGTAGTTGTTACGTTATACTGACCAATTCTTTATCTAATGTCTCTGGGAACCACTTATGACTTTTGTTGGTGTTGTAAACAGAGGACGGCCCCTTTCTGTACGCTGTATTTATGGTGGTAGATGAAATTGAGGTACTGTTCAGTGAATGTCGGTTTACGGTATACATATGTCTTGAACCCATGCTCTGTTCGAGATATTAGAACATCCAGGAATGGGAGTATGTTGTTACTCTCTTTCTCCATCGTGAACTGTATCGAAGGTTTTATTGAGTTCACATGGTCCAGTACAACCTGAACATCTTTCTGGTGTGGCCAGAGTGTGAAGGTATCATCTACGTACCTTATCTATCGCGTTGGCTTTAGAGATATAGATTCTAATGCCATTTCCTCAAAGTATTCCATGTATACATTCGCCATTGCTGTTGATAATGGCGAACGAGTTGCTACGCCCTCATCCTGTTGATATATGTGTGATCACATTCCGAAGTGTGTTGTTTGTGTAGAGAAAGTCAACATCTCCATCAGATCATCTATTGGAATACTGGTTCGTTCTTCTAGGGATGAGTCAGAGGCCAATCTGTCTCTGACTACTGACAGCGCCTCCTCTGTGGGTACATTGTTGAAAAAAATCACCACGTCCAAGTTCAACATCTGGTTAGATAGGATTAGTGAATCTTAGGGAGACCGTATCTGTGAGGTAGCTTGTTGTAACTCTACGCAGAGTTACAACAAGCTACCTCACATATACGGTCTCCATAAGATTCACAAAGACGGCATTCTGCACAGGCCGATTGTTAGTTGCCAAGGCTACGTGTGCCACCTTCTGAGATATAATTCCTTGTAGATATAATTGACCCATTGATCGGAAAGTCACATTTATATGTCCGAAACTCCGCCCAATTCGTGGAAATAATCAAAGATGCCCCCATCCTATCTAACCAGATGTTGAGATTGGTCAAGTTCTAGTTCCACGAGCCATGTCTAATGGATGTCAGTTATGAATTATCTCATGTTAATTAACCGCGTATTGAACTCACACACTTTGTGTCCTGTCACTCTGGGTTCAGGTTGAAATCATAGACAAAGAACATCATTGGAAAATTGGTAAAATTAAGGAATCAGTATATATGCTAGGCCGCAAAAATCTCCCGAGCGAACAAGCATAGAAATGAATTCAATATGAGCTCTGGTAAAAAAGTGAGTGCTGAAGACATTAGGCTTATAATACTGAGAAATTCATACACAGATGTCCTCAAGGATGCTTGACACAGTGGATAAAGGACGCAGTGACAGGACACAAAGAATGAGAGTTCAATAACTGGTTAAGGCGGTGGAGAACTTGGAGAGGGAAATTAACAGGAGATAACTGATAACTGACATCCGTTAGAAATGGCACGTAGAACAAGAACAGTCTACCCCAGCGAGCGAAATAAAGGTTTCAGTTCCACATTCCAAACATCTGAAGAAGGCCGAAGTGTACAACAAAACGCTTATTTATTATTTTCTCTTAATATTCATACAACTCTAACTGTTTTTTATTGTATTTTTGTTAATGATTTTTGATATTTTACAAATTTTAGGGAATTTTTTTTCAATTAATCTCAAGAATATTTCTCCTATTGTTGTTTTTAATATATTATTTTAAGGTGGGTTAAACCAGATTATGTCTCCCTTTCATTTCGATTTGTGTGTATTGTTTTTAGTTATGTATTTTAATTTAGTCGAATAATCACTTTATTTAATTCTTATTCATATATCTTTTATTTTTATTGACTATTTTTGATATCTTCCATTTCATAGAATCTTCTTGAATTGTCGGCATGAATAAATGTTTAATTCGATTTATTGATTATATATTATTTATTAATTCTTCTAATTGTAATTTATTGTTGTTTGTTCTTGTTTCTATTGTATTTATTATGCATATTAAGTCATTTTCGAAATCTATGAGTTCTTTTGTTTAGGTGAGCATTACATTATCGAAAATCCAAATTTGTTGTTATTCTTATTGTCATTATTATTGTTATCATTTTTAAGAAAGTAAAATAACTTCTATCGTAGTATTTTAAGGAAATGTTCTATTTTTGCAATAAGCATAATTTTGTAATCGGGTACATTAGATATGGGTATATTTTTAATGAATAATGAAATGTTTGATCCCATATTTTTATGAAATATAATAATAGTAATTAATAAATATTTATATAATCAATTGTCTACAAAGTGATAGATTTATAATATTATATAAACATATTACTTAAATTAAATATCAAGTTTTTGTTGCTTTCCCTGAATTCGAATTTTAAATTGATATCTAAAGTTAAGTAAACGTTTTATATAATATTATTAATGATCTATTTTAAATATTATTTTAATATATTTTTATTATTAAGCCCTATATATAAAATATCTGCTGTTTCTTAAATATATATATATATATATATATATATATATATATATATATATATATATATATATATATATATATATATAATTTTAAAACCAAGACTTCGTAAATTTACGTGTAATATCTATCCGGTTGGTATCATTATTTCGTTTGTGCCTGCAAAGTAAAATTCATTTTGTCAGTGTCTGTTCCATGTGTACCTGTCTGTAATGTCAGTCCTCATGAAAGGTTTGCACGTCCATTTTTATTGAAGCTCAATGTCGATCTGTAATTCGGAACAAATTGAATATTTCAGGAACATGACGTGATGGGGTTTCAAGAAGAAGGAGCAATTCGTTTGGCTCTGACAGGCGCTCATGATGCTTTCTTAGATAACAAAGCCCCAGAGGCAAGGTTATTATTATTAGTCTTAATATTTTGTTTTCTTGCTTTTTTAACGGAAGCCATTTTGTGAGATTCGCGCCAGTGATGAAAACGATTAAGATTTTCAGATAAAAAGTACTCGGTTTGAAAGATAATGAAAATAGCAAGGAGTAAAAGGAAGAAAAAGTAAGTGTAAAAGCAGGAGAGGAAAGCAGCTAAAATACACAAGGAAATCGGAAAGATCGAATAAAAACAGAAAACAACAAAATATTAGTGCTGGAAAGTGAAAATAATGGAAATTCGTAAAAAGAAAGCAAATTCACTATTTTAATGGAAAACATAGACGCAGATTAGAATAAAGTAATAAAATAAGACGTAAGAAATAAAATAATAATAACATAAATGGAAGAGAAAATGAAAAAAAACTGGGAAAGAAGAAAAGCAAATAAAAGAAACACTAGTAAAAGAAGAAAAACACGGTAATAAAGCAAAAAGGTAAAGAAGAAAAGCAAAATAAACATCAACAAATACACACTCCAAAAAAATAACGAAAAAGAAAAAAACAAGGAAAAGAAAAAAACAAAAATAAGAAAAGATAAAAAAAGAAGAATAACAATGAAAAGAAAGGCCAGAAAAAGAAAAGAGTCAAATGAAAAACAGAGAAAAGAAGAAAAAAAGGAAAAAGAAAGAAAAAGAAAAGGTATAAAGAATAAATACACTTGAAAAATTATATAAAATGATTTACTAAGAAACATTTCCTTATTTTGGTTGTCATCGAAAAACGTTTTGGCCGTTGTAACCTCCGGCCTTCCTGTTTTGTCTGTTTTGTAAGCTACCGGGAAATTCAATGCCAAAATAAAAAAAAAAAAAAAATGAAGTTCATATAATATGAAAGTCTAATTACAAAAATAAAACCGTTATAAATTCGCCGAATTTCCAATATATCACGAAACAATATGCACCTTCACAAAGCTTATATCTGTTATACATCTTAGCAAAAAATCTCACAAATAGAATCGGTTACGATTTCACACAGAATACAACCGTTGTTTATATACAAAATAGAGAAAGTAATTCAGAATAAATTATTAGGCTGTTTGCATTACGTTTTAGTTGCGTAGAGGCAAAGATGGATACATTTTTGCATAAATAACGCAAAAAGGAAAATATACTGATGTGTCATTTTAACAGATATATTTACCAAAATTACACAAAAACGTCTCTAAATAGTAAAGAGTAAATTTATTCCATAATTTTCCATTGGCTCCAACCACGAAATCTCCTGCAGTTCTTCTGGACGGTCTTCTTGCCTTTCAGTTCATCATTGGTGTTGAAAAGAGTTTTGTTGGTCTCTTGATAAACTGTGCCGCACATATAATAATGAAAGGTGTTGCAGTCTGAGGAGTTATGTGCTGAAATGTAAGGGATGATGGGGTCGCAAAAATTGACTGACAGCCATGACTGGTTCCTCCTGCTTGTGTGGCATGGGTCAGAGCCCTTTTGCCAGACATATGGGCTTCCAGCAGCCACGTTCTTGAACCAGAGCACTCCCTCCTTGAGGCACTTGATGTAGGCCTCCGTTTTGAGACTTAGATCCTCACTAACAAATTCAGGAGTTATTTTCCTATGAGAACGAGCTGTGTGAGTTGCCTGAGCTGCCTAACCTTTGTAATCACCATTGGACTAATCAGTCTCTTTCTGAATCCTCTGCACTGTCCTCAGATTGGAACTCAAACACTGAAATGCTTCCATTGGAGCGAATTCCAAGTAGTACAGTATGCCGTTTCCAAATTCCTGGCACAGTGAATTGCATGATAGTGCTCTTTTTCTCACAAATGGTGATCAACTTACCCTGTGCAGTCGGTAAAATAAAAGAAAAAAACACATGCACAAAATAAGAAAATATAAAATGTCGACAATTTACCCATCGCACGCTTTATATAGAAAAAATGTAAATTAAATGTATTTTAATAATATTTATCAAAACTGTATTCACTTAATTTTCAACAAATACAGTAAAGGTGAAAGGCAACGTTTATACAGTTTTTGAGAAATTTGTATTCCTTTAAATATCTACGTTTGAAGAAAATTTTCATTATTTTCCTTGAAAATGTTTGAATGATCTTTTTAACTTCGTTGTTTCTGTTCCTTTTTTCTGCCATTGATGGAATTTTGTAGTCGTCAAAAGAAACGAAAATCTCCAGCTGTTAAATCTGGGGAGTATGAATGTTTTGAAAGAAAGTCTGATCCTAAAGAAATATATTTATAATTAACCCATAGCTGTTGGAACCGAAGTGGTTTTTGCGTGTAAATGAATATAATGAAAGAAGCTTGATTTGAAACTCAGATCTCCCATGAGCAATTCCGATGCATTATCCATTATCCCATTCGCACATACAAGCTTACTGCACCTGGTATTGCCAAACTGTTACCCATCTAGGTACTGAACATTTTCGACGGTGCTTAACTTCGGTGATCGAAAACCATATACACATGTAATTTAGTCGATGATCATAGTAAATGCAAGAATTATCCCCTGAATATTTCGGTGAACATCAGATTATTTCCAAGCACGTATGTGTAGATTCAAATTAAGTCATTATCATTGCATACGCACAGAAGTTTTGTATTCATTCTTTAGCATATGGTATGCATATGTAGGTAACTATAAAAATTAAATAGAATAGTATAATTAAATATTTCATTGAAGTTTGAATTGGCGTTCTACTTCTAAAACTATAGTATTCCATTCAGATATATGTATAATATTATACAAATGACGCATTGATTGTGCATTTCATTCATGAAGTAACGTCACGTGTCATGAGCTGAAAGTTTCATTATGAGTGAGGAGATTCATATGTACAATTTTCCTGTTAATAATCTTGCCTTGGTAGACACAATTATAATTGCCTAATAAAGGATATTATCATCAAAACCTATTGTAAAAAATAAAGTATTCGTAAATATTTAGGAGATATTTTGAATGAACTTGCGGAAGCGATTTGGCTCATCTGTGACAATGATAGATATTACATTTGATGCAAACTATGCAAATGTAGTGATGTAAAAGGCGATTATTTCCCTTTAAACTGGTAGACTATACTGATATATTAAGGAGTTCTTCAGGGTTACGTGACAAACTGTTTAGAATAGTCAGATGCTAAATAATGATTAGTAATCATTGTATAATATTGTAATACTTTTGGTGTATTATGTAAATATGACGCACTCTTATTTCTAAAGTGAATCTACATTCAACTTTTGATAATTACATTTTGTTTGAGTTGATCAGTTTATCATTCTTTCCACATGATCCTCCATATATTTGAATCATTTTATTGCCAGTGTTTGAATTTCTGCGTGAAAGTTTAATCAAAATAAGAGGAGCAGAGATGATTCATACATTAAGACGGATAAAGTAGTTCTCATTGGAAGACACGTTGTCCATGGCTTGCAAAATTTTTGTCTGTGGAATGACGATTGCATATTACTGACCATTTTAAAACTGTGGTTCACCAGGTTTGGCACAGCATGTGAGAAAGATAACGGTGCAGTACCAAAGTCGTATTATTTGCTGAGATTTAAATAGCTTTAACAAATATATAGAGAAAATAAAGTGATAATATATTGGATAAGTCATGTGAATATAATATTAAAAGGCAGGAATAATAATAATGATAACAGTAGTAGTAATAATAATAATGATATTAACAATAATAATAATAATAATAATAATAATCGAAATTCAATCTCTGTCTCTTTAATGCGCATACACGCACAGACACACACATATATATCTATATATATACGAAAGACTTAGAGGTATCAGTATTAAAGTATGTTATATATGGGAAAGAATTAAATTAAAAATAATGATATGGATACAAATTGGTGTAATAACGACGTATTAGTCAATTGGCATATTGATGTAGAAAACAAACACACATACACACACATATATCTGTATATGTATGTTAGAAAGAGGGAAGGAAACGGAGAATAAAATAACGTGAGAGGGCAAGTGCACAGACTGGCAGCGATGAACTAAATA
The DNA here is from genome assembly GCA_903632075.3 of Acanthosepion pharaonis. Taxonomy (NCBI): domain Eukaryota; kingdom Metazoa; phylum Mollusca; class Cephalopoda; order Sepiida; family Sepiidae; genus Acanthosepion; species Acanthosepion pharaonis. The sequence continues at coordinate 1,005,118 of CAHIKZ030000136.1, forward strand.
TGATCTATTTGGTTTACAAATATATATATATACATATATATATATATATATATATATATATATATATATATATATATATATATATATATATATATATATATATATATATTGAGCATTTATCATGCTTTTCAGTTTTGATGGGTACCGGGTAATTACATTCAAGTATCCAATTACACATACTCCTTCCATCGCGTAATTTTAAACTTTCGTTTTATTTTGTTTGATTCTCATCTGTTTCAACTCCACTTCACATCCGATATTTTTAGCTTTAACGTATAACCCTCGTGTTCATTGCATGTTAATTTCTATAGCTCACTTGAAGTGTTTAAACATTCACTGTTCAACTGGTAGAAAAACTATTATCTTTCCAATGACAGATAAAGTAATTAGATGAATGGTTTTTGTGTACTTTGCACATGACGTATGTCCCTTCAGTTTACCAAAGTAGGTTACATTGAAATGTTATTTCTGAACTGCTTTCACAAATTCTTGTCGTCTGTATACGGATTGCAGCCTCCCTATATTTTTAAATTTGTTATGGTACGGTTCCTTGTACCACGGTGATAGTCCAAGGTAGAACCAATAAAGAAGAACTCGAACACGTATATGGAATAACACAGATATATTACAAACAGGAATATATACAGAGAAGTAGAAAGTGTTAGTATGAACAATCAAGTTTAGTAGTAATTGCCTGAACACGACTCTGTTTCGGACTGCCTCTGACTCGACTGACGGACTCGCTCTGACTGACTGACAGACTCCTGATGGACTTCACTCCAAACTTCAGACTGAACAGTATTTAGTCACCCCCCACGAGGGCATCATGTTGCACAAGGCCAGTTTAACGTGGGATCTCCGAGCCCGTGGGCTCCCGCCAAAAATATTCCCTTTGAACACGGATAAACGTATTCAGGGTCGGTTTACCTCCCGGAAAGAGACTCCGTCCTTCGGCGTAGCCTCGTACGGCTTCATCCCCGCCCAAAGGCAGAGATTTCAACCGATCAGCCGGTCGTCCGACTTCAGACTGAACAGTATTTAGTCACCTCCACCACGAGGGCATCATGTGGAACAAGGCTGGTTTAACGTGGGATCTCCGAACCCGTATAAACGGGTTCAGGGTCGGTTTACCTCCCCCAAAGAGACTCCGCCCTTCGGCGTAACCTCGTTCGGGTTCCTCCGCGCCCGAAGGCGGAGAGTTCAACCGATCAGCCGGTCAGCCGGTCGCCCGACTTCAGACTGAACTCCCTGCTTCCTCTTGAGGCGCAGTATTTATTACGTATGGAATAGTCCATTATGTTATTATGGGTAAGGTCCCATACCACCCACTTCCGAAAATTTTGCTTAGCAGGGTTTTTTTAATATCTTTTTTTCTTTGGATATATTTCCAAAGGTTCAGTAAATTTTCTTTTTCTAGACGATTTTCTTGGTTCTGGCATTATTTGCAGTCTTTTTACATCGAATGTGTCGAAAATCGTATCCAATTGAGGTGGACCGTTAGCATCCTTATTTCGTTTACGTGTCTTCTGTGTAGAATTTTTTTCTTTGAACTATGTACATCATATTGCCAATTCTTTTCTCAATTATCCCTTGTTCCCAACAAGAGGTATTATTTTTTTGTGCCTTAAAAATCTTTTTCCCCTGGGTGGAATTTTCTTTTTGGTGTGTAGGACAGTGTTACTTGTTTTGTTTTACTTGGTAGTAATTTATCGAACGCTGATCTGATTTTCCTAGCAAACATGATATCTTCTGGTGATAATGTTGATGGTGTCGCATTATTTGGCGTTGTTCTATATACCAGTAGGAATTGCTGTAATGCTTTCTCCGTAGGCACATCATACGCTTTTCGTAATGCTCTTTTGAGAGTATCCACGAATCTCTCCGCTTGTTCATTTTATCTTGGATGATAAGGCTGGGATTTTATATCTTTTACTTGATAGATTTCGCAAAACTCTTGGAAATCTGCTGACGTGAATTGCGTTCCATTATCTGTTACTAAACAGTCCACTACGCCAAACGGATTGAATAGCTCGTGGAGGAACTTTATGGTCATTTCTGTAGTAGGACTTTTGCACCGAAACACCTCCGGTCATTTACTGTAGCTATCAACTATGATTAAATAATAGAACCCGTCAATTGGTCCTGCATAATCTGCGTGTATTCTTGACCATGGACGATCAGTTTCAGGCCAAGGCTTATGTATGATTGGCGGTGCTTTAGCTGCTAAATTACAACCCTTCCACATTTCCACCATTTGAGTAATATCCTGGTCCATATTCTTCCAATATGCATCGCTTCGCATTAGCGACTTCATTCTATTTTTACCTGGGTGTCTTTTAGTATCCGTTTTTGTAAAGTTTTGGGGATTACAACCCTTTCTTTGTAAAGTTGCACATTATCGCATAGAGAAATCTGTCCGAAATTTTCTCATTTTTTTCTGCTATTTTTGCTTTTGTTTCATTAATAAATTCATCATTTTTGGCTTCATTTTTTATGTCTTGCAATGTGATTGGGAGCTTTCTGACTGTACAACATAGTACTGTTCTTATGTTTTCTTCATTTCTAAGGGCTGCGATTACCGTATCTTCCAATGGCTCTGTCTTTGCTGGTATAAGACTCGACAGACCATCCGCGTGCCCGATTCTTTTCGTTGGTAAATATTCCAATCTGAAATTATTGTTCAGAAGAATCGTTACCCATTACCAATCGTTAGCCTATTTGCCGTGTACACCGGTAGACTTTTTTTTAACCAAAACTTTTTATTAACGGTTTGTGATCCATCTGCAGAGTAAAGTGTCTACCATAGACGTATCTATGGAATCTTGTTACTGCGAAGATAATTTCTAGAGCTTCCTTCTCAATTTGTGAATAGTTTTTCTCCGCTGGTAGTAGGGTTCGAGAAGCATGTGCGATAGGTTTTATTGTCCCATCTGGCATTTTATGTAATATTCACGCTCCGACACCGTAGGCGCTCGCATCACTTGCTACAAAAATCTCTAGTTTAGGATCATAGTGTGCCAAAAATAAATCCGATGTTAATGTCTTGATTATTTTTTCACATGTTTCCTGGCATTGATCTGTCCACTGCCAAACTTTTTCTTTCTTTAGCAGTTCGTTCAATGCTGCGCGAAGTGTATGCATTTGAGGTATGAATTCCTGGTTGTAATTCACTCAAATTTTTTGGGTCGGGAATTGTTATTATAGCTAACTTTTCTTGTTTACAAAATAGGCTGATATTACTATGATTGTTGAATGTTTAGGCTTTTTAAAAAAAAATATATATATACATATGCATATATATATATATATATATATATATATATATATATATATATATATATATAGAGAGAGAGAGAGAGAGAGAGAGATAGATAGATAGATAGATTATTAATTTTAAAGAGAATTTTCGAAGCCAAAATTGGTGTTTATTCGGTGGATGCCTGATAAGGAAGCATTTAAGGTAGCAAGTTTTGTGGTAGAGAACTCAATACCAACGGTAGACATACAGCGTTAACAGAATTAATATGAAGTATTTTGACTTAACTCATATTTACTTCGAAATTTTGTAGTTGCATAGATGTAACCACGAGAGTGCCAAGTGAAAAAGCATTTTTCATATGGATTCTCTCTCTTTCTCATATATATATATATAACAACAAACAGCTAGCCGACAAAGAAACCTACAAAAGCATACCTACAGATCCCCTTCCAGAATACCAAAAAGAATTAACTAGCTCACTAAACATAATGCTTCGCAACAATCTAATCGACAAGGAAACATGCACAACACTTACACCCACAAACATTACACCTGCCCGCTTCTATCTCCTTCCTAAAATACACAAAAGCAACAATCCAGGAAGGCCGGTTATTTCTTCGTTCAACTGCCACGACAAAAAATTTCCAAATACATAGACCATTACATACAACCGCTAGCTAAGGAAGTAAAATCCTACATCAGAGACACAACAGATCTACTGAACAAAATTAATCACATACAAACAGTACCAGAGAAAGCTATTCTAGTGACTATGGACGTTAGGTCACTATATTCAAACATTAAAAACATCGAAGGGCTGGCTGCCCTTCAGGAAGCACTTACTAAAAGAAGAAAACAGGACCCCCCCCCCCACAGAAGTCATCATAAAACTCATGGAGCATGTCCTTACATTGAATACTTTCAACTTCAATGGAGCACACTACCTTCAAATAAGAGGTTGTGCCATGGGCACCATTGCAGCTCCATCATATGCTACAATATTCATGGGAAAATTTGAGGAGACACATATCTATCCAATCATTGGTAGCGACTGCGTATTCTATGCAAGATATATCGATGATATATTCTTTGTATACACGGGTAGTGATGACAAACTTACCCAATTCCTTATGACCCTAAACACAGTGCACGACTCAATTAAGTTTGACTATGAAAAATCCACAACATCAGTAACATTTTTAGACACCCGCATTTACATAGATTAAAACAGGAAACTACAAACGACACTACACACTAAAATCACCGACACCCACAACTATCTACACTTTAAGTCTTCCCACTCTAATCACCTCAAAGAGAACCTTTCCTATTCACAAGCACTTAGACTCAGAAGGATATGTTCCAACAATGAAGAATTAAATAAACACATTGAAAATCTGGAGCATCAATTCACAACACGTGGCTATAAACAACACCTAATCAGGGAACAAATAAATAAAGCAATTTCCACACCTAGAGAAGGCACCCTAATATACAAGATTAAAAAATAAATCTAGCCGCATTCCTCTAGTAACCACTTTCAATCCCACTCTGCCTCCACTATCCCAAATAATCAAACGTCGCTGGGAAATACTACATCTCAAACCAGACCTAAAAAAAACTGCTTAAGGAACCCGGCCTTCTTGCATATCGTAGACCTAAGAACCTAAAAAGAAATCCTAGGTAGTAACCACATTTCAGGGGACAAGGTAATCCGTAAGGAACTGAGAACAAAAACAACAGGATTTTCCCAACCATGTAACAACAAAAGAAGTTTATGTTGCAACCATATAAAAACACGAATTCATTCACTAGCTCAATCACTAAATCTACTTTCAAAATCTACCACGATTCTAACTGTAGAAGTCAAAACATAATTTACCTCCTAGAATGCACACTATGCCAGAAACAATATGTAGGAAAATCTGAATGGCCCTTTAACTACAGAATTAATAATTATCGTAAGCGAATTAAATCGACTCCCTATGAACAGTTATTACCTGTAGAACAACATTTCCGCCTAGAAAACACGATTTCAAAACCCATGCCAGATTCACTATAATTGAGAGAATACAAAAGTTCAGAGCAGATAACATTAGAAAGATTTTAGAGTCCCATGAAAATAAGTGGATACAACGTCTAAAACACAATACCCAGCCGGGCTAAATCATAAATTTAACAACATATAATAGTAACAATCAACAAATCAAAACCTACCCACATTTCTCACCCACACAAGACAGACATGCTTACGGAGGAATGGAGGCCTCACACTTATACACTCACCCACACGATTATACACACGTACACACACCATACTCACTCACTCCCTAATGAGCCAAATGATTACACACACGCTTACACATTTCAAACTCACTCACTCCCTAGGAACCAAATTACACACACACAAACACTAAACAGAGACACATCCCTCACCAGGTCCAATAAAACTGTCAAACTGACCAGAGAATTCAGGATAAAATGTATCTATCCAGTTCTTATCTCAAATAACAACTTAAAAGAGACTGTTTGACCAACACAAGGAATGTTAAAAGATTCATGTGAAAAAGATAAAAAAAATAAAAAAACAAATGAAAACTACAGACAAAAGTTCATTTTCTCCAACAAAAGACATTCATTTCTGTAGTTCATTGCCAACAGCAAGCAGATATATTTCGCCTCCCGATGATGGCCATATCGGTCGAAACTAGTCGAGGAATCTAAATGGAATAATAATAATAATAAAAAAACGAAAAAATATTAATCTACAACCCAGTGTGTCTAATGATTTTAATTTTTTAATTTTTTAATTTTTATTTTCTTATTGTTCAATATATATATATATATATATATATATATATATATATATATATATATATATATATATATACCAAACTAAACCCTTAATTTGTTTGGCCCAGGAAGTTTTTTTTAAACATGAGAACAAATTTTACATGAACGAGATGAAACAGTATTAATATGAAGCATCGAAAGCTTCATATGTCCCTTCTCTTTCCTCGGAGAAATCCGATTTTAATGGTTTTCAACGATGTGTTTATTTTACATATTTCCCAATGTTTACGCATCTCACATTGTTTTAGTTCTTATGTAGAACGAAAAAGAGAATAAAATGAATGTATATTAATCATAAGGGATTCGTAGGACATGGTCCTTTCAGCACACATTTGATTATATTACTGTTTAATAAAATTTCTTTTCTCCATTTGAAAATTGTGATTACGAAAGTTATGGTCGCAAACAACAAGAGCAAACGTCTGTTTGATTTTAAACTCCTTTTTGTGTTTTTTGTATTTTTTTTTCTTTAGAACTTGCAACGTATTTCAATTTTATTCCTTATACTACTGCTGGAGATGAAAAAATAACACTTTTTATATCATTTCACCCACATCAAGTCAATATAGCGATTAAGATGCAAGTGGTTACTGAGAGAAGATAAGAAGAAGGAAACATTCATAAGCAGAGAGAAAACAATAAAAGAACCGGAATTAATTCGATGGAACAGAACGGCTGACATACTTTTATATATTTTGAAGCAACAAACTGGAAGAGAGTTGCACAATCTAGAAGTGCGAGAGAAGAAAATGTTAGCATTAAACTTACGGTTTCATTAAGACATTTCAACTATAACCTAATGAAACTTTGCCGGCAATCGCATAAACTCATAAGTTTTTGGAAAGAGAGAAAAACACAGGAGAATTACGACAAAAATATTGATAGAAAATACACGAACGATACATTACAGCCATGGAAATCTTACTGTAGCTGATCTGCCAGGACGATTACATAACATTGCAGATTCTTCATTGTATTTTATCATGAATATCTTAATACACAGAAAACGTGTCGCACCAAATATGGCAGTAAGATCCAATGCATGGATCTGAGAAGTAGACAATGAAAAAATATACGTAGCAGCAGACCTAGCAATTTTTAAAAAAATATAATCTTTCCACTTCATATCTGCAGAAATATTTATTTTGAGAGATTCGCAACAGTCATCCACCTGGAAGCCAATAAAAAAAATAACAGAGAGCAGTGTCCTTTTTGAGGCGTTATAATTAACAAGCCATTTTTTTCTCAAATTACCTCCAGATTTCAAGTTATCTTTGAAGTCAGCTGTCGATTTGACCTTATAAAACCGAGCAGACTTACCATTAGCTCCGGAGTAAATATTTATGTTATCAGCATATATAACGGGTTGAGAACTGATGACATCAGGAAGGTCATTGATGAAAAATGCAAAACAACTTAGGTAAAAGGTTAGAGCCCTAGGTGACACCTGCATTAATGAACAAATCCTAGAAGAGTGACAATTCAAGATAACTTTTATTTCGAAATTTTAGATATGATAACAGAAACTCTGGACGGTATTACTTGCATATGACTCAATAGAGATTCATTTATCAGTGGAAAGTCTCTCTGAATGTGTCAAGAATAGGACTGGGTGAGAATTTACCAGCAAAAAATTATAGAAAAATATTTATCAGTAGACAATGTTAAAACATCAAACTGACAGAAAATATAGGTAGATAGAAGAATTAATGTTTTTAACACGCTATTACATAACCGCTATTAGTCACGAGAACCATACTCAGGTTGATGATTGGAAATTGTTATTTTCATGAATATTTATTTTTAGAAATATTTGCTGCCTAAATATATATTGTCTAATTTACACGATCCTGTAGTGAACGATTGTTGTAACACAACAAAATTTTGATGTCCTCATTTCAAAAGAGAACATATAACAACCAGCGAGCTATACGATTTTGAATCGCCACACTAAAAAAGTTGAGAATATTCAAAAATTGTCAAATGCATCTGGCATCTACAAAGAAATATTAGACAACATTTCTTTTACAACAGTAAAGAACATCCAATAGAACATCGACTCAGAAACATTTAATAATACATACGTACATGTGTGTATGTGCGTATTGAAAGAGAGAGAAAGAGGTAGAGATAGAGAGAGAGAGAGAGATATGTTTATTTGTGTCCATGTTGCAGCATGTCTGCATATTGTTACCAAATAAATGTCTTAGAATGCATATTTCAATACTGTTCATCCATTACATTTCATGATTTGCCATTGCTATTCTATTAAAAAACTATTTCTGAATATCTTCTTTCTGTATAATATACACATATATATACGTATTTCATAAATAATAATGAAATAGTTCTTTATCTTGATTCCTAGATAGTAACACCAGGTGTGAAAAAATGTCTCTGTGTAAGTTGCAACCGAGGAAAATTCAGCTAAATAAAAATAATGTTTTGATAAATGTTCGTTTTTGAAATGTTTGGCAATGGATGTATTGTTCATATATCTACATGAATGGAAAAATATAAGATTACAAATGTAAAAGAATGAATATCTCATATTTGGTTTGGGGATTTATGTCATAAATTATATGCTTGTTTTTTCTTTCTGATGTATAGATTATATACAAATAGACCATATTCAAACCAAAACCAAATTGAGTTGAGGGTTTATATACTTTTTAAATATTCACGTTTATAGGTCATTCCTATATATGAAATTATTCTTATCGTCGCCGGGTTATAAAGAGATAAGTGTTATATCGAATACTTTCTGATATGTTAGGAGGCAAAATGAAATGAGATCATGAGATTAATATTTTCTCCGAAAATTCAATAACAGATAAAAGACAATCAACAATTTGACGTTAAATTCCGAAACAGAATAAATATTATTTCTTTGTCCAGCATTGTGAGAAAATATGGGTTCACGAGTATTTCATCAACTTTTGGAAATTTAAGTGACTTATTGATTTAAAAACCATAAAAATATCAATCTTTAACAAAAGTGTTAAATTTGTTCTGATGATATAAATCCCAAATTATTACATCTAAACATATATAAATATATTAAAATGATGTATATATACATCAAAATATTTAAATAATAGATAAATATCTTCGGATCAATATTGTTATAATAAAATATATTTTTGGAGTAGGTCCTATTTTTCTAAAAAACGTACACAGAAAGACAAGTATAAGCATATATATATATAAGGTTTTCTTAAGTACAAATATTAACAAAGTTAATCAAGTATTAATATAGAAAGCGGTGGCGGTTCGTGTGGTCAGAGGTAGTAATCTTAGCAGTAACTGAAAAATAATATTGTTTATAGAAGAGGTTATATAAATATGCAAATGCTATACTTATATATTTCAACTGATATATATATATATATATATATATATATATATACGTCTATGTATGTGTGTTGCTTATTAATACGAATGTTATTTTAATGTGTACAAAATTCATTGATTTTCCCAAGATTGAAATTACCTCTACTGGCTATAGGCATACAGACAACTTACTAAAAACAAGTATAACTTTTTAGGCATCGAAATAGTATTGCCTTATCTGAGAACATAAATAACCCTTGCCGTTTATAATAATAAAGTATTGGGAAATTTAAAAAAGTACAAATAAATTAAATATATATTTCGTATGTGATGACCACCAAGAATTTCCAGATATCTGAAACAAATTTAATGCCAAAAAGGAATATTTACTTCAAGAATAGTTTATTTGTGGTGACCATACGTATTATTGTAATCACAGATCAACTTTTATTGGACTCGCTAAAAGAGATACAAAAGTAAGTTTCTCACTCTACATTATACTAAAATATAAGAGGTGCCTAATGCATCAGTAGGTTGACTTTGATGGTTATGTAATGTCCTCCAGGTGCAACATCCTGTCTCAAATTATTTCAGGGTCTAAATGCGACAAATTAACAAAGTATCATCCCAAGTGAGCTTAGGATGTGCATATGCTTGAATACGGATGATAGAATTTTATATAAATGCATCACCGATAATGTTATATAAATACATAATCGCAAGCAGTAGATCAACGTTCGAATGGAAGTTCATAACACTACAAATATCACGCTATATGAATTATTAACTCTCTTATTATGGCCAAATTCTTTTTTGTTCATTTCTGAAAAAAAAAATACATTAGGGACGTTATGAACACATTTCTTCACCAATCAGCTACATAATTGGCCGCGTTCTTTAGAACTTGTTATCATATAGCTCAGTCGGTTGGTTTACTCGGCGAGGAATCTTATTTTATATGTTAACATTTCCATACCTGTTTATTATTTCAAGAAGAATTGGTTGCAGAATTCATATCGTCAATTGAGCTGGACTGTAACTGTAAATAAAAGCGAAATCTATAATATACGCGTAGAATATGAATAACAATGAATTATTAAATTCTTATGGCCATGCTGCTTAGACATCTGGATGTCCTTATCACAAAGGGCATTCCTTAGATCAAGTAATAAAATTTTCAAGATTCAAAGATTGATTTTATTAGGTATCTGTTAGTTCTACTTAAAGGTAAAGTATAATTAATTTAAAATTTACTGACGTTTATACAGAAATCCAAGATTTCTCTCTTAAGAAAATGAAATTATATTAAATTTTATATATGCTCAGAAGTTATATAGTTATCCCCAAATATCGAACATCTAAACAAAGAATAAAATGAGAATACAAGATATATTCCAAGATAAAAAATGGAATCTCCTGTCTTCTCTCTGAAATCAAATTTCCTTTTTTGATCAGGAAAAATTAATTTCCCTCCTTTTGTTCACGGATTACAACGATTGTACTGTTTATGTTCATGAGAGTATATTTCAGATACATTATCAAGCTCTGGCTTTAATAAATAGGCCTAATACCAAGTTCAGTATAAAGAAAAATATATCGTCCTTGCTTTGACGCTAAACTGAATTAATATAATTAGACAGTTGCCTCTATACGGGTAAACCTATTCAGTATTTCTCAACGGACAAATTTATAATCATGCAGCAGAAAGTACTATCTATAATGTGTGTAAAAATGTAAAAAAGTGACGGATATAAACGCATACTTTTTTATTACTTACAAATAGAGATATCTACACAAATATGTATATGCGTGTTTGCATTGCGTTTCTTAGATAAATATATATTTTCGTTTACGAAACACCAGACAAATATATAACCTATACAAAATTTGGTCAACATTGACTCTCTTTTCCATAAGAAGACTCGAACATGGTTTCCTTTTTTTAAACATTTCGTCAGGATATTGTGTTGGATTAATAAATATTATTCTTGTTTGTGATTCATATGGTTGAAAGACTTGGAAATGATTATAATTCTCAAAACTATATCTAAATATTCGGCAATGAATATATATAAATGAAATACATATTCCTTTTGTATGTTTTTGTTGAATCTCGTGAAGTAAGTATTAATCATTATATATTGGAAAAGCAATTGTAATGTGCCCACAGTAAGAAATTCATGACAATATAGCCGAATTGAAGAAACGGAATCATGTACGCATCACCCGTATAGAGTAGTTTATAAACTCTGAATTACCGCTTTCTTCTTACTCCTAATAAGCTCTCATCAATTTCATCCCTTGACTGGAATGTTAGTTTAATTTCTTTAAGCTTTTTATTAATTCTTTGTTGCATTCATACAAGTGATTTTTTCTGGACTTAGTGTGTGTAATAAACAACCATATGATCTATAGATCCGAACGTTATTGGCTAATCTATTAGTCATTGCATATATATAGGGACGGAAAAGATTTATTTTCCGAACACTGTCAGCATGTTATGAAGGTGTTCGGAAGTAAAATTTCCATCCTTATATATACATATTACAATCGTCTACATATTCATTTAAAGAAAAAAATAACCCTTGATAATGTCTAATAGATTAGCCGAAAGTGCTAGGATCAACAGAGCAATTTTACACACTCAAGAACGGAAATTACTTATATGAATGCAAGAACAATTTAGTAAAAGCTTCTTTACAGCGCCTTGTTAGCCGTTTTCAATAAAACGTGATATATGCGAATATTTACGCTTACGCTTAAATATCCAAATAATGAGGAGATATGATATTCAGAAAGGTAATTAGGATATTTCTCTAAAATTTTGCAAGGTAAAATTATATAATCATTTTTTAATAAAGCATATTTATTAAAATTTAGGGAATAGCTTTATCCTTATTCTAGTGGAATATGTGGTATATGAGGAAATATTTAGAAAAATGTAATGGAAACCACTTTCAAAATTAAATCAGTTACAGGCACTTTTGATAGTTATAGCTTTATAGTTATTGATACTCTCTAAACAATGTTCTGTGACATAATAATAAAGAAAATGATCATTTTGACGCCATTATCATTACAATGAAAACGACAAAATCCGGTAATTTATGTTGGCAAACGAAGTGTTTGTTCAGTTATAAACGCTGATGAAATATAAAAACGAAAAGTATTTCAATTGTTGTGTGAAAATGAATTTCTTCTAAAACGGAACCTATAAAAAAACAAGAAGACAATAATGGATATTTCCACTCAGAATTTAAAAACATTTACTGCTTTAACAATGGAAACCTCCATACAACAAAATGCATATCGAATTATTTGCAACTATTCATTTTTCTTTGGATCCCAATTATCCAAGTAGTTGACGCAGTCTTTTATTCTTTCGAAAACACAAAGTGAAAGAAAATATATATAAAATGGAAAGTAGTGTTCTGTTTAAGGAAGTATTTTATTTTAATTGTTATAAAAATTGATTATTAATAATTTAGCACAATATTTCCTAATCAAATCAGATTCTTTTTAGTAGTGGAAATTACACAGGCATTTGAAAACAACGATGGAAATATAGTTGTTAAAGAGTATGTAAAGCTGCACCGCCTGGCGATTAACTTGTTATTGAGTGATTCCTCTGTTTCAAAAGAAAAAAAAATATTGAAATGAAATTCTATAAAAGCATACTTAAAACATAAATGTAGAAAATTTTGATGATTTCACCCAGGAAAATGTATCTTCTGAAAAGCCATTATGAAATTTGTTCTATGAATTTCGCTTATTCTACTTCATCAATACCATTAATTGACAAGACAAACAGTAGCGTTGAAAGAAAATGTCTTTTTTTTGTTGTGATCTTACAATATGCTTATGCTATAATTTTTAAATAAACATTATTTATTCTACTTTGTATTGAGCACTTTTTTTTAAAAAATAGTGGTTTGTTTATTGGAATTTTATTCAATTTATACCAATCTTGTATTCGTATATATGAATAGAATATATGGATTTATATATATATATATATATATATATATATATATATATATATATATATATATATATATATATATATATATATATATATATATATATATATATAAAATCTGAAATATGAATAGAAAATATGGATTATTTCGACAAAATGACTGATCAAAAGAGCAAATAGAAAAAATATCTGCAATTTTAATTTTTCGTTATTTTGTTAAGTTCTCATCTGAAAAGCTATAATAAAATAGTAAAACGTGTCAACATTACAAATATCTTCTTACTAATAATATTTATTAGTATAGATACTCGCAACATCTAATTTCTCCAGATTTATCCAGACCAGTTCATAATAACTTAAACCTAAAAAAGGTCTGGATTAGCTAGATATGTGGAATCTTACAAATCATTAATCAAACGAATCAAATTATTTTTGAGTCATCCTTGCAGAACAAATGTGTTAATCTCTTGTAGGCTTTAAGAGTTTTAAAATTCTATGGTCACTTGTAAATATCTCACTGATTTTTAATTATCGTTTCTTTCTTTAATATAATAAATGGTATTTATTTTAATTTCGAATTATATTTCACTTACTACTCTTATTAATTTATTTTGTATAATAATTGTAATAAAATCACTGTATAATTTTCAGGCACATGTACATATTGTAAAATGAATTTTGAGGCACATGTACATATTGTAAAATGAATTTTGAGGCACATGTACATATTGTAAAATGAATTTTGAGGCACATGTACATATTGTAAAATGAATGTTGCAATGCAAATCTTTAATGCAAGAGTCGTCTTAAGTAATGTAGTAGAAATAGCCATAGTCAGTAATGAATTCCAAACATAACACACTCGTTTCTGTGAATATATTGTTTGAAGACGATTAAAACATTATAACACATGAGTTCAGGTTCAAAAACTATTTACTATATTCAGTGGGAGCATAATTGTCAATACAAATGAACGCTTATCAATAATTACCGTGAAAGAATGATCCAAAACTTAGAAAGCAATAAACTGTTATTTGTTTACTGAAGACGTAGCATACGACTAAATTAAAGCTGTAGCCGAAGGAGTTAAAATGGATTAGTAGTTTCGACATTCGCTGTTGGTTTAAGTCGAGTTTCATTTGCTAATATCGCAGAGAACCCCATACGATACATGAGTTAGTATGGTTTCACTGGAAAGTCAACTATCAAAATACCAGTAAGATATCCAAATTGTTTGAAATTAATGTTCAGATGATAGAATTGCATAACTGGTGATAAGGTTAGGTTCTCATATAAGCAATGCGTAACGACTTCCTATGCAATCTGAAAAATTGAGAGAAAGAATAGGCGTAAGAAAATGGGTCACAGATCTGTGCGGAACTAACTCAGATCATATTTCTAATCTGAAATGTATTTCACATAAAGATATATTCAACGCAGATTTTGTTTTTCTAATAAACTCGTATATACAAAAGAGTTACTGAGATACCCGCGCATAGCCGTCAGACATGATATTTTGAAAAAGGAACAGGTAGGCTTCAAACACCTACGTTGCAATAAACAAAATATACTACATATATTATTAATATTTGGTAACGGTATACTGGTTTTCTTAGACATTATTTCAGAATTCTGATTAATTTCAAATTCAAGTCTAGCTTTTTGTGACAGGTAGCAAGCCCAGGTTTGCAATTTGTTACCTTGGGATTGTGATTTCTTAAAATGTAAAATTAACGTAGGGTGAGAAGTTTTCTTTTCAGAACGTGGCACCCGCATAAACCTGAAGAAAATTGGTGTAATAACAAAGGAACCTGAGCTTTGCAATAACACAGATCTCCTATTTGTAGTGTAACATTTGATTGCTGCATGCAGCCCCCTCTCATTGCTGATGTGACATTGTACTGCCGTGTTCATCCTCGTCACAATCTTAGCCTTACGTATCATAACCGCAAGCCTAACATCCACATATAAGGAAGAAAATATTTTGCATATATGAGGAAGGCAAACATTTGATTAATACTGACTCCAGTGTTTCAGTAATGAAAAATTACAAAGTAATATTGTTTAAATTTTAACTTTGACATTTTACCTCGCTGAAATAATAAGACTTTTGTCTAATCAAAATATCTTGGACTTGGACGATTTGTGATAATATTTGGTGTATCATGTTTGATATTCAACCCTTCATATATACAACGTTTCTACAGTCATAGAGTGCATTTTAAAGACGCTGGAATATTTGTGAATCTGATAAAGAATAAAATCCATGGAAGATTAATAAGATCAAATAGAATTATAAGAATAATTTACTGTATGAATGAGCATTTGTACATGCCAATTACGGAAATTACAATGAAAATATACGATCCTAATGATGACTGAATATTCCGAATGTAGATAATTTTAAATTTAAAGGACTAAATGAAAATTGAGGAATGCAGAAGAAAAATAACAATTGGGAAAGAAATAACTCCCCGAAATGAATTTAACACACATAATATATATGGAATATGTCTTAAAAAGTGATAAATGTAAAAATGTAAAAAGGGAAATGGAATAGAAACCAGTATAATAATTTACTCACTGACAAAGATGGGACAAATAATCAATTAAACATTCGTTCCCAAGATAAAACAAAAACAAAAATAAATACTGAAATATAATTTAAAATCAGCTAAAATGTAGCACATATACTACGAAATGGATAAACGACTTACGCTTCACGCAGATGATGCATTCAACGGTAAGGAAACAACGCAAACATAGCACGTACATTTTTTTTAATGTAAAACACTCCTGGGATGTTTTGTTCGTGCGGAGCAGACAACATAATCAAGAAGTGTGTTGTCATAAAGAAAAAAAAGAATTTTAAACAACAAACACAGAGAATTGAGAATACCGATAAAATTTAAAAGAAAAGTGAACATAAAAAAATCGCAGAACTTCATGTCAGAACAAACAAAATTCTGTAAAAATAATTTCGGGGTCATGTTTGAAATCGCTTAAACAAATACCTTCTCAGAGATGCTGGAGGCCAAATTAGTATCCATGGAGATTCCAGGGAGCGTTAAAATGATTCATGCCACAATGTTTGTAGAAAAAGTGTACTGAGAAATATGATAAAAATATGAATAGCTTTGAACACACAAATACAAAAATAAAGCAGAATATTAATTGGAAGTATAAAGAATATTATTTGCACTATTTATAATCTTGCTGTCATTCAAAAGCAACATCAGCAGCAGTAGAAGCAGCAGACACAAACATGGGCAGCAAGAGATGTCAAGATATGACAGTTAGCAGCAGTTGCAACCGACCCTGCAGCCACGTTAGTATTGAGGCTCTAAGTTTACTACAGCTAATTTTCTTACGGGACATTGGCCTAGTAGATAAAAGCATTCCTTTGTGAATTTGGTTGTGAGTAGGGCGAACTGAACACTAAATAAAATAAGAACTAGTTGATATCTTTTGACATGATCAATGGAAAGAGAACAGACTACTTCTGTAAATGTCTACACTTAGATCAAATAAACGGTTCAGTCCAGAATTTTCTACAGGTTACCCAATTCGATATACAACGTTGTGATAACAAAAACAAAGACGATGACAATAGTTCAAATGTAAAAATGTAAATAATGATAACAAAATTCAGACAAAAAAGAACATTGTATCGATTATTATTGAGATTTCACATTCGTAGTAAATGATAAATTACCCTACAGTTGAAGTGACATCACGTCTTTCAGCTTTCCAACACCCGCTTTACTTCTCTAGCTGTATTTACAATACAATCTGGTCAAGCCCCAGAGAGATGAGAAAATCTCTCACAGCGCTCATCTCCCGGTTTTCTTTCTAAGCAGATTATACATAGCTTCTGGCAATTGTTGTACAGGTTGATAGGAATGATGATGAAGGCTTTCTGGTCTAGAATGAGGGCGAATAGGTTGCTAATCACGCTTTTTTTTACTCTGGGACCAGAATAAATACAAGACAAAATATTTCACAAGACGTTATGATTAAGTTTACATACATACAGATGGGCAATTCACTTGACATGATATTCTCTCTGAAATTATATTTCGTCTTTTTTCGTATATCTTTCAATGTCAATTTTAAATAAACTTCAGCAACATAAACTTTTTGTGGCCAACCATATATCCCACACATAACTATTATGCCCTATTCTGAATTTTAAGACTTTCAATTCCAAAGTCGACATTGATTCTATCGCATTGTCTTTCGTAGATTTGATAACCTCTCTCGGTGATTTGGAATAATGCCCTCGTTTGCTTGACGACAACTTCGTTGGCAATGAAAACATAAAGGAAAATGAAAAGACTCCTACTTCGTTAGTAGCAAAGAAAAAATATATTTATTTTCTATGTCTAGATAAAACCACTTGTTAAATCTCAAGAAAATGCCCGTCGCAGTCATTTTAATTATAATTTTAGCATCTAACATAAACAAATTTCAACACATTAAATCAATGCTTACAGTATCATTTATCTTCTTCAGACAACAGACCAAAAATGTTGTTCATTAATGCACCGACAGGATTTATCAAAGCGCTACATACAATTGGTTTCAGAATTGTTCTCCCCTTCACATAATTATGAATAAAGTTTGAATTTTAAGGGAAATGTCATATGAATTTTTCACAAATGCAAAAATAGATTTGAAAGAATGTATACTCATTCCCACAACAAAATATCATTTTAATGACATACAATGAAAATTTCTAACATGGAACAAAATTATTAGATATGACTAAATTATTGGCCCGCTTGCCTTAATAATCAATTTCCTTCAATTATTTTTGAAAGATAACTAGAAAAATTGACTGACGCCCTAAAGAGTCTTTCGTGCACTTACAGAATATTTTTAAGCATACCCAAATAATACTCTTCACCTTTGATACGACGCACTCTCACTAGTTCTCCTTGCCCAGAAGCAGCAGAACAATCGTAAATCACAATGCTTTCACAGCAATGACTAATTGTAGAGAAGTTTTGATTTATAAACTTCATTCGATTTTCTCCATATATGTATAACGTAAGATCATGTATGTAAATAATTCTCGTTTGTTTCATGACCGCGACTAAACTAACATACTACTCAAAATTCTTGCAAGTAAGCGGATTGTTAGTAACCCACTATGCTGTAAATTAAGAGCTATGAAACGGCGGAGGAAATCATAACGAGTCAACGGCCAGCTAATTAAAGGCCTCAATAAAATCACCGTGGAGAAGTCAAGGGAAAACCACCTCATTATCAACCCCAAGATAACCTATGATACCTAACAATCATATTATGAAAAATAACAGCGTGAAAGTCGATTGGAATTAACTCTTTAGTCGATAAGGATGAAAAGTTGCAAGAGGTTTCACCTAATCGTTATCCAGCGACTTAGCAAAATGTCATCACCCATTTTTTGCATTATTTTCACCCAAGCAAAGCATTAAAACCACTGTGATGCAAGGAATTATTGAGAGTGAAAGAAACAGAGGAGACACTAAAAGAACAAGATTCAAAGTTCCATGACATTGCATGTATTTTTTAAGATTGTAATTGATAGGAAAGCAGGACAATGGAAGAGTTATAGAAGTGAGAATTTCGACATAAGAAAAGATTAGCATTAAATTTATGGATTAACCTCGAAATTTCAGCGGTGAAATTATGATTCCGAGCTGTCAATCATGTACAGCGCTTAAATTCTTCATGACAATATACCAACGACGAAAGTTCAGCAGAACATTTACTATCTATATATTTACAGAAGATACAAAGGGAAGCTGTGTTACTGCAGTAGAATGAGAACGTGAAACATACCAAGATTTCTTAGAAAAGATCAGGATACATTTCTTTTGTTGAAGAATGCTACCAATACGCCGAAATTCAACTTCCAAATTTATTAGATTACTCCTGGTGTTTTGTGGTATGTTACGAAGCAAGTAACCAGTAATTACTTCAAACAGAAGAGATTGTCAAACACAAATTTTAGATATATCTCTGTATACAAATTTTCTTTTTTTTCAGATTGTTACTAGTTTTCCGTTTGCCATTTACCAGGACTTTAAAAAATAAAACTCTATGTAGCTGTCCTTCTCTGTTGGGATTTGAATGGAAGATCGAATAGAATTCCGATCATAAGGTCAATAATTTTGCTTGCATAGCGGGATCGAACCGATTGTAGAAAAAAATTGTTATTTGTCCTTTCTGTTTTCCTAGAGTTGTGCAATATTATTATTATTATTATTATTATTATTATTATTATTATTATTATTATCTGTGTAGGTTATGTTTCCTGCTTTGTATCCTGTACAACGGGGTCCAAACTATGGTCCTTAGGCTCTATAGGAAAATTGTCATTTAATTCATAGCACATTTCTTAGTATATGGCATGTTCCTAGTTGGGCGATTTTCTGGAAACTATTGTTGTTGACATTACCTGGGACACTGTTAGTAAAACTCTCCATTTCATTTCTCCCGAGGCCAAAAACTACGATTGCTATTTAATAGATTCCCTGTCGTCATTCTCGAAATCCTGTTAATCTCGATCTCCAGTTAATTGAATTTAGATGATTTCTGGATAAATTTCATGGAGATGCTATATCATTAAACTTCCTGAATTTCTTGTCTTTTATCATTATATCAGGTCTGTGGGCCTTTATGTCCCTGTCAGTTGAATTGATATGTCCCAGAGGATAGTTACATCGTTACTTTGGGTAGCTGTGTCTGATTGCTGCTCATACCATCTCTCAATGGTTTCGATTTTGTTCTTCCAGAGCACATATGTTGCTACCTTGTTATGTCTCTAGTTATATTCATTTTTTGATTGTTCTAGACATCCAGAGATAATATGGTTTATATACATCATATTTTCCGCAGATTCTGCATTTTGGGTTCGTTCCATACTTGATTATGTGACAGTAATAGGATATGGTTGTGAGGCTTTGATCTTGTGATGCAATAATTAGGCCTTCTGTCCTAGCTTTAGACCTGATGCGCCTTTGCCACAGATGTGTTTTCTTTTTGTTCACATGTTTGTTTCTCTTGTTTTTTTTTATGTATTTGCGATGCAACGCCTGATCTTCATATTTTTTGTAATTTTATTTGGCCAAGTTGTTTTACTTTCTGATTTACATGTTTGGCGTAGATTGGATTCGATGTTCGTAGTATTTCAGGTATGCAAGCTTTTTCTTGACGAGTGTAGCTTCTTTATTGATTGAGTGGATTTGTTGTTTTATTATTTGTAGGAGAGGATCATTATTTCTTAAGAGGTAGGCTTCCTATCCGATTGATGTAGTTTTTAGAGTTAATCCAAGTTAGATTAGACCTCGGCTAATTAAAACTCTTTGTACGTACAGTCTATCAACATCTAATTTTGGAGTGGTTCATCCTTATTTGGTTGAGCATTTTTCAGGTCTTGGCATCCTCCAACATTTTAATGCCATTCAATTTCCATTTAATAATGGTGAAGCTTTATGTTACTACGGATAAAGCTAAAGTGTTGATAGCCTTCATTTTTACCCCATTAAGATCGCTAAAATTATCATTATTAGACTTCGACATTTAGATACATTTGAAATTTCTTTTAGACATCACGAAGAGATTTTGTGCATAATTTAAAAATGTGAGGACATACTGAGAGCAAAAAAGGCAGTTGCAAACAGCAAGTAAGTTACATACCAAGTTTGAGCGAGAGAATGGCAGAACCAGGATAAATATTCATTGCAAAGTGTCAGAGAATATTTAGAACAACTAAAGATAAGATGTTGCTGAGAGGCATTATCACTTATCACCAAAAACAACATAGCAAATAAAATGATTAAAGCAGATAGAAATTTATATAGGAGAGTAAGTGACAAGACACGAAATATCCAAACGTTCATTTGTATTATTCTAGGATATCTTTCTAATAACAATGTTTTCTGGATAGTTCTAACACTTTCGCGGATTCCATTTTCCATACATTTATGTTTATTGCTTGTGCCCCGTTAATGGCATATATATTTTCCATAATCTGTTCTCCCAATAATCATTAATCAGTTTATTTCTGATCTACTTTCTGGTCTGTTGAAACCATGCCTTATTTCATATTTTTTTTTACAGGTACAATATTTCGTATCTTACCTAGTTTGGTTTGGCCGATTGAATTTCAACGTCTGACATTCTACATTGTCTTTATAGATATTGTCAGCACTTTCGGAGGCTTTCAGTTACTTAGATGATCTTCCAAAACCTGTCATACGAAATTAGTTCTCTTTCTAGTCTAATTTGTTATACTTCTGATTATTTTTGTGGTTGTTACATTTTCATTTCCCTCACTTATAATCCATACTACCTTCCTTTCTTTATCTGTCATGACTTGCATATACTTGCTTCTCATGATTGCATTTGGGCGCTATTAACGACACTATTTATCTTATTTTTGTTTGTTTCCCCAGCGTAACCATATTCATGATGTTTTGGCTTCACTTTGTCTTCTGAGGTATCCGTATATATATTTTAATTTCAACTCTACCTTGGTTTTCATCTATCTATTAGTTTTCGTGCTAGTTTACGCTGTTGTAATTAATCATTCTTTTTCTTTCTTTCTGTTTTGTGCTTTCATCAAGTCTTTTGATTGCTTCATCGACACAATCATAAATGTTGAATAGCTATCTTCACCATTCTTTATCATATAACCTTTTGATATTGTCACTCGAATATAACAACTTCCGCGGTCACACAAGTTTTCTTATATTATATATTCTATATTATAGAATTATATATTCTAGGCATCTGAATTTTTGTTATTATTGTTATTCATATTCATATTATTACTGATTCCTTTTGTTTTACTAAAGCATAATCTAATTGCTTCTGTGCAGTTTTAATTAACGAATCTTACTCAGTACTTCAGCACTCAGTCCAAATATTTCCTATCAGTAATGCTGTTGTCTAGACGGTTTCGATTCTTTCATATATTTCAATATGTTTCATAATTATTTGACGATATAGAAAATAAACCAATCTGATATAACATTTTCACACTAATTTGCATGACATTTGATAATATGGAAAAATAAAAGTAATAAAACAATTGTGGTAATCAATATACTTATCTTCCACTTTTGTTCGACTGAACAGTATTTATCTTTCTATACACTTCAAAGCTAAAATTCGCAAAGATATGGATTACCGGTTCAGTTAAATTAGTATGATGAAAATGTAATCTCCCACACGTACAAACACACATAGATGTATGAGTGAGTGAATAGTCTGCTTAAGGTGTGTTATTATACAAAGATCATAATTTCTCTTAACTAAATTTGCGCAACTGAATAAAATAATTTACGCCCGTCAGCATTTATATTAAGAAAATACTCGTGGATTGGCTACCGAGGGAGAAAAAGAGAAAAAGGATGAAAGAAAATGAATATACTATGATATTTTCAAATAATTATTTAACACACATCCACTCACACACACACACATATACATATATACATATATACACACATATATATATATATATATATATATATATATATATATATATATATATATATATATATATGATTACGTAACAAACATATGATTAAGCAAATTCTGCTAATACTTAATAAATAATACAGCGTGTTGTAAAGTTGCAGGCACGATTACCTTCTAGAATCTTAACAGATTAATTATCTGAATTTGTCAGAAACCCTAGAAACAAACATTAAATTTTCAACATCACCCCGTGCAAATAAAGTTCCATGTCATCTATTCTAAGTTTCTAAGTTCTCTTTATCGCCTTCTTTACATCTGAGGAAATTTAAGCGGACGATATACACTGATGAGAAAAGAAAGAAAGAAAATCCGAAGATTTCATTTCCATTATGTCCATAGTTTAGTATGTGCTTTCTTCTTTCGACTTTCGTTATAGCACTTTGTTAGCTATCTCTTTTTCTTTATCGTTCTCCTTCTTTTCGGGACTGTAATATATTAAACAATTTCTTACAATATAGAAAAATAATCATTTATCTCTATGAACATTTTTATATTTGGCGATTTCAGTTTGCATAACGTCAAGTTGTTTAATCATTCTAACAATACTGATGTTGCAGATATCCAGATTTTCCTTATTTCCGGTGCTCAGTTCCCTACTTATTTCTCCTAGTTCTTGTCAAGCATCACAACTCCTTATTCTTTGCAATTCGATGCAGGTTGTAGTATCTGTTGATATTTCCTTTGACTTATCTATTAGAAAGGAACCTACTTATTCACAAGACTTCTTTCTCTTACCTGCGTACTGATTTCGGATTTTATGCGAGATGCCTCTTGGATTATTATTCTTAACCACCCTATTGAAAATTGTATAACATAGGTTTCTTCATGGGTTAATGGAGGCATCCTTCCTTTTATAACTCCTCGTAAATATCAGGTGGAACCAGAATCTTCACCTTAGTTCACACCTGCCTATGCAACCGCAATATACGACACGAATCACTTTTATCACGTGAATGCTCCAATCACAAAATCGCCTATTCGTGTCTTCTCGTAATGATTGTAAACGTGTCCTCAAAGAGTCTAATTCTTTGTTTGCTGATAGAACGAGGCATATAGTTTCAAACAAGTTTAGTTCTAGGTTTGATTGGCGGCTCGGTTATAGTCTGTTACATAATAGTAAGTATTCTATTCCTCCTCTCTTCACTCACTTTGAAGCATTAACCTCTCATGTTGATAAAGCAGAAAGATTTGCTCACAAAATCTCTTCAGATTCTACTCTTGTCTCATCAGGTGTATATTTGCAGGATTTTGCACATAGAACAGAGTCCCTGCGTAGTGAAATGAACATAACTGTCAATAGTTTCTGCTAACTCTAAATCAGATCCCCACAAAGCATACGGACTTAAGGATATCAATGCAATCTTCCTTAAGTGATGTGCTCCTGAACTGGGTCCTGTCCCTCTCTATACTCTACAATAAATGCCTTGTTATGTTATTTCTGGAAGAAATTTTGAACTGATTTAGACTCATCAAAACGAACAATAAAAGTTGTATGAATGATCACACTCCTAGATTTTTTGTATAAATGTAGGTATCCATCCTTGGACCTAATCGTTCCTAATTTTCATCAACGAGCTTCCTAATGTCATTATTTCTCAGTTCAGTAGATATGCTAATGACACAAATATTTACTCCTGTCTTTATAGTAAGTCTGATTGGTTCGATGAGTTTAAATTTGTTGCTGATCTATAAAAGAGCTATAATCTGTTGTTAACTGTGTCAAAGAATGGCTTATTAAATTTAACGCCTCGGAAACGAAACTTATTTTTTTAATCGTCTGAGGGGAGATTTCGTGTCTTCCATCATCATAACTGATACTTCCAAGAGAGTGACATATTGCACCATCTTGGCCCAACATTTTCCTGACATGAAGTGAAAAGATTATATTGAATCATTTGCTAGGTCTAATTGCTAGGAAATTGGTTCACTGTGTCTTGCTAGTGATATATGTCTACCATTATGCCATGCATTGAATATTACTGACACATCTGAACTTGGGATTGTGTAATCTATTTAGAGATTCTTGATAAAATCAAATAAATGTGAAATGTTATCAGTCCTGACCGAGTGTCGCGGATTCAGTAACATTCTTTCTGCTGTAACGTAACTTTTCTGTGCCTTTTTTAATACATAATTCCAATACAATTGTTAAGATGCACTATCTTCTATGGTACCTAGATTTTATGAATTTAAACACACTACTCGAATGGCTGAAAGGTCTCATCGTTTTGCAGTTGAAATGGCTTGATGTAACCGTAAATTCTATGCTAACAGTTTATTCGCTCATACATTTCTCGTGTGAAAATGTCTTCCGGCTTCTTGCTTCACATTAAACATAGATCTTCAAAAATTTAAATGCAGTGTAAATCGTTATCTCTTTTTTCTTAATTACGATTAATTCATTGCTCTCTCTCCTTAACCGTATTTCTTCTTCTCCTAATCTCTAACACTCGGTAACACTTTGCCTTTTAGCAGATTTATTGCCTTGATTGATGTAAAATGATTTAACAAATCCAACATATAGGACTGTTACAATACAACCCTCGCCTTTCCTGTGACAGTTATAACAATTTATCTGATATGCTGCAAAATTCGTGATGGATGCAGTTATGTCGGTGATACTGACTCTGAAATTTGTCTTTTACTTAACAATCACAAAAAAAGTATATGAGGAATAATGCTGATTATCCGACTATAGCATAATATTTCAATTACCTAATAATAAAATTAATAATAATAATAATAATAAGAAGAAGAAGACAAATTAAGATGAATAACGTCTCCCTTTAATTCACAAAACAGTCATAGAAAAGCTGAAAGCAATTACATTGTGTAACATACTACAATTGTTAGGATTAAATAAAAGGCTATGAATTCTCAATGAATATATTTTTCCAAAAAATAAAAACTAACGATTTGGGTGGATATTTTCTGCCAAAATATACTTTACTCAAATACACACACACACACACATATATATATATATATATATATATATATATATATATATATGACGTCACACATTATGAAATCGACAAAGTCCGACAATTATTTTAAAACATTTTTGTTTATACATTGATTTTATAGATAGAAATAATTACGTAAATGGTCTGTTTATAATAAACAACATTTACCGGCCTTAATGTCCAAGAAATTTTCACAGAAAATATTAGTCCTCCGACAGGATTCGAACCTGTATCTTATACGGAACCGTTATTTAGCTTGACGTTTCTTTAACCGATTTGGCCACAAAGGAGCATTCGGTTGGCGAGGTCGAATTTACTGTATTTAAAATTCAATCTTCCATGATTCTCTCACGTCCATTCATATCTGCTCATGGCGTATCAAATGTAACCAAATGACGTCACACATTACGAAATGGACAAAGTCCGACAATTATTTTAAGTCATTTTTATGTTTATACATTCTTTTTATAGATACAAATATTTAAGTAAATACTCTGTTTATAATAAACAGGGTGTATCAAAAATACTCTTACAAACTTTGAGGACGGTTCATCACACCAAAACAAGGACAAGAGCAAGATAAACATATGCACGCGAATGTTTTGATTCTGAGTATTAAGCTTAAAGAAAAATTATGGTAGATGGCCGTCTGTTGCCATATAGACTAAGTTACATTTGTCATTCGTGTATATTTGTGGTTAGTCTGTCTTCAACATTTAATGCGTGTCGTAGCGAGTTTTAATTTTTTTTTATAACCTGCGAATAAATTTGGGAATAATTGAAATTAACTGCGAAATCCAGCGAAAGTCACACATGAAATAAAGATAATTGTTTGTATAGAAGTTAAGTGGCGGCAGAAGAATTATCCTTGAATATTTAAAAGGTAAGCATAAATATTAATGCAATAATTAAATGCACCGATTAATTTTAAATTCTTCTGTAGATTATTGTTTCCTATCTCAAACATCTGGAGCAAAAAGAAATCCTTGCCAGCACTAGGTTACAATCAAAAGAGCTAAGTCTGCGGTGAGGGAAAGAAAGTGAAAATGGAAACTCAGAAACAACGGCAGCCAAGTTAGCTCCCAGTGCTGAGAATATGTAAAAATGTAGTCACTCTTAATCTCCTGAAGAAGGTGAACGACAAATCAAGTTCTCTCCGCAGGAGCTAGCTTAATTGATGTGCGATAGAGAGGATGTTAAGTTAATACATATATATATATATATATATATATATATATATATATATATATATATATATATATATATATATATATATAGATAACTATACTCGTTTTGAAAAACCCTCGAATTTTTGATTTACCAATAATCAAATCAATCTCGGAGGAAAAAAAGGTCTTAAAATAAGAAAGAGCTAGAAACATGAAAGTCTGTCGAAAAAAATCGCAGAGATACAGGTTTGAAGCCCAAAGAAAAAACACGATACGAGTAAACAACTAATTAACAAAAGAGCTCAATGAAACCGTGAGAGCAGACCTAGAGCAGACCTAGATATACCTAAAGATGAGCCAGGTGAAACCTTGATAGCCAGGTTTCATATATATTTTCCTATTCTTTCCTCCCATTCCCCTCTTTTTCTTCTTCCCTTCTTCCCCCCTTTTTCACCTTCTTTTCCAAGAACTGCTTTTTCCACTATTTCAATAATCTAACAGCATTGACAGTTCGAAGAATACAGTGAATGTTAAATTTAAAATCTGGTTAAAATGATCATTAACTAATCGAATTTTATTTTTAGCTTTGTTTCTAAAATAAAAAATTGATTGTTTTGACATTTAATATCTAATGTAATATATCTAATTTAAATCCAGAATGTCTTGGATATCGAGAATATTATATATTGAACATGAATATAAAATTAATTATTTTTAATAACGGAGGAATATGTAAAAATCTCCATTCCATTCACCTGAAGACGGTTCCCGAGACTAGACCAGAAACACGTGTCGTAGGAAATTATGTAAAAAAAACCTATAAGCGGTTTTTCCGTCAATAAATAACACCATTACAACCAAAAAACGTTTGCGGCACCCCTCGTTATATTTTTAATATACATACGCGAGCGTTTTTTCATCTCGTTGGAACCATTCATTATTTAACATATTTTTTCCTTTTATATATATATATATATATATATATATATATATATATATATATATATATATATATAAATCAGAGAAAATGCAAAGGATTGTCCATATAAAAGAAAAACCTTGATAAGCTGGACGACACTTTGCAGATATCTCTTCCGAATAAGAAACTACATAGAGGAGAACATGACTAAAGACTGTGTGTACTCTATCCCGTCCAGCTGCGGAAAAATATAAAGGGGAGATTGGCTGCAGCCTTAAGGTAAAGCTCTAACAACTCCAGAAAGCTCTAACACGACGGGAAGTAAAAACATTAGGCGTGGCTGACCACATATGGAGTGAAAAGGGAGATCACCGCCCTCTGTGGGATCAAGATGGAATCATATACAAAGTACATCATCGGAAAATTCGTAAACTTAAGGAATCAGCACATATGCTAGACCACAAAAATCTCCTGAGCCGACGAAGCATAGAAATGAATACAATACGTGAACCAGTAATAAGGAGTTCCAGAGAAAATCGACGACAACAATAATTGCAATAAAAGCTCTGGTAAAAAAAAAATGTAATGATAACAGCAAACATTGCAATATGAGAACTGGTAAAAACAGTTGCTGGAGACATTAGTTTTATACTACCCAGAAATGCATACACAGATGTCCTCAAGAGCACATGGCACAGTAGATAAAGACGTTAGTAAGTCCAGTGACAGGGCCCAAAATGTGTGAGTTCAATACCTGGTTAAGACAGTGAATTTTCAGAGGGGATTAACGGAAATAAAGGGTTCAATATATAAATAATTTCGAAAGACGAATATAAGATAAAACGTGCTTGTTAAATGGAATTGCCAATATATTAGTTTCCTATATATCATGCTACACCGCAGTAATAATCACTTATAACAAAGTGTTCGTCGCAAATCAACTAATAAAAATTATAAATATACTCACTATAACAAAGATTTACATGTATTACCTGAAAATTAACTTTAGTAAATGTTAAGCGTGATGTCTTCCATCTTTTATCTAATTTTATACGTCTGATTTTATCAATGACATTTCAGATCTATAATAGATCAATGCTTTCCCTCTTAATCTTATATTTAATATTACTTCAGCATTTCAGCTTCTCATTTCCATGTAATTATCTCTTTTCTTGTTTCAGTTACTCTGAACATTTCTCCTTTTTGGGTTTCTCCATAATATTTTCTCTATACTATATTTATTTTTTAAACTTTTTCTTTTTATTCGCACTCGATATATTTTCGTTGGATGAATTTTCTTTAATATCCCCTCCGACAATGTTTGTGAATGAGAAATCTTATTAAATAAAACCATAGTTTTTGGATTTACCCAAAATTTCGGTAGGTTTTTAAGAATTGTATCACTAAATCCTCACGTAAAAATTTTCTTACAATCTAATATTTTCTGGCTTTACATAAACTGCGAATGGTTAATGAGCTGTAGAATACGTATAAAACAATCAATCATTCTGTCGTCCGACAATAGCATGCAATTTTATCTTGTTTTCGTTTATTACCTTTTTTAAATATTGTTTCATTTTGTTTTCTGAACCTGCCGTCATCACTGATCAGCTGATTTTATATTGGTAATATACAGTCGTCTAATATAATGTCTAAATGGAACCGGATTTTTCACATCTAATTAGATTTTACTTTTTAAAATAAAGATGTAATAGAACAATAATTTTGCTGTGAAATATGACATGTTTTCATTGTCACCATAATATTTATAATAATTTAAGTCAAATTACACTCACACACACACACACACACACACACACACACACACATATATATATATATATATATATATATATATATATATATATATATATATATATATATACACGCTCAGACAAAAATATTTACATGAAAATAATATAAAGAAATTCTAGTATAATTATGCCTACATTTCTATTAGAGATTTTCTCACTATAAGACAGTGACTATAGTCACCCCTCGATATGATATATATATATATATATATATATATATATATATATATATATATATATATATATATATATATATATATATATATATATATAATTAAAATAGTAGTCTCAGCACAATAATTTCCATTTCTTTCATCGCATAACATCGGGGAAAATATATTTTTTTAAAATAGAAATAAAAATGCATTTCGTAGATCAAACATTCTAGTCTCGTATCGTTTTCATTTTCACCTCGTCGTGACAATTAAATTCCATTGCTTTATTTTATATTCAAGAAAAATTATCTACTAAGAATGAAACTGTGTTTAAAATTCACTCATATATCTTATATTACTAAATTTACTCGGTAACGATTTTGTTTCTTATCTTCAAAATGTAATAAAATGAAACAATTATCTTTTCGTGATAAATGTCTTTTGAGGAATAAGATATTCACACAGAGAAGATAAGAATAACTTTGACTCGAAACAATTATTTTGAATTAGTTTTATATTTGATCTTAAAATCGCCGCATGTTTCAAATACAGTGTTTCACAATGCGTATGTAAGCCTCAGTTTCAGTAGAAGTAAAGTTGTTGTTTTTGGATTACTATTTTTTCTCTGCTAGATTCTCATCAGATTTGATTCATTAATAATTATTTAGAAGATTCTTTTGAAATTATGTTTTCCTTATTTTTGTGTATAGCGATCTAGAGTGAGGAAGTTTATTTTGCTGTGAAACTACTCGGACATTAACAAAAAATAAAAGAAAACAACCGAGGCTATTCACGTATTGAAGCGAGAAAATTTCGTATACCTATAGCTTCTGGAATAATAGAAACGTGACATAAACCGGTTTGCAAACGTAGAAACTCCCACTTCTTGCACTTGTCGAGGCATTTGTTGTTTTTTTTTTTTTTTTGTAATTGATTGGTACAAATTTTTTTATGTTGGTGGGATGCACATGGATGTGCGGATAGCGTAACGTTTATCGGCGCGGAAAGTCGAATCAGCAGCGATCCGATTTCAAATTCTAAGTAAGGCTGTTACTTTCCTTTTCGCACTATGGCCCTTGGAAACGGATATCGTCTTTTTCCCATTGCTAGCTATGGCTTAAATTGTAGAGCTGACATTTATAGAGATTTTGAGTCACAAGTTTAAAAGAGAAACTACAATGAATTCAAAGCCGTTGGTGTTGATAGCAGGCTGTTGCCTACTCTGTTCAGTTTTCTAAGATATGTCACACTTATTGTTATCATGTAACCAAGGTATAAGCCGTCACATGTGACATATATATGAGCACAATCATGTAATAGTTATTTCCAGAAAAATGAAATGCACGCCCTTTACTCAGAATGGCGTTCAAACTAACAAATAGATCATGAGATTAACAGCAACGGGATATCTATATCAAAATATCAATTATTCGTTATACTGGCGGGAAAAGTTAAATTACATAATTTTTCCCTATTAGACACCGAATCATGCTAATGGCTTGGTCGTGAAATTTACGATCTCTCTGTTTTCTCTGTATTGAATACATTAAAAATCTACCCAGCTGGCTTGTACAATATGGCAACGCAATGTTTAGGCTTTCTTTATTTTGTGCAAATTCATTTATTTTTTTATTTCAGATTCAAATGGACTAGAATTCTACAAATAAATAATTCAAAATAAATTTGAAAATTTTCCTATGACTACAACAATTGTCATGTTGAAATTTAACTCTCTTTAGACTGTTAATAAATATGATGGTATGCTTGGTTTTTGAAAATTTGTATATGTATATAGATTAAAACTTGCTATATTTATCGCGAAAATGGATTCAACATCAGTCTTCTCCCTCTTAAATCACATCTTGGATAAAATCTTAAGTGGCAAGACAACGTGTTTAACGTAACAAGAGAGCAGAATTAAAAAAATATATAACTGCAATGGAAATAAATTTGATTAGTTATATCACACTTTATATATTCATTTGTATTAAAAGCTTTCGTATCAGAAACTTTCTGAAAATATGTTTAGTAAAAATAGGTGATAGGCAGAAAAACCCGAATATAGCCTGTATGACCTTTAGCAATGAAGCATTTCAAAATAATAATTTTCAACTTCTAAACTTTTGGTCGGAACCCCGACAAGTTTTGGTCCGAACCTAGACGAGTTTGTGCTGCATCCTGCCTTGTGGAGAGATAAGGTAAATACCCTTGCTTGGAGATTCGTCTCAAGCTGTGCTGGTCAAACTCTCTACCTCCGGGTTGAGAGGATGCCCAGACGAGGCTATGTCGAAAGGCAGAGTCTCTTCTCGGGATACTGGCTCGGATATCCCACATGAAATTCGGCCATGTGCCTTATCTGACCGCGTGGGGTAGTTGGTAATGTCCTTGTTTCGGGAATTACTAGCTTCGGGAATTACTCGATTCCCTGTCATTCAGTAGTGCATTCCCTTTTACAATAAACCCATCTTTGTTTCATCTACGCACGTGTTACTGTTCCTTCATTCGAGTACCACATTTTTCTGTTTGAACCTCTAAGCAGACATTGGCGACGAGGATTCGATTCAAACTCACAGCGAGAATCACCCCAAAACACTGCCTGTAAATCTACAACAGTAGTAATTACGGATTTAAACAACTTACGTTGAAAATACTCCGTGAAATTGCACAATAAATATGGAACAATTGACTGGAATTAATAAAGTATTACATGCTAATTTGCAGTTGCAGTTGCAACAGCCGCAACAACAACAATTACAGCAAAAGTTGTTACAGCAACAAGAACAATTTAAAAATCACAAAAAAACTTTTCCAGATGAACTGATGTAATTACGAAAACAACAAGCGGGAGGCACTATTGTGCGAAACCGTAATATCTACACCAACAGAAGAACGGGTTAACAGATTATTTTCCCCTGAAGGAATATCGAATTCGTTATCGGAATGCAAGTACGACCCGTAGATACAAGACGATTTTTTCGAAAAAGGTACGGACAGTACTGTGAGGCGGAGAAAATTACATTTTTAGTTAAAAAATAAGCTACAGAGGCGAACACTAAATATACGAACAAAATTGTACATAAAAAGTCGGAGGAAAACTCGTTTGAGGAGACAATAAAGACTCTCTTAGGAACTTTCGACGCAAGAGACACTTTGTTCCATACACGATACAAGTGTTTAAACATTGTAAAACAAGAGAATGAAGAATTTGTGACTTATGCAAGCAATGTAAATTCACAATGTGAATTGTTTAAATTAATCTTCCTCCAGGGACTTACAGCGGCGAAGTACAAAAAAAATAAAAAATATCAACGATTCTGACAATTATGGAGCAAGTCTCTGAAATTATGCTACAGAAGGTTAATGAGGAATTCAAGAGGCTGATAAATGGAAAATGAGGTAATACGCGGATCTAAGAAAAGAACATTTCTAGAGTTCGAAGGATAAAACAACCCAAATTCACAAAATATAAAGCTAAAACATCCCTGTGTGATGACTGTTTATTTTTTTTAGGATAAGGTTTGCTTCGAGTATGGGTATGTTGGTCACAAAACTCCCACTGTTGGTATAAACAGAAAAGAAGGAAGCAAAAATTTAAATAAAAAATAAATGTTGTTTTATCCAAGAACGAAATTGAAAATGATGAAAATAAGAAATACGTAAATACGAAAATAATAAATGGTCATATAGTGAAGTTATAGTTGGATACTGGAAGTGACATTTCTATTGTGAATGAACAAACATGGAAGAAAATAGGCTGTCCATCATTGGGGAGTACCAAAAAATAACTAGAGGAATATCTGGTAAAAGGCTAAATTTCAGGGGCGAATTTAGCTGCAACATACATTGAGAAGACTTTCAAAAAAAATCTATATTCTTCCATGTACGGGGAAAACAATGTGGTACAGATTGGATCGTGCTTTTCGATTTATGTGAATTACCCGTAAATTCCTTTTGCGACAAAATGGACGTGTCAGTAAAGGAAAAATCTGAAGAAACAAAAAAAAATATTTCTGATGTGAAAAACGAATTTCCACCCGTGTTTTCTGAAGAACTCGGATAATGCACGAAAACAGTTCGAAGTTAAAGACAGCATAAGACTAGTATTCAAACCAAAAATGAATGTACCATTTTCAGCGTTAGATTTTGCACAAAATCAAGAACTGGAGCGTTTAGAGAAAAGAGATGTAATTTCTAAAGTTGACTACTCAGATTGGGCTGCCTCTCGAGGAGGTAAGGCAAATACACTTCCTTCGGCAATTAATCTAGTGATGAACATTCGTCTCCAGCTGTGCTGGTCAAACTCTCTGCCTCAGAGCAGAGAGGATCCACAAACAAGGCGATGTTGAAGTGTAGATTCTTATTTCGAGAAACAGCTACCCGATCCCGTTTTATACGGTGAATATTTGGCCGAGTCTGCGTGCTGTGATACATTAAATTCGGCCATGTGCCACATCAGACAGCATGGGGCGGTTGGTAGATATCCTTGCTTCGGGAATTACTAGCTTGATACCCGATTACCTGTTATTCAGTAGTGTATTCCCTTTTACAATAAACATTCTTTCATCTACTTGCGTGTTGATGTTCTCAAATTATATTTTTAGTGTATATACGTATTTGTGTAGGACGTTTCGAGGGCGAATTTTCTTTATCAATATATCTCGAATGTGCAGCCCAGAAGATGAAATAATCAGTTTATAAATTTGGACCTCTACTCAAATACAGATATCAACTAAAAATAAAGTTTAAAAAGAAATTTAAATAGAAAGATAAATAAAACAACTATATATATATATATATATATATATATATATATATATATATATATATATATATATAAGCTGAATAAAAAAATAAGGCCGGAGAGGGTCGACCATAATCTTACTTATTATAAAACGCAGGTGTGTGTGTGTGTGTGTGTGTGCGTCTGTAACGTTTATATATTGATCGGATTTCCTACATTTTTCAACTGATTTCAACAAAACTTCACAGGACTACATAAAATTACCTTGTGGTGGTTGTAACAGCGCCAAAAATGGGAAAATATAATTGTTTTTGCACAAAATCAATTTGAAAACACGATTAAGAGACATCGTGAAATGGAATGGGGACAACTCACATCGGGTTGTTTTTGTGTGTGGGTTCCTTTAAATATGGGAGCGGATTTCCAATATTTTTCAGCCGATAAAACAAAACTTCACTTTATTTTTGGCAGTTAGTGTTTTTATTTTGCACACTTTTTTCTTTATTTTTCATTCAGAATGCTTTAAAAAAATCCATTTACAAGACAATTATTTATAATAAAATTTATTTTGGGAGACTCATAACGATTTATGTTTTTTTTGAACATTCTTATTAAGACATGTCCGTTTAAAAATCCATTTACTGATTGTACGAAGACAAACGGAAAGATAATGAAATTATTTCCTAACTAAAATTAATTGGACGGGAAAATACTTTATTCCAATTTTACTGTATTCAATAAAAAATCATAAATTGGAGAAAGGCTACTAAATGAATAAGATTTGCTAGATCATAATTAAAAACCCAAATAAAGTTAATATTTTTGGAAAATATATTTCAGAATTATGAATTCACAAGCAAAATATGCATTTTTTTTACTGTATTCAATAAGTAAAAAATCAAAAAAAAAAAGAAGAAATTAATTTTTCAACGGATTTCAAACTTCACTATTTTTTTTGTAGTGTTTCTTATTGTCAACACTTTTTCTTTATTTTTACATTCAGAATGCTTTTAAAAATTCCATTTACAAGACAATTGTTTTTTATTCTATTTCAACGATTTATTTTGTTTGATGGTTTGTAAAAAAAAAAAAAAGAAGAAGATTAATTAAGACTTGCGTGTCTGTCAACCTTAAACAATAATCTTTTGTCAATTTTATTTTTATCTTTATGATGGTGGATACTTGCTCTTACTGTTATATCCCCTGGGCAACGCCGGGGCTCTACTGCTATATATATATATATATATATATATATATATATATATATATATATATATATATATAAAATAAATATAGTCTTAAGATGTGCTATATTTATGGGATAAAATTCAATATCAGAGATAGATGCTCGTGTGTAATTAAAAAAATGAACATAGATAGGAGTCAATACGACAAGTCTGTTTCATTCTAGACCCATTATATATATATATATATATATATATATATATATATATATATATATATATATATATATATATATATATATATATATATGTAGCCAGGTTTACCAGGTATGAATCACACCAGGAATATATAATGATATGCCTGAGGGATCAACTAATACAGATCAATTTTTTGATTGATTTTTGAACCATCAATAGTTAACCCTAATGATGCGTTTCTAGCATCATGGTATGGAATAATACAAGACTTCTCCATGGAACTCATGCAGAATACCATACAGTTCAGGCAGGAAACCATGGCGGTAACAAGAGCGGAAATCAACCTGCTCGA
This sequence comes from Acanthosepion pharaonis, assembly GCA_903632075.3. NCBI lineage: Eukaryota > Metazoa > Mollusca > Cephalopoda > Sepiida > Sepiidae > Acanthosepion > Acanthosepion pharaonis. The sequence goes on from CAHIKZ030000136.1 coordinate 1,041,577, forward strand.
TGAGCAAATATAGAAACAAACAGACACAGATGAATATGCTAATATAAAGAATGTTATAAAAGCTCTCACAGACCAAACAGTGAAGGAACCACGAAAACTAAAAACTGATAAACAAACAAAACTGAAATGGAATATTTTCTCCAGACAGAACAACAAAAGAGTAATCAAACCAAACTCAGAAAAAAGTGAATGACCACAAAAGAAAACAACACACCGCAACCACACCCACTACAACAAATGCAAAAACAAAACAGACCAAATATATACACAAACAGACAACACCAGCACCACAATCAACAATAATAACACCGCCATCATCAACGTTAGCTATAACCTCAAAACGAACAGACATATAAAAAAAAACACTAACTTACGAAGACGTACTTAAGGTGCCGTAAAAACTTGCACAAACCAAAACAGAGCAGCCCTTCTACAGGACGCATAACCCCATTAGACATCCTAAACCACACAGATTAGCCCATAGTATACAAACAATAGGAAATAGGGTATAAGCCCCCAATCAGGACACTTGGATGGGGATACAGCATCCATTATGCAAGCTTTTGAGTATTTACGAAACACTTCGCCATGCTTGCAAATACAAACACGGCCCATACGGACGCTTTATAAATTTGAGTAACAATAAATGTCCGCTCAACTCATTCAGGTTATTAAATAGAAGAATAATCTTTTGCCCTAGTCCCGCAAGGTTTGATAAAAAACACCATTGGCAATGCACATGAAATCCTTCTTCAGAAGAATACCGCTAAAAACCCATTACGGGAACAATAATCACACACCTTCTATACTTGATACATTAAAAAAGAAGGACTCTATATTCACCCGGCAAAACACAGGCATTACTATACAGACATTTTAAATGGCAGTACAAATGACATAAAGAAAACAATAACACGTAAGCTGCCACGTAACAATATAAATGAATGGGAACGGGTAGCCCTTGATACGCTGATGCTTAGAGATGACGTAATCATAATACAGGCTGACAAAGGAGGTGCCACAGTAATCTAAGGGAATCAAAGAATGCATCAAAAAGGCCAACGATCAGCTAGCCGACAAAGAAAGCTACAAAAGCTTACCTATAGATCCTCTTCTCGAATAGCAAAAAAGAATTAACTAGCTCACTAGACATAACGATTCGCAACAATCGACAAGGAAATATGCACAACACTTACAACCACAATGATTCCACCCGCTTACTTCTATATCCTTCCCAAAATACACAAAAGCAATAATAACACAAGAAGGACGGTCATTTCATCATTCAACTGCTACACGACCAAAATTTCCGAATACGTAGACCATTACATATAACCCCTTGCTAAGAAAGTACAATCCTATATCAGAGACACAACAAACCTACTAAACAAAATTAATTAGATGCAAACAGTGCCAGAAAATGTTATTCTACTGATTATGGACGTAAGATCGATTTATTCCAACATTAAACGCATCGGAAGAATAACCACCCTCAAGGAAGCATTTAACAAAAAGAATAAAACAAGACTCCCCCTACAAAATGGAGCCTATTCTTACATGTAATACTTTCAACTTTAATGGGGAACATTAACTGCAAGTAAGCGGCTGTGCCATGGGCACGATTGCAACTCCATCTTATGCTACAATTTCCATGGGGGAATTTGAGGAGAACCATATCTGTCCTCTCATTGGTAGCGACTGCGTATTCTATCCAAGATATAACGATAATATATTCTTTGTATACACGGGCAGTGATGACAAACTTACTCAGTTCCTCACAACCCTAAACAATGTGCATGACTCAATTAAATTTGACTAACATTTTAAGACACCAGCATTTACATAGATGAAAACAGAAAATTACAAAATAATCTACACACTAAAATCACCGATACCCACAACGATCTACAAGTCTCCTTACCCTAAACACAACAAAGAGAACCTTCTCTGTTGACAAGTACTTAGACTCTGAAGGATATGTTCCAACAATGAAGAACTAAATAAACACACTCAAAATCTGGAGCATCAATTCCCAACACTTTGCTATAAACAATACCTAATCAGAGAACAAAAAAATAAAGCAATTTCCACACTTAAAGATAGACTAATATAAAAGATTAAGAATAAGCCCAGCCGCATCCCTCTAGTAATCACTTTTAATATCACTCTGCCTCCACTATGCCAGATAATCTCAAACCAAACCTAAAAAATTGTTTGAGGAACCCAGTTTTCTACCATAACGTAGGCCTAAGAACATAAAGGAAATTATAGGTATTAACAAAATTTCAGGAGATAAGGTAATCCGTAATAAACCAAAAACAAAAATAAGATTTTCAAAACCATGTAACAACAAAAAGAACCTTATGCTGTAACTATATTAGACACAGCGATTTGTTCATTAGCTCAGTCACTAAATCTATTTCGAAACCTACCACAACTCTAACTGTAACATAATTTCCCTCCTAGAATGCAAACTATACCAGAAACAATATGTAGGAAAATGTGAATGGCCCTCTCATTACAGAATTAATAATTATCGCAATAGAATTAAGACAGCTTCCCATGAAGGATTATTACATGTAGTACAATATTTCCGACTGCAAATACACGATTTTAAAATTCATGCCAAATTCACTATAATTAAGAAAATCGAAAAGTTCAGAGCACATAACAGGTGTAAGAGCAGAATTATTGCAGTATCATTTTCCAACTTATTCAAGATGATCTTCCTCACTCTAACCTTCTAAATTTTGTCCTGGAATTACAAACTGCCTCAGAGAGTTTATGTACGATTTCCTTTTCAAGTCTTTATTCACTGCTCTTTGGACTGCCTATTCTCCCGCATGACAAAGGTTATATGGAAAGAGTTGGATCTTTTCTAACTGATCCCTTTATCTCTAAGTTGAAATGATGATACGTCTTGCTGTTGTGACCTCCTGATCCAGGTTTCCTCTCTGATGTTTCCTCGCTTTTATAATTATTGACCGTTCTCTTGATAGTTCTTGACTGTTCTTTGTAGGTGCAAGTCAGTGTTTGAATGCTGCTACAATTACTGAAGCCTGAATGATTTTTCCTCTCAGCATTGCTCATTTGTTAAGACAGTGGGTTTGACAGAAAACGATTTTAACCTGATCTTTTTCTTGCTGAATAAATGAAAGGGTTGTTCAGGGAATTTTACCACAAATGGTGACAAGATATCAAAAAGTCTTATCAGAATAAATGGAAAAAAGCAATTAGTTTAGCAGATTATTGGATATTACTGTGGGATAGACAGTTATGTTATAATTGATTTGTTATATATATATATATATATATATATATATATATATATATATATATATATATATATATATATATATATATAAATAAAAATAAAACAACTTAATTTTCCATAAGTTCATAATTTATTTCCACAGGGATCTTTTTGTTCGCTCCATCATCAGACCTCACTTCCAAGTATGGAAAAATGAAATTTAACTTAGACATTTGAAGGGTAGTATTCAGCCTATGTAAGGTGATATAGCGAGGATTGAGAGATAGTGTAACGGGGATGGTCGAAATTTGAGAGGGAAGGGAGAGATATTAGAGAGGAAGTGGGTAAGGTTCAGACATTGACCGATTTAATAGGTCAATTCAACGGAAACAATATAAAGAGAGAAAAAAGAATTGGCTCAAGTAAAGATGTAAAAAGTAAGAAATGGACTTAGAGTTTTGAAGAAAAGAGAGTGGGATAAAAAAAGTATGTTGGCATATCGTTGCCAAACTGGAAAAACACAGATATAAATATATTAAAAAAAAGAAAGAAAAATTCGTTTAACGTTTGATACTAATTTAAGTGTTTAAATTATCCACAAATAAACTAGGAAATTAATATAAAATGAATATTATATCAATAAACAAAATATCAAAAATAAATTCTAATGTTAATATTTATAATATTGTGAATAACGGTTAAGGAGTAATATTTCTAAGGTAAAGATTAAGTCATCAATTTAATTTGAAACTATTTCGAGATGAGGAATATTTCTAAGTTTTCAAATCTAATTAAATCTGAATTATTTCAAGATGAAGATTTGAAGGTAATAAAAAATTATTTTACACTTAACATATATATGTAACCAAAATATATATATATATATATATATATATATATATATATATATATATATATATGTATGTATATATATATATATATATATGTATATATATATATATATATATATATATATATATATATATATATATATATATATATGTAAACATATATATATATATATATATATATATATATATATATATATATATATATATATATATATATATATATATATATATATATATATATATATACATATATATATATATATATATATATATATATGTAACCATATATATATATATATATATATATATATATACATATATATATATATATATATATATATATATATATATATATATATATATATATATATATATATATATATATATGTAAATACATATATATATATATATATATGTAACATATATATATATATATATATATGTGTTGACTTCTATGTATATTTATATATATATATATATATATATATATATATATATATATATATATATAAGACTATATATATATAATATATATATATATATATATATATATATATATATATATGGTTACATATATATGGTTACATATATATATATTCATATATATATATATATATATATATATATATGGTTACACACATATATATATATCTATATATATATATATATATATATACATATATATATATACATATATATATATATATATATATGTGTGTGTGTGTGTAACTATATATATATATATATATGTATATATATATATATGTAATATATATATATATATATATATATAACCATAATATATATATATATATATATATATATATATGTAATATATATATATGTAACTATATATATATATATGTAACTTTATATATATATATATATATATATATATATATATATATATATATATATATATATATATATATATATATATATATATATATATATATATATATATATATATATATATATATATACATATATATATATATATATATATATATATATATATATTTATATATATATATATATATATATATATATATATATATATATCAATAATGTGAATAACGGTTAAGAAGTAATATTTCTGTCATCAATTTAATTTGAAACTACTTTAAGATAAGTAATATTCCTAAGTCTTCAAATCTGATTTGAATTATTTCAAGATGAAGTAAGAGTAGAATGTAATAATCAAAGATTTATTGTCTTTACATTTAATCTATATATATATTCACAAGCATACACGCATATATACATATATATGCATACATACATATCCTATACATATATTCATACACGCCACATATATATTTTAAGTAAATATATATACATATACTCATATAGATACACAAATACATATATAACAAACTTACATTTCTAAAGATACACATACATAAACATATATAAACATAAATATATATATATATATATATATATATATATATATATATATATACACATACACATTTACAGTTGCATACGCATACACACACATATATATATTTCCACATGCATGCACATGTACATACCCTTATGCATAAATATACGTACCCACACACATAGGTACATACATGCATACGCACTCGCCCGTTCATACAAGCAATTCATATCTAAATACAAGCCATATATAAACATCAACATATACATACACCAACATATGTATATGGTTGTAATTACCATATGGATATCTATAAATATTAACTTAATTGTAAGGATATATACAGACCAATGTAGAGAACATTATGAATTCTCACTATAGTAAGACCATTAGGTATTTAATACTAACCAATTACAGAAGGATTTTAATGCTAACAAGTTACAAAATGTGAATTCTAGATGTAATTGCATATAATATATATAATATATATATATATATATATATATATATATATATATATATATATATAATCGATTTTAAGATTCTTAACTGTATATTTGTTATCTTGTTTCATTTACTTCTGCTGTTGTTCCGGTAACTTCAGGTTTGCAGATAGAATATTCTCTCCTTCTTAGTAATGGACATTTTGTGGGACCATTGGCAATCTTCCAAGAAATAGATTTTTTAGCCGAATGGAATCTTTAAAGATCAGAAACATACATGTTAATCGGTGGCAGGATTATGTACGGAATACAGTGGAGGATATCAATGATATTTGGTTAATGTGTAAAATAAAATTAGATTATTTTTCGCTTTTACACTTAAATAAGAAATATTTTTATAGAATGCTCAAGTCACTTTGTTCAATTGCTACTCAGTCGAATCAGCCGTGTTGGTATTTGGAAGAAGAAAGTAGTAAGATTTGTCTTTCTAATTTTACACCCCTTCAACTGATTTACGTTATATTTAGATTTAGTGGTATTCGTTTTGTGTGAATCAATTTCTTTCCATGTATTCGCAATTTTCATATCGACATGTAAAGTTGCTTTAAAAACAAATGTTGTGGTTTAATAATCATATGTCAAAGCGACTAACATTATTATAATTCTGCAAATATATTTCCACACGGGAATCAGATAATTAGCTTATCATTGATATCTTCATCATCGTATCACGTTACATTTTCTCGAGAAAATAACAAAGCAAAGTCATCACAGATCTATGTTGCCTAATATAATACAATGTCAGTCCTCGGCGCAAAATCTAAATTTGTGCATTGTAACTACGAGACCAAAGAAAAAAAAACTCATGATAAGAGTCCGAAAAGCTATCTTGGTGCATCCAGATATAATATTGTCTCGAAACCTGAGTCTTATACATAAACAAACTTTCGGCATCATTGCATTAGCAACCTTTCACAATGCATTCAACTGGTTTTAGCATAAACACTGAAGTTATCCAGAGAACCAATATAGAAAGAATACTCTTGTACTGGTCACTGAGATGAATAGATGATATTTTGAGATGAATATTCTCTAACTAGGTTCTATCTGAGAAACCGTTGAGCACTACATTTTAAAAACGGTCCTCATAACCTCTGGTAGAAATTAACAACAGTTAAATATGGGGTAGTCATGTTGCCTTAAGTCCTTCGAGTCAACCTTCCTTTGAAAATAAAACTGCGGAGTAATAACAGAACAGAGACAAGACTGTAAAAGGGTTTCTTTGATAAAATCATTTCCGTGCATATCTCAGCATCATGTGTGCTTCGCTATATACCGTGGAATATGTACAAAATTTGGAAACCTCGATCAAGAATTGTAAGGGGGAAAATACATAACTATAATATATATTCAGCAATAATTCACCGAAACAATTTTTATTAAGTTCCACTGACAATGTTCATCCATTTAATGTTTTCTTATATCTTTCCAGCTTCCGGACGAACCGTTGTAAATCGGTAATTATGTTATGAATAAATAGTCCAAAGTTTAGTGTTTTCTTTCATATATTCACAACTTTTCGGCTATCAATCATTAGTAATGACTTGGTGTTTTCAATATGGTAAGCATTAACTAGTCCACTAAATTCTATCCTCTATAATGATGTAATTGAAATGGAAATCAATTCAGAATGATGACATCTGTAACGGTTAATCGGACAGAATAACATTTAGCGATATGTACATGTGCATCTTTTATATTGTATATACTTGAATATACTATCACTGATACATATTTTAATATAATATATATTTTAATCACATATATATTTTAATGGAAGTGGACTGTTTCATTTTATTATAATGCTTTCTAGAATTTTGAATGCTTCTTTGCAGTGAACCATGTATAATGTTTTGGTGTCAGCTATTAAAGCTTGACTAATATTAGATGTATTTTGTTTGTTTCTGATGCGCTGTTAGATATGTATTAGAATTGCACTAGTTTCGCTAAGTGACAGTTTAACTTGGTGTAATCTAGATTGGACCAATATAAGAACGTCAGGGTTTTTATTATTAGTATTATTATTATTATTAGTAGTAATAGTAGTATTATTATTATTAGTAGTAATATCTTTAGAGATATAAAAAATGTATGTGTTTGTTACAGCTGCTAGTTAATTACATGCATTCTAACTTGCCCATACTAATTCATATATTGAGCAGGCCTTTCTCTGAAGAAGAGAACACGACTAAATACTGTAAAGTAGTGTTTGTAACAAATCCTACCTCAGACATGCTTCACATTTTTCTGGCGTCCAATTTGCTGCTTTATTGCATCGTCCAAGAGGACTGAAAATGTTCCGTTCTTGACAGAACAAGACACCGCTACACAGATGCGTGAGACAGCAAATTAAAACTTGCATTATTTAGTTCACCTAACTGCTTAATATATATATATATATATATATATATATATATATATATATATATATATACCATATGTTAATAAACTCTAAGAAAACATATTTTCGAAGAATTATCTACGCAGACACAAACGTACCGCTACCAGAAACCTCCTTGTCCATTTTAGTAAATGAACCCTAATCATCATCATTGTTACTGTTATAAATATTATTATTAAAGAGATAACTTATCATCCCAAACACCCTTAAGTAAAAATTGTGTAGCTTACTGAACTAAAAATATCGGAGCTATACTATTTCTGCATGAAATGAAAGGAATTCTCCAAATAGAGTCAGATGCGGAGAGGATCATGGCATTGCAAAACTTTGTACCTATTCAATTTAACTTTTGTATATCATAGGAGTACTAAATCTGTAAAGTTACTCTACATAAATTGTCTTAAGAACTGCAGGTGCTTTTTCAAGTTTTTTTTTTCTATATGTTTTTACCCGTGTAGGATATATGAAAAGAATATATATATATATATATATATATATATATATATATATATATATATATATATATATATATATATATACGTACATATATAGATAACTATACTCGTTTAAAAAAACCCTCGAATTTTTGATTTGCCAATAATCAAATCAATCTCGAGGAAAAAAGGTTTTAAAAAAAGAAAGAGCTACAAACATGAAAGTCTGTCGAAAACATCGCACAGATGCAGGTTTGAAGCCCAAAGAAAAAAAAACCGATACGAGTAAACAACTAATTAACAAAACCAAAGAGCCAAATTTCCCTGACGATCCGTTTAGGTGAAACCTAAGTAGGTTTGTCTGGCTCACTAGGTGTGTATATATATTTGATTACCGGCGAGTAAACCAGTACCCCACAGATTTAGACTGTGAGGAGTATGGCTACTCACCCTGCAGAGGAGGCCTGAATAAGGCGTTCGCGTCCACCATGTCCTGTAGTGATGGGAAATGGGCGAAAACTGCGGGTGGATGATGACACTTTAAGTCACAGTCTCAATCCCGCATTCATGTGGTTTAGGATATTGGTTTTCTGATATTAACCTGAGGAGGACATTATCTTTCGGCCACAACCTCATTGACCAAGCAGCCTTCTGTAGGGACAGGACTACTTGCTCCATATGTTGAGAGGCCTAGAAAAGTTGGTCTAAACATAGATCGTCTTCTCCATTATCAAGGTTGCTAACCTTGGGCAACGGCTTTCTTCTCATGCGGTAAAGAATAATTTCACAACTACCTGAAAGTTTATGAAAGGACAGCATGTAGCATGCTGGGACATCAGAATTATGTTTGACACACCTGACAGTTGTCGACCTGAACATCACTCTTCTGTAATTGCAAACGAACTGATTATTGGTAATGCTTCTCTCAGTGATGTCCATTTGCCAGAGAAGGGCAGCCGACAAGAGCACACCGCCGAGTATGTCCTCAACTAGTCAAGTTATTCTGACCACATGATCTCTATGCGCCTTCCATTGTGTAATCTTCAAAATGCCACAGTCTATTAGTATGTAATCCCCAACTTTACAATTAGAATGTTGTGGAAATGGATACGCTTTACTCAGATCTGCGCAGCTTCCTACGCAACACCCCTGCAGACGATAAGGTTATAATTTCAACGCCAGAGTAGGCCATGATTTTGCGGTATTCAAGGGATTGCTTGGGAGATATGGTGTTGGAAACTGCAGCGTCAACGGACGCTTGCTACATCATCAGCTCGTCATCACGAACACCATCTTGCAACAAAAACGTGATTGAAAACTACATGAATGTATCGTTATTCTAAACATTGGCACTTCATTGACTATGTCACTGTGAGCCAGTGTAACCTGAAAAACATCATGCTCACCAATGTGATGCCCAGTGCAGAATGCCATACCGTACATCACCTTGTTCGATGCAACTAAAGCTCCACTTAAAACTTTAAAGAAAAGATGGGATCCTCTCTAAAATGTTCAAGAATGCCAGTGTACGGCCCTATTTACCAGGTCTAGCGTCCTATATGCTGTGCAGACAGTTAGACGTTCCTCAGAAAACTGCGTCCATCCTAAACCGTTGGTCTAAGCATTTCCAGGCCCACTTCAATGCTAATCGCTTGGTCCAGGAATCAGCAATTCTCAACATTCCCCAATAAAAAGTAAAAATGCAAATAGGTGATTTGCCCAAAATGGAAGAGAGTATCAACATCCTAACGCAGATGAAGTCTGGCAAAGCAGCAGGAGTCAATGGAGTCCAACCTGAATTCTGGATATATGGATGAGCGATGTTGAATATGAAATTCCACGAGCTCTTTCGTTGTTTCTGAGAGAAGAGAAAACTACCACAAGATCTCCATGATGCAGTCATCATTGCCCTGTACAAGAACAAAGGTTAAAATCTAACTGCTCTAATACTGCGAGAGCAAAGTAATCAAACCAGTGGTTTATTGTGCTCCCCATTGCAGGAAAAAAATCATTACAGTGATTCTGCTGAGCACAAAGTTACCCGACATTTTTGAGCAGCCAGTGCGGCTTCACAACCGACAGGAGAAGCAGTATGAGAAGTGTAGGGAGAAAAACAAGTGTATGTATTTAGTCTTCGTTGATCTGACTAAATCATTCGACACAGTGAGCAGAGGAAGAATTTTAAAGATCATGGAGTGGCTCGGCTGTCCTCCAATGTTCCTGAAAATGATCGCCCAGCTGCACGAGGATCAACGTGGCCAAATTCAACACAGCAGCGATCCCTCAGAGCTCTTCACGATCATTGACTGTTTAAAGAATGGTTGCGTTCTGGCACCGACACTTTTCACTATCTTCTTCAGCGTGATAAAACATTCCATGAAATGATGGAGACGGAGTCGACAACACATACACTCTCGATGTTGGCCTGTTTAATCTACGACGATTAAAAGCCATAACAGTGTTCCTGAAGCTTCTTTTCTGAGACTTCTGCTTTGCCGACAATGCTACCCTTGTTGTCCATACAAAATGAGTTTTGCAGCGCACCACTTCCTGCTTCACAGAGACTGCCCAACATTTTAGGTTTGAAATCTATTTAAAGAAGACAGAGATAATCTTCCAGTCTTCCCATCGAGATGAGCACCGCCATCCTCACATCATCAGTGGCACGACTGAATTGAAGGCGGTCCATCAGATTACCTACTTTGGATGTACCATCACGGCAGATGCTGGGATCTACAAGCAAATGTCAATGGCGTGCATTGCTTTTGATAGACTATACAAACGTGTGTGAGACAAAAGACACCTGAAGATGGGTACAAAGATATGAGTGCATAGAGGTATCTTCCTCGTCACTTTCCTGTATGGTTCAGAGTAGTGGGTCACTTAGCGGCACTATCTACGACCCCTCGAATGGTTCCACCAGCGTTGCCCCCGCACAGTCCTTAAATTCTACTGGAGTAACTTCATCAATATTGAAGTCCTTGAAAAAGTGATGATCACGAACATCGAGGCCATGTTGCTGAAGTCCCGGCTGGGGGATCATGGCCTGCTAAAATTTTATTTTACGGCGAGCTCTCCACTGGTTATCGCGAGAGAATGGCACCTGGATTGCCTGGAAAATTCTTTGGTGCCTGTCATATAGATTATTGTCCATTCTAGCTGAGTACTGTGATGCCTGTACTTCTCACTACCAACCATAATATGTCTTCTTCTGAAAAGGTAGTGGAGGATGTATTACAACGCCATGCCATCAAGCAAAGGTCAGACTTCAGTTGCAAATGCAGCGACCGTGTGTGCTTCTCCCGAATTCGGCCTTATCAGTCACAAACGTGCCTGCAATAGACGTAAACAGCATCTTTCTTGACCTTCGTATTAAAAAAATGTGAAGCTAAGCCATGAGGATGTTGAAATATATATATATTCACTGTTTAGTCTCTCAATTCTAATAACCACCGTTTCATTGTACAAATAATGGTCCCTATATTTTGATTTTGATTTTCTACATTTTCTATCAAATTTCTTCTACATCAGTCGTCTACAGAATATTATGTGCGTAGTGCATGTGGCCATCGCAAGTCATATGTATATGACAACTTGAACATTCCTGAGATTGTCTTATAATCATATTTTATAGCATTCTAAACATTAAACAGTGAAAACATACATCGCGCAGTCAACTTTCAAAAATCGAAAATAACCCTGTCCCTTATCAGGTCGCTTGCAATATATTTTATCAAAAACAAAGTGTTGATAATTCGTATAATGTTTTCTTGTTTACCAATTCAAGAAAATACTTAATAATACAGTTATAATGGAAGCAGAGTGTGAGTAATGACTTTGAATTGGAAATGACAAGAGTTATCGTACAGATTTGATAGGAACTTCTTAGAATCGTTGAATATTTAAAATAAACATTTCTTTTTTCTTATTGTAGTGGTGACATTGCTATATACAGTTATCATCAAAGTTAATAAAGAACAGTTCATGGCAAAAAAGAACAGTTTATGATAAACAATGATGAAATAAAGATAAACAAAATGAAATAAAAGAAATATGGAGTTGCTTTATATAATCTTCTTTACTCTCTCTCTCTCTCTCTCTCTCTCTCTATATATATATATATATATATATATATATATATATATATATATTATAAAAGAAAAAAATATATGATTTTGTATAATTTTATAAATCAGCAGAGTATCCTAACGTTGTATCCTAACGATGAAATCCTAACGGATGAAATGCATAACAAAAACAATTACAATTTGTTATATTTTTCTACATATTTTATCTATATTATATATAGACAAATATTCTGAATGAAATTGGTCACATTATATAGCCAAAACACGTTATTAAAAACCAAAACCCAAAATACATTAACGAAAAAAATTTTTTCAAAATTTAAAATTCCCAGCGTCTCTCGTTTATGCACAAGTGTAGATGCATCAACGTAAACTAAGTTAATGCGATGATGTCCTAAAGAACGAAACGCGTTACAGAAAACTTTTCAATATTGTCATACATCTTTCCTCCAGAATGGTTTTTGTGCTTGATATATAAAACAAATTCTTATCCCCATATATATATATATATATATATATATATATATATATATATATATATATATATATATATATATGTGTGTGTGTGTGTGTGTGTGTGTGTATTTGTTAATATTAGAGTATATCCCTAAAGACAGGAACATTTAGAAATACCCATACTGTGTTTGAATTGTACTTTCTTTAAACATATGAAATATAACCGCCAAGTATGCATGCCGAAAAATCTAATTGGCTTGGAATAACCTATAGAATTTCGAATGTTTTTAGAAGCATTTTTAAATGTTTCACCTGGATACAGCTGTTACTGACTTAGAATTACAATGAATAATGCCAACGAAGTACATGCCATCTGTCTCAAATGTTTATTGCTACTGTTATATCACGACCAAAACGGATGACCATCGGAAACGTCGAAAAACTCTCACCCAATACAAAACACAGCATAGAAGAGAAAACATCTACATAGCATATGGTTCACATTGAATATTTGTTTAGGTTAAATTCTGCTCCAATTTCAAAATGCTTTACGCAGTTAAAACTTTCAATAACGGTTTTTTAAAAAAATTCATGATGTATATTTAGAGAAATTCATTTTCCGAAATAAAAACTCAACGAGTTTTGTCTGATCTCAGTCGATTAATTTAAGCTAAGAAAGGAAAGAATAATTCTAGCATCATGTACTCCAAAGACAATTACCGTTATTCATTTCGGAGGCACGTCATTTATTTCCATCAATATGAAAGCAAATTCCACTGAGACAAGATGATCGTACAAGGATATAATTATGTTTTCCCTATATATATATATATATATATATATATATATATATATATATATATATATATGCGTGTGTGTGTGTGCGTGTGCGTGTGGGTCTGTGTGTATGTCTCTGCATGTGTGTGTATTCGTTTTGTTGTGCGTATTCATGATTTTATACGAATAAATTCATATATATATATGTGTGTGTGTGTGCGCGTGTGTGTGCGCGTGTGTGTGCGCGTGTGTGTGCGTGTGAGTGTCTGTGTTTGCGCGTGTGTACAGTTTTTTTATATTTAATAATGATACATATGTTTAGTGGAAATATGTGTACCACTGTCTTCTCTTCTGAATGTACAAGTAATATAAGTTTAATGTATTTGTGTAAAGATACACATATTCAATTGAATACATAATCAGTTTCCGAATTTAGAAGTACATAAGCTGGAATCAGACTTCCATAGTAATGCACTATATTTCATAATTGAAAATTGATAGAGATCTCTACTCCCACATGCGTGCGTTTATACGGATTGAGATAATACATCATTCCACGCCTGGTAGATTCGTTAATGTCAGAGCTGGATGTGTAAGTTGGCTAAAACAAGGATTCAAACGTCATGTCATAGCGCATAAATATTTAGTTGGTAAGATATCTGGAGACCTTCGAAAGTCCTCTCCACAACGGTTCAGAAATTGCCGATTAGACGCATGTCAGATTAATGTCATGTCCTCACAGTTCTTTAGAAGACTCTCGAATACTCCACATATTGTTACTGAGCAAGCAGACTGGGACTGACAATATAGAATAGAAAATAAAATAACTCATACTTGATGATATAGAGATCAAGTATCGATGAAAAGCAATGCAACATAAGTGTGTATGTGTGTGTGGGTGCAAGTGTTTGTTTGGGTGTGTGTGTGTGGGTGTGTGCACGCATATGCGTTGATGGTAATGGATATTGGCTTGGAATGAGAAATCGAAAAGCTGAATACGAATTCCAGTCGTGTTCGTTGCATGCACTTTTGGAAAGTTATGAATTTATATCTTCTCCTATTCGCTATGGGTTGAAGAGTAGTAAATTGGGTCGTATATCATTTGTTAGCAACCAATCTACCGCAGAAAGAAACAGTAACCTACTGCGGGAAAATCTTCTGCCTAGTCACTGATTAATCGAAAGCATATGCAATTACGTATGTCACTTAATATCTATCTATCTATCTATCTATCTATCTATCTATCTATCTATCTATATATATATATATATATATATATATAAATTATAACATAAGCATATCATAATATCACTACAAAATAACCATTTGTTTCAACACTTCTGGTGTCTTATCAAGTGATGAAGTGTTGAATCAAAATGGCTAATCTAAATGTAAAAAAAATTAAGCTTAAACCCAACATTATCTAATATATATATATATATATATATATGAAATAACGTTGAGTACAAGCTCATAATCAAGAAATTGATTCTACTAATGGAAAGGATAAGGATGGAAATACGTTGACACATTATATGTATATTGTTAAATGAAACATGTTTTAATAAAGATATACTGGTTAAATACACACAGACACGCACAGAAACACATACACACCCACACTCGCGCACACACACACACACACATATATATATATATATATATATATATATATATATATATATATATATATATATATATATATATATATATATAGCAAACATTTATTGAAAACGACTGACAATGTCCAGCGATTAACCTTTTTATTTTTTTCATTCGCACATGTTATTTTCTTTTGTAAACATATTGTGTGTAAAACCTCTGCAAATGTTCTATTTTCTTCGAGGGGTTCGGCTATTCTAGTAGCCGTTATAATGTATGTGCTTTTTAACTGAATATATAGATTTATAGATATGTATATATCATAGGAAATGTTTATCTTTTTATTTTCCAATCACAGTCAGCTCATAGCTCGGAAAAATTAATCTTAATAAAATACTTTTTCAGTCGTTTTCAATAAAAACTTTATAAAACAGGAATTGCTATCTAAATCTATGCTCACACAGACACAGACACACACATATATATATATATATATATATATATATATATATATATATATATATATATATATATAGTGTTAATTTAGAAGACTGTTTTTGAAGCCGAAATTGTTGGTGTTTCAGTGGTTTGAGGATAAATCTGTTTAAGGCACGCAGAGCTTGTGGTAGAGTGCTCAATATCGAAGTTAGTGATAGAGCGTTGATAAGAAAAATGTCCAAAAACAACTCTAAAAAAACATAAAATATTAAATAAATCCAAAACTTTATATACAAGCCGAGAAATCGATAGCCATTTATAAAAATACAAACAAGCAACTACGAAACAAAATGGAAATTTTTGTTTGTTTTTCTTGTTTCTAAATTATTCCATTTTATTTATTAGCTCATTTTCAAATGCGGTGAATTTACAGAAAGTAAGACATTCATACAACAACAAAAGTACAAAGTAATCGAGAAATATTAACAATTCAACTCTGTTCTGATGAGTGATCACAACTATGTAACTTTGACGTAAACATGAATTAAGTGAAAAAATCATTCTCTCTCCCTCAACTTCTTTCTGTTCTTCTCTCTCTCTCTCACTATCTTTCTGTTTCTTTCTCTCTCTCTCTCTCTCTCTCTCTCTCTCTCTCTCTCTCTCTATATATATATATATATATATATATATATATATATATAAACTTTACATATTTACTTTTGTATATTCAGGAAATGGAGTTGATATTTTCAGTATATTTAAGTATAACATATGTCCCTGCTAATATTTCTGGCATGTTATTGCTAATTATTTCAGAACAATGTCATCTGCACAGAATATATATGTTTCTACCCAGACAATCCACTTTTTTCAAATTTTGTTTCTCACTATTTGCTTTGTTGCAAATTTTAGTTGCAGATCTTTCTAGGTACATTATGTCGAAATAATTTAACTATTCATCTATTCCTGTCTGATCTTTGATCTTGCTAGCAAAACATGATTAAGTAGCTTTCAATTTAGACATACTAGCTTCTATACCGTGACGAATGGTCAGTGATATATTTTGCCCTCGTGTCATAAAGACTATGCAAAAATTATCTCCTGTGATTTAAGTCTGATAATAGGCACTCATTTTGGCTATTGTTTGCACTGACAAAACATCCGCAACTGACATAATGTCTATCAGAATATTTTTAACTATTGTGGCTGTCAATCAATATCTGGTAAGTGTCGATAAAAGAAAGACCATTTTCATATATTTGTTTCTCTTCAAGTTTTTGCCTGTCCTTTAGAGAGATTGTTTCATATGTACACAACTTCGTACATACACACATAGATAGATCTACACTTTTAAACGTCGTTAGCATTCCACATTAGAATTTTTACACTACTTTACCCCTCAAAAAAGCAATGCCTAAAGTTTAAAATGAATTTTAGAAATGAAGAATCTTACTTGAAGCTTTTTAAATTGTAACATCTAGCTAATAGATTAAATTTAAGAAGCAAAATATTTTGTTGCATTTTTAAAAGAAATTAAATTCATTATAGCAGAATTTACCCATATATAAAATTTCTCAGTAGAACGTAATTCTCTTTACACTAGTTACATTATCCGGACTGTTCTGATAAGTATCTGTTTATAAATATATCGATTTTGTAAATAGGATCTATTTACAAAAATCGGTATATTTATAAAAAAATTATTTTTAAAATACGGGTGGTTACTGAATTGTAGTATACTTTTCAATTTATGTTTAGAATAAATAGTTTTTGCTTAGTAACAATATCACGTAACCGCTACAAATTAATACATATTTTTAAAAGATTTTAAATCCTATAAATTATTCAAATTATTATTTTTTTTAAAATGAAAGCAATTCTTTTAAAAAAATTATCTTGTAATTTTTTTCTTAGGAATATAGTTCTCATAATATATATTATTCAGAAAATTAATAAAAAGCTTTTCAAATTTAAAATTCAGAGCAGATTTTCTGTAAGTGGGCATCCTTTTCCTTTAAATGATAATTAAAATTTTCCAAATACTTTCCTTTACAACTAAATATAAACATTAAGCCCAATAAAAATAACCTTCTCGAAATATCATAAAATTAAATAAGTGGGTATAAAAGACGTAAATAAAAACATATTTACCAAGTCTTTTTAAAAAATAAACCCAATCAATTGTGAATATGACCCCATTAAACTCTGATAATCATTTGGTGAATTTCCAAATCAATGTGTTTTTCACCGAAAAAGAAGTTAAATTTATTATACTAATTTAGTCAGACGATGATTAAAAAATATTTTATAATCATTAAAATTCTAAGATGGACTAAAAATATAATTTAATCATAAAAGATTCTTTTCGCCTTTCCTCGTAATAATAACATATAAATATACTCATAATAATGTTGACGACAACACTGTTTTTATTAAGTTTGGGACATATTACAAACCTGTATTCCTGCTGAAAAAACAGGGAATATTCTGAGCCGGACGATAGGCGAACCTAAAGTTGACCATGTTACTTATAATTTCATTAATCACTTTCATCCTAGTATTGCTTTGCTTTTTTGATTAAATCATATTTATATATTATATATATAATGATTAAATATATATATATATATATATATATATATATATATATATATATTAATATATATAATTAAATTATACTCTTTTAAACTAATTTAATTTATTTTAGCATGATTAGAATTAGAATATGTTACAAACAAACAATACGCTTATAAACATGTTTTATTAGAATAGCCTTAACATTATGAAATTTCTTTTAGCAACGTTACTTCTGGCGAAATTTAAATACCGGAATGGATCGCGGTAGTTTCTCTTCTTGGACTTACTATTGCCTATTATTTACTATTCACCTTGAAAATATAGCCAAGGAAAGATTTCATTTTTATCAGCGAAAAACTTTAACAAAATAATAAATTATAAAATATTTTTTTGCAAATAAATAAGATTTTCATTTTAATTCGCGACTTAACATAAACAACATATTTTTAATCTATTTATGTAGCTACAGCTTAAAATCAGTAATATTTCTAACAGGATTTCCAATATGATGCGAGGTTTACATCATCATATTATCTTCCCCAGAAAATTATATGTTTGTTCTGATCTTGAGTATGTCCATCAAATGGTGGAAAGCGTTAAAACCGATGTAACCATGGACATGTAACCAAACTTTTAATTTGTACGAAACAAATAAATCTCATATAAATTAACTGTTGCCTTTCTATCCTATCAAATATATACCCAGGAATGGCGACCAGTTTTCCACAAAACATTATTCAAATAAAGCAAGTGCATTGGAGAGTTAGTACTAGGTAATATGATTCAATGTGCCAAGGAAGAGTGTCGTTTAAAATGCATTTCAGTGGCTAATTGTGAAACATTAAAAAGACTTAATTCGGGTTCCTCATGCACCTTCTCTTAAGAAGCAAACATATCATTCCTCCAACTGCAGAACTCTTGTACCCATGAATACACACCAGATTCCAACCCGGGGATTTTGGATCGCATTCTTAAGACCATAAATAATTTATTTTCTTTGTAAAAGGAAACGAAAAATCAAGGCTTATAAAAGTTTTAGCCTGTGCAAATCCCAAAACAAAATCCATTGAAGCTCATGCTTTATGGTGGATGTTATATGGAAATTGTCATACGTTAAATGCGAATGTAACATAGAATATTATTTCATATGTTTATTGACAGTAAATTGATTGGGTAAAGAATCATTATGTTGAATGTCCTGCTTTGACAATATGACAATGCAAGAACTCGCTCAGTAAAAGAATCCAAGAAAACAAGCTCAACATATTTACATTTAATCGCATTTCCATTAATAACAATTCCTTTCTTTAAACAATAAAGTAATAACAATCCCTTTCTTTAAACAATAAAGTAATAAATTAACTCTCTTTTGGAATTTGTAGTTAGAAATATGCGTCCTGGAGTAATGGATATCGGATCATAATGAGAAATTGGAGGGCCAAGTTCAAATTTCAGTTCGTAACAAAAGTTACGCATTAATACCCTTGGGAAATGCCCGAATACATCTCTTGGGTTTAGTAGCAGAACGGAGTAGTTTCTATAGATTTGAATGGCAGTCTACCACAGAAAGAAATGACAACGGAATGCAGGAAAATCTCGTACCTAGTCAGTCAGGAAAAAAACAATGTATCACACATGGTACTTAAATGACTGAGATGAATATGAATATTATTAGATCTTTTATAAGAAAAAGTATAATAAAATTAACCCTTCTTTGTTTTGTTTTTTTGCAAGACGATTTTATTTTCGAAAACCTTAATGCATAAATACAAATATATCTATCTCTTTCTATATATATTTTTGATTAAATTGTGAACTGCATTGTTTAATAATTAACTAATTAAGTCAAAATACTAGAGCACATCATTTAGTTACAAAAGGGGTTATCAGAACAGTAACTTTTTCGCGTGTCCATCAACCAAGTAGTACGTTGTCGTTATCATACGGCTTGTTCGGAGAGTAGCCAAAAAGCCTCTTATTAAACGGTAGAACATTAAGTAGAGAAATGATTGGACCTTTGTTTGGGAGACAGACTCTCAGATATTTGGCATATTTTCTTCTTTTCAAATAAGTGTTCATTAGCTTGATTTTTGAAAAGCGGATGTGCATACGTGATTGTATAGCCAAAAATCGACTTCTAGCTGCGCACAGCACCTCCTCAAACATTGGGATAATACCTCTGTTATGTAGGGGGGGACATTTACAGGCACGTCATTGAATTTACTTCTATAGCAGAAGGAATCCAAATTCAGCTTTACTTTATGACTAAATGATTGAATGTATTTCGTCGGCTAGTGCGGTTACCATATATATATAAATATATATATATATATATATATATATATATATATATATATGGGGAAAATGCATGACGAAGTTGAAAAGGTTTCTTGCCAAAATTACTTTATCGACAGTAATTATGCCCAGAATAATACTTTGTCACCATAACGGGACTGACCACAATTTCGACATGAAAAAATGCTAATCTGACCAAAGGAGAAAACAATTCTCTACGATGAAAATTTGTAAAGATTGCTTTGATTGCAAAGTCATCTACAGTAAATTTGGTTCTTAAAACATTTCCCCATTCCTAGCAGAACATATATTATCACAGTGTGGGATATGTACTAACAAAATATATGGAAAAAAAAAAGAAAAGGAATGAAATGAAATCGACTAGATAATATATATATATATATATATATATATATATATATATATATATATATATATATATACCGAATATTTTTGGCATATAAAAGATTTTGCAGACAATTCTTTGGGAAAATCAATACAATTTTAGTAGAGGTTAGATCGGTAGTCATGATGGAAAGAAAATCTTATAGAATACTATTTACAAAAATGTATTAGCTGTCACTCATGAATAAATTAGTTTTCTGAAATAAATAATATTGAGTATGTCTGGTTAGTTTTCAATTTTTTTGTAAAAAAAATATCTAAAGTAAATTTGCATGGACAAATTGTATCATGTCTTGGTCATTGTCAGTTATCTCACATGGCTGTTAAAAGATTTGAAAAAATTAACACATAAATTTAAATAATCTCAATTCTAACAAAGTCTATTTTGTATATTATAGATGTATAAAAAATTGCTTTTGTTTTTGAGATCTGTGAATTATTGATTATATATAAATTTATTTTCTCTTTTGAAATCGATATTCGTTTGGGAAATTGTTATATTTACTGGACCCAGTCATCTTATTATTAAAGAACAGTTAACTGAAATATTTTTAAACAAAACTGTCAAGTTTTGGACAGTTTTTGGTATATTTATAACACCGATGAATCATCTGAGATCAGGGTTAGAAAATTTGTCCTGCCGTGTATAACCGCATATTGAGCTCAAAAATCTGTATGGTGTTTACGATGCTGACCCATAAAGAATTGTGATGAGAATAACTGCTCGATAGACACTGATTTTCATTTTAAGTGAAATCCAACGAACATTCCATAGATGAGGCTTACGCTTCGGTAGCCTTTGTTATTCGACTAATTATTTCGTCATCCATAGAGGCACTTGAATTGACGTTGCTTCCTAAGTATGATTTCACATATTTCGCCTTGTTACTGCCAACAGTAATGGGAACGTTTCGAAAGGTACGGGCAGGTGGTTTTTGTTTTATACCCTTGACATGCTTAGGTGTAGGCCTTGGTTGATGGACAAATTTAGTTTTTTTTATGCTTATAATTAATCCGAATGCATTCCAAAACGATTGGCGAGTGTTAAGCGACTTCCATTGAGGTGGCCACGATCGCAGCGTTATCAAGAATCAAAAGACCATGAATAATGCTTGCTTGGGATTTTACTTTTAAGCGTTGATGGTTAAAGAGGCCACTACTTGTGCGGAATTCAAATTTCACACTTATGCCAAGATCACTAAAAGTATGGTGTAGCATGATTGAAAAGAAGAGAGCGTAAAGAACAGGACAAATCATCCAGTATAGTTATTTTCTAAAAAGTACTTGTTCAAACTTAACAAATTTTGCTATTTCAAAATTTAATATTTCAGGTACAAGTGGAAAACAGAGAATATTTAACAGAGCAGAGGGGCAGAATAGGACCCAAGTGTAGTTTCCAACTTGGACCTGTTGATAAAACTGCCATTCAGAAACCCAAAAAGAGTGTAGTCGAAGGAGAAAGACAAAAACAAATTTATTCATCTCCTGTTGCCTCCACATCTAATGAGCAGGATGTTATTCTTTCCATTCATCAAATAGCGATGAAATATATAATGCATATTAGCCTGCCAAACATTCCAAGGGTGTTTACAGCCTTTTAAAAATTCCTCCATATGCTAATGAGTTGATCAGGGGGTGATCGTTGGTCAAACTTAGGAACAAGCCTTGCAAATGCCGTTCTTTTAGAATTGAAGACATAATTTTGGATAAATCTAAAATAGACCATGCAAAAAAATGAACAAAACAAAATGCCCATCAAAAACACGTTGATAAAGCAGAAAAATGTATTTGTATTGTTGTTGACGGGATACATGACAAAGATACATTGCTATATAAAGAGATTGTGGAGGCAGATGGAAAAAAAATTCAAGAAAACAAATAGAAC
Organism: Acanthosepion pharaonis; assembly: GCA_903632075.3. Taxonomy (NCBI): domain Eukaryota; kingdom Metazoa; phylum Mollusca; class Cephalopoda; order Sepiida; family Sepiidae; genus Acanthosepion; species Acanthosepion pharaonis. Next base: position 1,064,929 of record CAHIKZ030000136.1, read on the forward strand.
AAAATACCATTTGACATTCATAAAGGAGATGGGTTGTGGTGAAAGTGGAAAATACATCACTCATAGAGTTATCACTAATATTGGTGCAACTGGTGCTGTTTTAGCAAAGGACGTTGCTAGTGTTTTAGAGGAGTATATTAACTGTTGATACTCCAAAGGCTGTTTTACTGGACAACACCGATAGAAATGCTGACTGTGAAACTGGGCTAGTTACAGTTCTAGAGAAACAAATAAAAAGAAAATGACACACATTGGTTGCTCTCTACATTAAAATGAGCTTCCGTTCAGTGCTGTTTTTAAGCACATTGAGGGCAACACAAGATATCCAACATCATTTATTGGTTCACTTGGGAGATTGTGTGCAAATGACTATCATAATTTGCCCCAGGTCAAATTTGTACCCATAGTTAATCCTCTAGATAGTCAATATTCTAGCATCAAAGACAGTTGATCTGAGTAGTGTTCAGATACTTCTTTTAGAATATGCAATAGGGATTTTCACTAAGAAAAGTCAACCCTAGATATGCTGCATGGAAAGTTGGGCCCTTAAATCAAGCAAGCTGGTTGACGTTAGCCACAAGACTAATGTGTTTGTGGACTCGAGGCATTTACCCTAAAACCATATTTCCCAAACTAGAAAGCCTTATCCAGTTTATTGTTGGAGTGTATGCAGTTAGCTGGTTTGAAATTAAAAGGGACAATAAATTTCATAATCAGCAATTGTATATTTTCAATATGTTGCAAAGAATTAAGGAACTACCACCTGAAATTCAGGAGATTGCATTTGAAAATATTCAATACAATGATTTTGGTCTCCTACGAGAAAATATGATGTATGCATTGCTGAAATCAGATGGACTGTAAGTGAGGGAAGAAGCTATAAAAAAAAATTACCATTAGGTAATGGATTCACATAATATTGATTAAAATGATTTCATCAATTTATAGTTTCATTTTAAAGTACTATCCTATTTTCATTACAAAAATTAAGACAATTAAGTTTATTTTTTTTATTTTGATTTATTCTTTAAAATTTTTTCCAACCAGAAAGAGGTTAAAAAAATATCAAAGATAAATTTTGATGCAATACATTGGTCTCAGTTGATTGACCTGTCCCAAAATGGAATTTGCGAGCCTGGATTCACAGTGGAATTTTCTGATTATGAACATCTGGAGTTATCAATGAGTGGGATTAGAGATACCTGATTTGCCTTTACACTCAGAAAGTGTTGAAAGGGAAGTAAAATTAACAACTGCAGCTTCACAATGAGTCTATGGATTTGAAGCAAGGAATAAGGCACATCGTTACAAAAGTTTATTCCATGAAATGAGGCCTTCCTTGGCTTCAATGGGCTCTTATGTAGAGCAGGTTAATATGCTGCAAAAATAAAAATTGATATTATTCTCACAGCATTCAACGTTTTTTGCCATGTCGTTTATAACTTTATACCTTGCAATTATTATATAAAATCGAAACTTAAAAAGACCCACTATTAATAACCAGTAGATTTTTAGAGTAGTGTTCAAATTGCAATGGTAGTTTATATTAAAATCATCATCCATTGATTTGTTCCTAACAATGTCCATACTTGTTTGCTTTTGTTTCATTGATAACAGAAAAAGTAAATGTTTTACATTATCTTGCAATGTTATTACTGACGTATATCAATTAAAAAGGTAAAATGCAGTTCGTCTGAGCTGTTGGGGCGAGGTGGGGGTTTATAATTTCAATTGAATTGCTACTTTTTGATATATTGTATTTATTTCATTTGAATAATATAAATTGACAAACTTTTCTGGATTTAAATTATAAACATTTTAAGCAAATTCATATCTAAATGTACGAAAAACAAGGATTTTCTAATGCTACATATTAGACGATATTTTAAACTAAATGCTCAAAAATGGATGTAAGTTACTAATCTATTTTTGGTGTCAGTACTTATTATACCAATACCCAACTTTCCCTGGGTGTGTCTTTTTGATATTCAAAAAAAAGTTGAAAATCAACCTATCCTAATACACACACACACACAAACACACACACACACACACATATATATATATATATATATATATATATATATATATATATATATATATATATATATATACATACATGTGTGTGTGCGTGTTTCTATATATATATATATATATATATATATATATATATATATATATATATATATGTGTGTGTGTGTGTGTGTGTTAAGGTTTTTTGTGTGTGTAATAAGCGATATAAACAAATTTTACTACGTTAATAAAAATACCGATTAAAATAAAAATAAAAAATAAATCCATAAGATGAGAAGTAAATATATAAGATAAGAAATAAAAATAAGAAATAAAAAATAGATAAAAACAAGCAATATAATTTAACCAAAATAGAAAAAGATAAAAAAATAAACGACTTCCGGTAAAATAACCGCCAAAATATACTACACACACTGCACCAATGTATAGCGGAGAAAAATAACAGCACTCGTGGCCTGACAATTGCGTCTAGCATGAAACAGACTGTCGCCCCTAAGTGTTGACTTCTATGTTCACTTTTATATTTACACGCTCTCTATCTATATATGTATATATATGTGTGTGTGTGTGTGTGTGTGTGTATGCATGTGTGTCTGTCCACGTTATTATTACTACTTCTGCTATTACTACTACTATTATAATTATTATGTACATATACTCAATATTTTATAAACATTTCATAAATTTTAGATAATATGCGTTGCTGCATAATACTATTTTCTAGTACGTTGAATCTATTATTGCAGCGAGTACGGTATAATATTTAGGTATTATGCATTAATATTCATCTTACGTAGATAGCTGTATTTTGGCTTTGAGCATCGATATGCGCCCGACTCATACGAGATACAATTGTGCCTATATGCAATATGTACGTTAGTATTGAATCGCCCATTCCCATGTTAATTCGGAAAAAATCTCCGAAATAGAAGTCATTTTGGCATATTTAATCATTTCCTATGAGAATATTTGATGACTGAGTACATAGACTTTTGATATCTAGAAAATGCGAATATTTCATTGTGTCTTTTATAGTCAATTAATAAAATTATTACTTTTGGCGTTACCTGAAGATTCTAATATTAATACTAATTTCACTAGTAAAATTTATGAAAGAGTTATTTTGATATTTTGTTTTTTATGTATGTTTCGCCAGTAAGAATGTAATTCGTATATCCTCGTGGATTAAATTTCGTGCATTTGGTCTCATAGTAATTACAAGTTTAATTATGGGGCCGGAAGTGTATACTTGAACTTAGTGGAAACTGATCGAGTACTAATTGAGCAATTCCAGGAACTATCACTGGACATGGGTAGCGTGACGAGAACATTCGTGTCGATTAAATAAAGGTTTTAATTCGAAGTTTCCTGAACATTATCCAGATGGACAATCACCGGATGAAAACTGGTGTATACAACAACCAAAATCTAAAAAATAAATTCCCAAAATTATATTCTAGGTTATCGACATATTAATGAACTCTCTGATTATAATAAACAATTCAACATATATTTTTTAAAGTTTACAAAAATTCATTGATGTTGTAAAGATTTTATCTCATATCGGTTTCGTTCAAGGGGTTCTAATAAAATGATAATTTGTTTCAACTCAATTAAAATATCATCTGTGATAAATGTGACAAGAAAGGTTTAAATATATTTTAATAAACGTTTTAAATGATTTTATATTAATTAATTATTTTATAATTATTTTAGTATTGTTCCAATAATTATCATAATAAACCAAAAGGGGAAAACGAAAGAAAGGAAATGTATCGCGAAATAATGGATCTATTGTAATTACTGAGAAATATTTGACAAATGCGACGGGATCATGTTCATAACATTTAATTTTATTGGATTCACGCAAGAAGTTAATATTGAATGGTTTAGAAATTCGAAAAAAAAAATATTTGCAAATGTTGTGACGCTATCATTCTCTGACGTTGGTTGTGATAATGAAAATTTTCTCAAAACAACATCAGATTTCCTTTCACTCAATCTCCAGACATCTATTTTGAGTATGTAAATGTACTACTGCTATTGTTGCTGCTAATACTGCAATTATAATAATAATAATGATAATAATAATGATAATAATAATAATAGGAACAGCAGCCATTGAATGTAAAAGGATATAAGCATCAAATTGGTACTAGTGGCGTATGATACATGGTAAGATTATGGATATTAGGACGAAAAATTGGCTTGAAAATATCAAGTTTGAATCGTTGAAAGGAAGCGGACTCGCGTGAGTCGTATCCTGTTCATGGAAAGAGACAAAATAAAGAAAATGATGAGTTTTCACTCTGAGCAAGTCACACAGTGCATCATTGCGGTGCATCATTGATGACAGACTCTCGAGAGGCTTATAAGGTTTCATTTGCAGGAAATATGTTACAGAGTAGAAAACATACCATCAACAAAAGACTGCTAATAATAATAATAATAACAACAATAATAATAATAATAATAATTATTATTATTATTATTATTACTAGTAGTAGTAGTAGTATTTCCTTTGATTTCTGATGTATTGACATTTTCTTCTGTGTTTCTACAAGATTCCTAATGTCAGAAGAGGCTTTATGATATTGATCATTAAAAAAACCCAAAACAAAAATACTTAAAAACAGACACACAATTTACATAGATAAGGCTCATAGTAATGTGTGAGCTGAACTTGTGAGTACGCGGGTTATCATGAATCTATTCAGTGAATCTATCGTAACCTTTTCCAATCAATCCAAGGTCTCCAACTACAAATGGAAATATTATAGCCCTCATGTGTCACATTTTTCAAGATCCTTGTATTTTGATAGTTATATGTGGATCTTTACACGTACATTACAATCTGTCAGTATTGCCGTGTTAATAAGAAAACACTTTCATTTATTGTACTCTTTGATCACGATATCTGGGTGATAGCTTTGAGTGTTCTGTGTGTATGGTAAAGTCACATAAAATTGTCACAGATCCTATCTTTGTAATCGGGTCTGAATGATGTTCATATCAGTTTCTTGCAATTTGCTTCACCTAGAATTTACATATTTCCCAGTGAAAATATTGTATACTAGCAATATAAGCCATCTACGACCGGATCTTTCATTATTGGGAATTTTTGCCGTTCAGTTGAAGCAGTTTAAGTTTAAAGTCAGCCCACCTGAAAAATCAATATTAATAACAATTGGCTACAACTGAGGCACATCCCCAAATGGGGAGGTTAACAATTTCAATGGTGCTGGCTCTGAAAATTGCCGTTTTTGCGTTCTCAATCTTGTTTCAGCCTCACGCGCAGCAGCAGCTGAAGAGGCGTTTCTCCTCAGCCGTTGAGACCTTTAATCATTATTTTCAACCCCGCTCGAAGAAGCGTTAGAGCATGCTCTTCTTGAAAGCCGATTGCAACGTTGATCTTCGTACACAATGGCTCTGATTGAAGCATTCCGAGTGGAAATTTGAGAAAGGCGAACTGAACATTCTAAAGGCGATTCGTTATTTCTTATTCGGATGGCCAACATGGCGAGAGCAGTTTTGCGACCTAGGCAAGTTCTTTTCTTTGGTGGCATATTTTAGGCAAGTATGAATTGTCAAATGGAGTGCGTGGGAAAATACCAGAAGAGATCGCTGTAAAGCTACAGGGATCGGTATGTTCGAATAAGTTTGGAAAAATAAATGTTAAGTAATAAAATAGCAAGCTTACTCATTACTACGGTGAATGCATTGCAAAAACTAGCAGGACAATAAAAACATTTAAATTGCGAACGGCTATAAACGACAATAAAAACAACGCCTTAAAACTGTAGTAATGTGCTTTATGCAATGGAAAAGGTAACATCACTTGAAATTCTTGTCCAAGAGAAGGGACAATGTGTAAGCAGGGCTGGACGTACAGAAGTAGAAGCAGTTTTGCGGAATTAAGCGGTAGAAATGAGCTAAGGACTGCGTAGACAATCAATAAGACATGGCAACATTTGATTGGACGTATAAAGGGACTTCATGCAGCCAATGGTTAATTCGAACAGGTGCCGTGTTCCGCAGGTCTTGTGTGCGCGTGTGCATAATCGCGTACATATCGCGTATTGCCGAGCCACACGTACACGCCTTGCTGCATGCGCTAATTATCAAGGTCAGCAGCAGCCGATGGGCAACGTGTAGAGGTGAGAATCACGCCCACACAGCATAAGCTATGATTTGAAGGTTATGTATGAAAAAGTAAATTGCCTGTGATTTTTGCGCAGAGTGTAAAAAATCTGTTTTTTTTTCGATTTTTCATTTTAAATTTTTTAATTTTTACATTCAATTTGGATTCAAAACCGACACTGAAGGATTATCTTCGAAACAAAACAAAAAATCCATCGAAATCGGATGAAAATTGTGGAAACACATAAACAGCGTCCGATCAACACACACACACATACATACATACATACATACATATATACATACACACATTTTGAGAATTATAGATATAGATTATATTATTGCAATAATTTAAATTATTTATTAAAGTTTTTATGAAAGATATATATCCAAGAACAGATAGTAAATAGTATAGTTGCTGAGATTTATAAGGGACAGGAAGTCGTGGAGAGCCATTGTCGGCAACAATTTGGACTCAAAATCGGCACTGAATAATTATCTATCAAACAAAAATGATTCATCTAAAAAGGATGAAAACTGTGGAAATGCGTAAACCATATTCTATCACATACACATACGCACACATTTTGTGAATTATAGAAATAGATTGTTTTTTAGTATATGTGATTGGTAATTACTATTTAACAAGAATTGATCCTATGTAACAATAATCAAATCTTCGGTTTCAGCCTTTAACTTTGCACTAAGTAACCACTAATGGGTATGGGGCTTGTTTATATTAGCGTTTTTTAATATGGGCAGAGTATTGGCCATGATGAGGGTTATCTTGTCATAGTTTCTGCATTTATTAGATTACATTTACATTAGCACTTGCTTTTGTTTATGTTGTTTGTGATTTCAATAGGTGTATTATGGCTTATTTATTTATTTATTTATTATTATTATTATCATTATTATTATTATTATTATTATTATTATTATTTCCTTTGATTTCGGATGTTATTCATTTCATTCCTAGTACCTCACAGGGACCTAAGTTTAGAAATGTCATCATGACATTTTCCTCTGGGGAAAAAAAGTAAAAAAAAACGTATTTTACATAGTCAAAGCTCTTCGTAAGGTGTGGTCTGTACTTGTGAGAACAATCTTTTGTATTTCTTTCAGGCATGAGCTTTCAGGAATCTCTTCAAGTAGTCTACTGGAATCTTTTTCAAACAATCCGAGGGTTCCTAGTTGGAGTGTGTGCTTGATCATTTCTAGTTAACAAGCACTGATCCTGTGTAGCAAGGATAAAACGTTCCGTTTCAGCTTATAACCCTGCATTACGTAGCGTACAGGGTTCTGTCTACGTCAGCTTGTTTGGTACGGGCAGAGTATTGGCCATGAAGCCATTTATCTTGCCATTGTTTCTGTATCTGGTCGGTTGCATTTGTTTTTGCTTTCTTTTTTATGTATTTTGCAGCTTCAGTCGGTGTATTGTGCTTTACTTGTATTTCTGCATCCATTTGAAATTTCATTTTGAACTTGTTGGCTTCTTTTAATACGGAAGAAAGGCGCTTACCACTTTCATGTTCTTTGATACATGTCATCATCCAGTCTTCCGTGGTTTCCAGCTATCTTTGAAGGCCAATTGTTGTAGTTTGTAGGGAATTATTATTATTATTGTTATTATTTTCTTTTTTTTTCGCTAGTTTTAGTAAAATTAATTATCTAGTCAACAGTTGCGACCTGGTAATGCAAGGTTTTACATTTATTTATTCTGGCTGTTCTATGTCTGGTGTTCAGTAATATTTAATTTTTACATTGTATTTATTACCTTTACAATTCTCCAGATGCGATGGACTGTTCCACATGGTGCATTTTTGTCTATTGTAAACCGGTTTTATTTTCAGGAAGTTTTTTTTATGCTGCATATGCATCCAATTATTACATGCATGAAAGTATTTTAATGTGACATATTTTTCCATTTCAGGTAAAAATCATGTAATTATTAGTAGCATTAAACTTAAGACCATCCATCAATAATAGGTGGTTGATAAGTTATTTCTTATCACTTGTAATCTTATATCCAGATTTCGTTTTACTGAGAATTAGAGTTAATGTCAGTATGATGATGAAAATAATAGCATGGGGAGTGAATCGCCTTGAACGCCCCACTTTTGATTTGTACATTGACAAGTTTTTTTTTTTAACCTTTCGATGTACATAGCGTCTTCCATCTAGTCATCCTGTTCCGTATAAGTTTTACGATATTCATAGCCACACCCAAACATATTCACGAATATTATGAACTGTGAGTGTGGTACCCAAGTATAAGTTTTGTGAGAATCTATTCCAAACATACACAAGTTAAACATCCGCCTAATTCAATTTTTAAGAATCGACTTGACAAAAAAAATGTTGGGATTCAGTAGAAGAATTCCTATCAACTTCTTCCACAAAGCTAGCAATGGATATATATTTGCTTGCCTGCCTAAGCATTTGTATAAGAATTGTCTTCTCTTAACCATCCATTGTGATACCATAAGCTGATATAAACATTCCTGCATATTTTGTGGCAAGACAGTTAAGTTTCTAAACAAGGCATCTTCATATTGTCCAGTTGCATTCTTAGCAACTATCCTTTAAACATCCTCTATATAATGGCTATATATTCCTGCATGTGTTTCTGCTGCAATTCCATTTCTTATTCTGGTAACAATGATGAATCCCCATCATATCTGATGTCATCTGAAAAATACTATGCTAAGAAATCTGGCAACTCAGAAGGATCAGGTGGTTGAGATTCCTCACATGATTTGCTATTTAGTTCATTGTAGAACAAATTTTGGTTCGTCTTGAAGAACCGTGTTATCGGATTGCTTCATCCTCATTCAATCTGCTATTTTGCATGTTACTAATAATTAGTTCCCTTTTCAGTCAGTTGATATTTGTGAGCCATTTACATTTGATCCTTATCTTTCAGTCTTATGTATACAGGTCAGATTTCCTCGATATTATTCGTCCTTTCGCCAGGATGCTATGTTAATATCAATTATTTTTAAGAACGGTTCATTTCTATTCTTTTCTACTACTACTCCTATTATTATTATTATTATTATTATTTTTATTATTTTAAAATATAGCGCGTTAAATGCCAATAAAATTAAAAGAGTAAATGATATTATTTGATTGAATCAATGTCAGATTGAATACATATCCACACAGGATGTTTCCGCGATTCATTGTAAAAATTAAATCCGGAATAAATATAATCATATTGCAATGTTTTTACTCAAGTAACATCATTTTAATACCCACCAATATTGGACTCCTTGGAAGAGCTGAAGTTTCAAAATGTTTTATATAGGAAGTAAAAGTGAAAAATCTACGCCATTAAAAAAATTAGCTAAAATATTGATGATAATGTTGGTATAATAGAAAGACGTAATGTTATTTACTTTCCAATGAGAGCCAAGAGTTCAGTAACTATAATATAACTTGATTTCATTTTTTCACTTTTCTTTTCTTTTCAATGAGATGCATCCGATGAATGTTTCTAAATAGTTCTCTTTCATAAGTAATTAAGAAAGTCATTAATGACACTAACTGGTCTTTTTTTGTTTTTTGTTTTTTTTTAAATTATTCTTTAGCAATATTGGCCTTATTTATATTTCGCTTACATTATGATTGCAAGAAATAAGCTTTTCGTTTATTTAGACAGGAATTAGATTTCAAGAAAAATGATCATGTAAATTCACATGACACGAATGCAGATAAAACAGGATGTGTTTCTTCTGATACTGTCTACGCTACGGTCAGGTAACCAGAGTAATCACACACATGGACAATAATAACAACTTTTTTCGCTGTTTGCCAAACAAGCTTTCGAGTGTGAGTTGAAGAGATTTTTATAACCTCACCTCTTCCGCCAATCGAAATGGAAGTCTACTAAAGCGGAGGAGAATGAGGGTTTCGCCACTCTACACACGTAAATCTATCCTTCATTATTTCCGACACACTGGATATAACAGTGGGTCAGTGTACCCTAAGCCAGCGACAGTGGATATTTAACTTCGTATCTAAAATACGATGACCTATCTATTCGACCACCAGAGAGGATCAGGCCATCCTGATCCATATCGCGGTCTACTGCAGGACTTAATGTGGCGTAGACATTACAACTGGGTTTCTGAGAAAGTCCAGTTCCTCGGCAAATTCTCGCTGTTGTGCATTCACAGCAGGTATAAGGCCGTCTTCCTGTTATACTCTTCCTCTCGTCACCTTGCCAGTCCAATGAACCGGAACAGCAAGTATGTAACTCTCAACAAAGCATTAGATGTAGAGAACCGAAGCAAGACATTCCCAAGTGAGGATCGTTGACGATTGTGCAATGCGCTGACACCGATTGTCAAGGAAGAGTAATGTCCAGAAGAGCCACGGATGGACATTCATTTCACATCCAAGAATAACCATGACACCAAATTTAGAGGCTCAACACGAATATTATCTGAGTTAGTCCTCTGGTGATAAGGTCAGCTGGGTTCTTTGTTTTGGCGACATAACTTAATCAAGGTTGGATTCAGTATTTGTCTTCCAAGGCAAAACTCATCTGCAAAAATGTCCTTGAGCCTATTCCTTGCAAATTATTACCATGGACTGAAACAGGAGCCAGGTTAATACTACGTGGGCATCAGTCGCTACGCACAAATTGGAAGTGAGAAATTCCTTGCAATTGTCTAATATCTGTGGTAAACATTTGAGAGCGAAGAAAACCGCCATCGATTCCAATGTGTTTTCTCATTAAAAAGTTCAAACTTATCCTTAGCTAAAATTAAGGCGGATTGATGTTCCTGTAAGTAGGTGGCAAAATCAAATGCTTCCTTCGATGCATCACAAAAAAGGCACACTTCTCCCGCCCGGCCACCAACGCAGGTCTGTTGATTGAAACTAATACCGCTTCCTCCTGAGAGATCTTTTGCAACTTTCCTCCAGGAAAATTGTTACTCCGGAGGGAGTTGGTCATCCCAAACGAGACCCCTTTTCCAAAACTCCCTCCCGACTTCGGGCGGTCACCCGGATGCAGAAGGACAATGGATCGATCTCTCTGGTCGACTCGGAAAGTATCCGCCTTTTAGTAGATACATCACCGAAGCGGAGCAATGCGAATTTTCTCCGAAACAGCGTTGTACGTGTAACCGAGCACCTTCTCCCACGAATCATCGTGTGCACTGAGGTTACCGTCCCTCCTCATCTCATTCCTAAGGCGGTAACAGTTAGAATTGTATGATTATACCATAAACCCATCCTCCTGAAGATGCTACTTCGTCAATTAATATAACTCCGTGAGGTTTACTCGATCTTTATCAGTCACCACTAGATTGTCGGCATAAAACTGGTCCTCTATTATTGTTCGACAATCATCTAAGAGATATCAACCCGCGTGACATGTCAAAATACTCCCAAGTAACACCGGACAGGATGTGAATGCGAAAATAATTTGTAGCATATCAGAAACAATGAATCCGGTCACCATCCCTAATGACAAAACAAAACCTGTTCTTGATAGGCTACCGTCTAAGACGAATCATCAAAAACGCCTTTCGAATATCAGCCAGCAAGACACACTCGTTGCTCCTGAAGAACAGCAGCAACTACAAAATATCACCCGACAAGTTTACACCAGATTAAGCAACATCTTTAAGAAAAAACGAGTTAATTGTCTTCAGACTGCAAGCGAATACAGGTCCGATCCTGGTAGAAGCTGGAGGATCAGATGTAAAAATGGGTCGTTATAGAATCCAAATATAAAGTACAAACTTTCTCGGAGACACAAACATTTCTTAAATAAACCTTTCCTTCTCTTGTAGAACGAACACGTCCAGATACTACTGATAAAGTCCTTTTTTCTCCATTCCTCTGACCACACAGTCCAAGATACGTAGAGCCATTGTGATAGGACCTCGGCCTGCTTGTCAAAATGTCATGGCATCTGCACATGGTAACTCCTTAAACGCTATAGAACTTTTGCCATTGCTGAATTTGATCCTGGTCATAGTTCGAAATTTTCTTTTCGTTCTGAATCCTCAATGTCGCTATACTAAGCACCCTCTCTAATCCTCTATGAATCTGGCTGAAAAATAAGAAAATCTGTCAATGCTCTACATAAGTTGGATCAGACTCCAGGATAAAGCCCAAATGACACGAATTCACCAAACGACAGACGACTCCAGCAACTTCATAGAGGTAGCGAGATTATCTCTTAGTCACGACCAACATCCCTCGCTTGTATGCATCAGTGTGGCTACCTTTGTTGAGTCTGCACAGCTTGCCTGATAAAATTCCTACTTAACCATAGTATCTTCTAATGTGATGATGATCCTAATAACCATAGTGTCTTCTCAAGGGATGATGATTTTCTGGACATCTAGGATAAATTCGGCCAAACTTCCAAATTACAAAATTTTCTCTATTTATTTCGCAAGAAAATTATCCTCAGAAAAAAATATCCCAGTTAATTACTGATCTTAATCACGTGATCAATTGAAAAAAAAAACATAGGGAATTACTATGTTTATGACCTCGATAATTCTGAAAGAGAATTGTTTGTATTTATTGAAAGCTGCTCAAAATCATGCCAGTTGTGTTCCATTTACAACGCGTTAAATCTGTTGTTGAAATTTTGGCGCATTTTATATATTCCATTTCGACCACAAGCGTTGTTCGTTTGTGATTTTCTCGACTGCATGCTATAGAATAGCATGAATATCTGAATATTGCCTTCAGAGTTGAATGAGTCTAATAGTTATTAGGAAAGAGTTTGGAGTGATTACTAGTGATGGTGACTATGTGCCTTTATTCTTTTTCTCACAGGGCCTCAGGTTCTACATGGAGACCTACATCAAGAACCTTGAGGAGGTAGGGCTGTCCTTGGTCAAGAGGTTAGCTGATGGAAGAGACTATGTATGACAACAGGATTTTTCATCATGCCACACAAACAGCAGTACACAGTCATGGCTGTCAGACATTTTCTGCGGCCACATCACTGCAATATTATGATGTGTGGGGCACAGCTGAGCGCTGGACCTACAAAAATCCTTTTAACAGCAAAAATGAATTGAAGGCAAGAATTATGTCAGCATTCATTAACTTAAACAACGTGACCATCTAAAAGAGTTTCAGCAGATTCCAAAGTCGTCTGGAGGCCTGAGTTTAAACCAATGGCGATTTTATTGAACAAATTTACTCTTTAGTATTTCAAGATATTCTTGTGTAATTTTGGTAAATGTATCTGTTAAAATGCGATGTCAGTGTAATTTCCATTTTTGTAATTTAGACGACAAATTATCCATCGCAACCTGTAAAAATTTGTGTGAGCAGGCGTGAGTGAATGTTTTCAGAGAAAAAAATATGATATATATATATATATATATATATATATATATATATATATATATATATATATATAAATATTGATGAAAAATAGAAAAGAAAGTCTATTTAACGCGTTTCGTCCTGAAAAAAAAATATTGAAATTACTGGCGTACACTGTGCCTTGAGGTACACTTTAGCCAACTTCATTCAATTTATCAATGTTTTTATTTTGATAGTTTTCTTGTGTGTTCCAATATCGTCTTGAAATATCCCAGATAATAAGAGTAGTAGATTTTGTAATGTCGGTGAAGTGAAGTATGAACATGAATGGGAGATTTACAGCGGAAATCAGTGTACTTTCTATATATTTTCACCTTGGCAATCTACTTTATATGTGAATCAAAAGTACATTGCTTTGGCAGAAATTATAGGCAGATTCATTATGCTAAACTACTAAGTCACTGAGTGTGTTGTTTTATAGACAATCTCTTTTGTATTTATATATAAATACGTGGTACGTACTGTCATATTTATTACAAAATATATTATACATTCTTGTTATCATTTACTCTATTTTTGTTTTAAGAGCAGTAATAACAGATTTAGATTTGTGCTTTTTATTTGTATTCGTAGCTGAATTTTATCTAGTTTTATCAAGATTGATTAAATTCACCGCACATTTCACTTTTCTTAACATATATACTGCTATATTTTGTAGTGTGGGATATTTAAATAAACATGAATATAAGTAAAAAAAAATGTTCGTAAGCTGAATAAAGTCGATTAATCTATACGACTAGACACAACTGATACCAGAAATATAAGTATAAATTTAAATGTATGTGCCTACATGTTTAGCTTTTCCACTCTATGTATAATTATAATCGACACTTTTGTTTATATTTTAACACTTCCCTCCTACACATATAAAATACCATCTATCATAACATTAGTTTAGTTTGATGGTAAGGTCTAAACTTGTTAAATCTCTATTTTTTCCATTTTGACATTCACTTATCCAATATTTTTTATATACGTGGTTTTACTGACAGTGTCTATGTTGTATCTACTTCCCATAATTTGGAAGTATTTTCAGAATTACAGTTGAAATATTTCCTAAGACAGACCTAAAACATTTCAGCTCATCTCTTTTCTCGTAAATATATCTATATGATATGTGGATGAATGAGAATGTAAATATTTATATATATATATATATATATATATATATATATATATATATATATATATATATATATATATATTTGTTTGAGAGAAAATTGTCTAATATTGTACAGGTATAGTCTTGTGTGATTAGCGGTTTATATATTTCAATATAATAGTTGGATTCTAGATTTCGGATTTTTAACTCTCTCTCGTTTATCATTTGCGAATCTTTCAAAATGTCTATCGCATTATAATTCTTTCGTTTTGCTGCAAACATGTTTTTCAAGCTGTCCGATATTTTTTATCAGTACACTCCCTCAGGTCTATAGTGCTTCTACAAATCACAACATTTTTGCAGGAAATTGGAGTATATATAATAATATGCAGCCGCCAATATGTATATGAAGAAATATGAAATCTATATAGAAATCATTTTCAAAAACTCGAATATCCCCATTATCTCATTCATATTCATAAGAGAAAGATAATGACATTACTAGAAACAATAACAATGGCAACATACAAGATAAAATCAGTCATATAATACTACATATTGATGCCTTAAATATACTATCAAATACAATTTATACAATTTCAACACTATCAACATAATTACAAACCAGGTAAAACTACCCTAGATATGAGCGGGACCCAAAAATTTCTTCACAATTATAATTCTGAAGCAAGAAGATATAAAATAATCTATCGCAGCTGATTTACATTGGGGAAACACAATAAGGATCACATATACAACAATTTACGAAATCCATTTGATATACATAGGAATAAATTCAATCCCAAATTTCTGTTATTAAAAGATTAAGTAACTTACATCGACGGAAAATATAATACATAAATTCATCCCATACTAAAATAATTTAATATTAATTATATAAAAACTCAACATACACTGGCGAAAATGTTTAAGTCCGTTGGTTAAAGTTTTATAAGATTTTATAAGACCTTACGGGTATTATATTTAAAGCAAAAAGTTATAGTAAAAATAAAAATGATATAAAATATAATAATATATATATATATATATATATATATATATATATATATATATATATATTTAGTACCGCCGTTATTTTACAGGTTCACATCGCCTAGGCTTGATAAGTGAATGTCTTTGTGAATGGGCTATTATCTTGTTGATAAATAGCTCCAGGTTGCCTTTTTGGTCCAAATCCAAATATGGCAGAACGTGTACCTTACCTAGCGGTATATATGCAGCTAGTTAAGGAACATGTTCTGCCATATTCCGTCCTAAATTTATTTCCATGTTCAGCCATATTCCATCCTACATGTTCTGCCATATAGACAGCGCAAGCGGGAGGTGGGTTTGTAATTGTCTGGGTGCGTTCAGTAGCTTAAGAATTGTTAAAGATGATGGACCAATAATTAAGCGTCTGAAAAAGTTTTTTTTTTTTCATCTGATCAAAAGATGCAAAAACGTGACTCGTCACTTCAAAGAACTCTCCACCAGTAGTCCGCCGTCCATTGAATGTGACTTTTCACGAAATTCAAGGGCTTGAGTAGATTCCTCTTCGAAAAAATTGTTTTTTTCCTAGCAATGCGCCCAAATAATACAAATTCTCTTAGACGGTTTTGGACAGGTTGTGGCGTAAAATTAATGCCAGTTTTACCAGATAATTTGCTACAAATATTCACGGCCCTCAGCATATTGTTAGCTTCGGAGAGCCTATGAATTCGTGTATCCAGTTGCACTCTTGCATTTCTTTGGGATTCTGATCTCTGCCTATCCTTATATTGACCAGTAGCCTGATAAAGCTTCCAAGCCTGAACAGAAGCCGTTTTGCTGTACTTTAATTGCTTGCTTATGTTCATAAAGGAAAAGTTTTGTTAATAAAGTAACACTATTTTTAAAACAGTCACTGAGCTCAAACTATGATGCTTTCCAATAGCGAATTAATTGCATAACAATGCTCAGTTATTACAATATATAATGCCATAATGACCAGCCATATTACCACACATTTAGAAAATAATTTGCTTAATACCCAATCTTAAACTTATTTTGCCAGGAAATATGGATAATTTAAATTCATCCAGCATTAACATTTTTAAAATTGTAGAAAAATATGCAATTTTTACCTCATTGGAAAGAGAAATAAATTCTACATAAAGCTTATGCAATAAAACTAATGTGTTTTATCAGAAAAATATTCAGAAAAGAATAAAACTTTAAACATCAATTTTAAACTTATTTTCGCCAGAGTAATTTACTCACTTTCATTTATTAGACATTAAATGACGTCACTTAGAATCTTGCATAATTTATAGATGAATATAACCGGATGAATATTTACGAGCATCTCTTTAACTTGAAAAAATTTTAAAGAGTAAAAGTATTTTTAATTTTGTTTATGCTCACATTGGCTTTGATAAGGTCTGTGAGAGGGCGAAACGCATTCACAAAGGTAAGTTTTTCTCTTGTCTTTATTCATATATATATATATATATATATATATATATATATATATATATATATATATATATATATATATATCAAGAAGAGTTTTAGAGGAAAGATGCATGAGAAAATGGAAAAAAACGTTATCGTGTAGCAAGTTTGTCACATAGGACTTCAAAGAAAAAAAGACCCAGACCGATGATGTCTTAATTGGCGAAACGCTTCGCACGAAAGTTTTTCACTTTGTCATATAATATATATAGGAACACAGCCGTACACTATGGTGGCAGAAATTGTATGTGTGATGTACTGCAAATTCCTGCTCCCAGACATAAGGTCTTCCAGCATTTACCCTCTTGATTCAGGGCAGCATTACCTCCTCAAAGCACTTAATGTAGGCCTCCGTGTTGAGTCTAAGCCTCTAACCAACATATCCTGCTTTTTTTTTCTTATCAGAACAATGAAAGTAAAATTACCGATCTGCCGTAATAACCGTGAGACTCATCCAACTGAACTGTCCTCAGATTGACACACAAACACACTGAAATGTTCATATTGGAGCTTCCGTTGCGAATGCCAAGCAGTACAGCATGCTGTTTTCAAATTTCTGTTGGAGAGGATTGCGCCATGGTGTTCTTTTTCTCAAAGAACTGAACCTATGATACTGGGGCAGTCGACAAAATAAAAGCAAACGACTAGTCAGCGCGAAAGTAAAAATATAAAATGACAACAATTTACCCATTATATATATTTATATATATATATATATATATATATATATATATATATATATATATATATATATATATATATTGTATAGAATTATATATGACGATCACATATACTTTAGGAACAATTTAATATACCTATTTGTATGTATTGCAAAAACATATCTAAATATGTTAATTTAAAAGCATACACGATTTAATATGCAAGTATGAAACTGTTTTAAATATAGCAAATTCTATTTTTTATATATATATATATATATATATATATATATATATATATATATATATATATATATATATATGTGTGTGTGTGTGTGTGTGTATATATATATATATATATATATATATATATATATATATATATATATATATATATATATATATATAAACATATTCATAATAATGAAACGTTAAACAATGGAAAATAGACATGAATAAGTAACACAAAAAGGATTACAAACTTAATAAGTTACAACGTACGCAATAATCTGGCAAGTCGATTAAGAAAACCGACGTTAAATATGAGTAGAACACAATTACAAAATTAAAATGTCAGACTTTAAAAGATCTTTATCTATGTCTCAGAAACTAAAAAATTGTAGCAATTGTCTAACAAACTATAGTTGTGTAGAAATAGTCTTATCAAATGAGCTTTTATAGAAAAGCAGAAACAAAGTAGCTTGTTATTTAGTGTATTTATTAATATATTTTCCAATTATACGTAAATTCTATTTATGTGACATTGGATCATTGCTGCGCTTCGCCCGAATCCTTCACAGTCTCATCACAGCTCTCAGCGCTGCGCTAGTAATTCCGGCCTCAAATGTGTCTTTACATTTGAACTTCCAGCTGAAAATATATTTGACACCATAATACATTTGACACCATAATATATTTGACACCATAACACCGTTACTTTCTTTATTTCATTCTATTTTACTTTCGACTCCGGATTATGGGATTTTCTTTGAAAAGTTTTTTTTCTTATTTTTTAATATTTTTTTCTGTGCCTGAACAAAGAGATCTATTCTAATTTCAATTTTCCATTTACTTATTGAAGTATTTATTCTGTTGATCAAGATTATATTTATCAAGATATATATTATGCTTTCATAGTTGTATTGCGATCGTTCGCAAATGACTATACGAATAGATTCATTTATTTCTTCATACAAGAGTTATTTCATTCACTGTTAAATTTGTTAAATTGTTGACGAAATATCTGCTACATCGTAAGCTCACCTTCTTTATTACTATTGTTATTATTATTATTATATTTTTTATTTGATTTCTGCTGTATATTATTCAAATATATATTTATTTCCTCCCTACACGTTATAGAGACACCAGATAAGAAATGGCATCATGCCATTTTTCAAACCCCTTTTTATAGAAAAACAACAGTCTACAACTACATACATATTTTACATAGATAAAGTCCTTCGTGATGATGAGAACAATTTTCTTTATTCCTTATGACTTTGGCTGCCATTAATCGCTTCGATGAGTTTAAAAAACTGTTTACACTCCAAGCCGGGTTCCCAACAATAACTGCAATTATTGATGTCGTCTTGTGCCAATTTTTTCAATATCTATTTAAAGATTTTTATATTTTTCATACATTTTCAAGATTTTCAAATCTACATTACAGTCTGCATGAATTGCAATGCCAATAAGAAAGCACATTCTGGTTTTGTTGTCTTTCGTCCCCATGTCTTATCAGATTCTTTATATATTTCTATCTGTGTGCATTATAAAGACGCATAAGATTGTTACAGATCCTGTGTCTGTAACTGGGTGTAGGTTGCATAGTAATTAGTAAGCATTATATGACTAAAACGTATTTTCTCCAAAGAAAATTACACAACAGTTCATGGCTTTAATCTTCTGCAAAGCATTAGAAAACGAATCAACCAATCACTATAGGACAACCTCTTGCAAGATGGTAATATTTTTATGGGTATTCAGGATAGAAACTGTTTTGGGGGTTCAAAATACTTTTTCATATGTTTCCTGTAAGATTTCTAGTTATCAAGCATTGGTTCCTCGCAGCAAAAATAATACCTTCCGTTTCAGTTTTTAATCCTGCACTACGCAAACCCCATACGCACTACTGATGCGTATGGGGTTTGTTTACATCAACTTGTTTGGCACGGGTAGATTATTGACCATGAAAAGTTTCTTTTTTTTTCTTGTTATCGTTACTGGATTTACTCTATTGCATTTGCTTTTGCCTTCATTTCTTTGCCACTGAAGTAGGCGGATTATGGATTAGTATCTCTTCTTCATCCACTTGAAATTCCTTTTTGAAATTCTTGAACTCCTTTATCATGGAATTATTATTATTATTATCATTATTATTATTATTATTTACAAAATAGTGTGTTTACGATAGATATTTGATTATTATATGTAGGGAATTTAAAAAAAAATGACTTACTTCTGTCGCAGAAAATACATTACCCTTGTCGTTTCGACACTTACACATTACCTCAAATTTCGTATTAATACAGTTTCGTATTAATTAATTCTAGACTTCATATATCTGTGGCACATTTTTATGTTCGCCGTCTAATATAGACACAAGGATATGTTTCATATATTATATTTTTCTAAACACTTAGGTAAAGTAGTAGTAAGTTTAATATTTTGGCTTCTTTTGTTCCAAGTGTTTTCATTCTCAGGTCTTCTATATGATCGGCCATCTTTTCCAGGTTTATCGATGCTGTCCTTGTTTCTTCTTTCTACGATCGGTTTGAAATCTAATCCGTTACTAAAGTATATATAAATTTATAAAACAATCTCTGGTATATGATTTTTTTATTCTCATCTTCCTCCCCTTCTTCTTCTTCTTCTTCTTCTTCTTCTTCTTCTTCTTATTATTATTATTATTATTATTATTATTATTATTATTATTATTATAAATAGGATTTACATTACATTAATGTCCATGACGAAAATTAATAAATGAATGTTGAATGAAGGTCAGGTTATGAATGTCAGAAAAAGTCGAATGAGAGCGATGATTATCTGCTCTGTTCTATTTTGGGTTTCAATTGTTTCTCTTAATGGGTTATTTATTCTTTGCTTTTTTTATTTTATAGATTTTCTATCATCGTCGCGGTCATTTTTGTCAGCGAGTTTTCCATAATCATTTAATATTTTTTCAACACTGTGAAAGCGGATTTATGAAAAAAAAAATCTTCAAACATATTTTAATATTTCTTGTATTTTACAGGTGTCGTAATATTAAATCTTCTAAGAATCTACTCCCATGATATTAATGAATATTAAATGTAATAACCCGTATTTTGAAAAGACGCCTAAATAAAAAACAAACAGAGGTTGTTATAAAAGAACCAATGTGTAAAAAGTACGGACTATTAGCGTAAAATCTGAATAGAAACGTTTATGTTCTTGAACAGAAATAAAGATTATATCCTCATTTGACAATATTAATCTTTTGGTATAAATATTGGTTGGTAATATTCTGATAGTATTATTTCATTCGGTGTCATCATTGAAAAGGTAGAGGAGTTTTTTTTTTTCTATACAATCTGTACAGTTAGAATCAGTTTATGTGGCAATTTCAATTCAAAAACTTCAAAATAACCATGTGGACTAACAATACTATTCACGCCCAGTGCGCAAATAAAACGTTAAACTATTTTTACAAACATCTATAATGTGCTAACTTTAAAAATTAACACATTTACACAAACACATGCAAAACTTGTTTTGCCTGTGTAGTAATTTATACCACAATACTTTTACGATTATTACGACTAACATATATTAAATATATTAATTCAAAAATTGTGCTAAGCTTAAATAAAATATTGGCTAGTTATTCTTATAATCCTCCCTCTCATGTTTTGAAGATAAGTGTCTAGATTACTCCAGTATTTTAATTGATGTCATGTGTGGACTTGCTGTTAGTGATTCAAATGTATCACAAGACTTGACTCTTCATGTTAGAGAATTCATTTACAACAGTAATTCATCAGTTACTTTCAGCCAGTTTGTGTTATTCAATGGGACCTGAATGCTTCTTGCCTGCTGTGTGGACCTTACATTCTCCAAGAGTGAGACAACACTAGACTAGCTATAGCAATTGTTTATATATTCATCTGTCTAACATTCCCGTTTTCCGCAATGTATTTTCGGGTGCAATTGTGAGATCACTTAGTTTTGTATTCTGGGGTTAGGACTGAAGACAAATCAAACAACTGGCTCACATGGCTTCTGTGATGTCTGGAGTAAATGTTGGGCAATGTCTATTCCGCCATCATAGTACAACCAGATGAAAATAAAAAGTTCAATACAAAGTTCCGTGTGGAATAGTAAATAGACCTAATGCACCATTATGACTGCAGTGAAATCGATCAATAATGAATATCCAATATATAAAGATATTTGACAGATTGGTAAATACACAGAGAAACTCAAATCTATGTAAACACACATCCTATATTCATCTGGCTCAAAAATGTTCAGCTCTGGATTCATATTTTTGTTTGAATCGAATTTTGTTTTGCGAAATAACGAAAATAACAACAAGCATCTAGGAAATTGTTCTTTCAGAAAAACAAATATAGATACTTAGCTAGATAAAACTGCATCTGATTTTCATGACTTCAACAATAAAACCACATGTACAAATAGAAAATATTATTTCACGATATTTTTTTCATAATCAAAATTTTACCAAGAATAAAACTTAGGCTTTTTCAACCTTTTGGGGAAAAAGATGTAAAAACAAACCAGAAAAATGTTTGAGAATATTTCCAATGTTAATGAACAGGAATTTCTTCCTTTCAGCTTGATGACATTCTCATAACTCATATATCACATTAACAGAAATAAGAATTATTATTTCTTTATCTTTTTTTTTTTTTTTGATTAGAAAATTTCATTTTAGTGTATTTTTCATTTTTTTTTAAACATTTCAAACAAGGAAGAAGTTATCACAAGTTATATGGTAAGAAGATATCTCTTGATAATTGCATTAAATTGCATAAAGCGATTATAAGTTAAAACTTATAGGAGTTATTTTTCTGATATAATATCTGCAATCAGCATTTACACATAGCAGGTATTTATACTGTTCAGACAAACACAGACGTAAGTGACAAACTTTTACTTATATTAATTCTCTCTCTCAGTCGCCCTCACTCTCTCTATATATATATATATATATATATATATATATATATATATATATACAGGATACAAAAAATACCAGTAATAGTTGTCTTTCCCAGATCTTTGTATCGAATTAAAGGAAAATTCTCATCACATTTTCAGAAAAGCATTGAATGCAAAAAAATCATATAGAATTTTCAACCCATTCCGAAGGATTGTATGAAGCTTAGCCTTGGATTCATTTCAGAAACGTCTGTATGAATTCCTTGTTTAAGAGATATTATGAAAATGAGATGAGGTTTTATCTTCAATTCGATACAAATATTCTGCGAAAAACATTAACAACTTTTGACATGAAATAAGGATTATAAAGAAAAGGTAACGGATAAATATTAACAGCTTTTTTTAAAAGCCACTCATGGTCTAGCTTTCTTTAATCATGAGAAACTCCAGTTTAGGGAAAAAGTACTATGATCCATTATTTAAGCGTACACACAAATACACATACACACATCTCTTTATTCCCTTTGTGGAACTGATGAAGCCTTGAAGAGTGAAACACATAAGCAATCATTCTATTTCCAATGGTACGTTTTCTATTTATCAGTGGAGAAAGTTTAGAAGTTTTCCCAATATATATTTCTTCATTTAGTTATTCCGGGCTAAGAGCACCTAGGATATGCAGTGTTTTCTGTATTTTTGTCTCTTACTCTCTAACTCTCTCTCTCTCTCTCTCTCTTTCTCTCTACACACACACACACACACACACACACACATATATATATATATATATATATATATATATATATATATATATATATATATATATAGATATATTGGGTGTGTATCAGTAGTAAGTTATTATTTATACATGCTTAGTTAAGATCAACGAAATATTTTTGACGGAGGTTTATTTTATTTTAAGATTTCGGGTCATTTTTCTGGTTTTCGTCAACATATTTAAAATACGCTGCATAATGTTTACAGAAATTGACGCTCTCATCTCATAAAATATTGTCTCAACGCCAAAATCTTAACTACAATAAAAAATAATACATATATACGTTTCGGATTGCGTCGTTAGATTCGACCAATTTTTCACTAGAGCTTCCCAAAATGAAAAATAGAAAACGAAAACCAAAAAAAATTTAAAATGTAGCATTTAATGTGGAAGAACTTGAATACTGGTAAAATGTATAAGGACATACTTAAAATATGTCCTAAACATAGTTGTCGCAGTTGTGTGTTGCATCGGAATAACATACAATATTCGCTTTTTCAGCTTGATATAGTCGTCTACAGAAGGTTGACAGATGTTATCCCACGTAGTGTAGACACTGTTTGGAATTGACGTTCATTTCTACTGACTTCCATTGCCATTCACCCAAAGATTTTCAGTGCGGTCGGGCGGACTCGCTGGATTTTCCAAATGTAATTAGCCATGAAAATGCCCTATACCTGCGGGTATTATAGATTGCCGTATAGCCTTGCTGACAGATTCAGTCATGTCCATACCAGCAAGGGAGGGACTTCAGTTAATAAAAATGCTCTATCCAACTTGCCAACGTAACTAGCCGCGGTTTGATATATTGGCCATGATCATGATTGAACCTTTTGGGAAAAGTTACTGATTTAAAGCTTTTCTCTCGGAGATGCCGTTTTATTGTTCTTCAGCTGTATTCTTCTATCGCTAGGGACTTAATCTGGATCTATGATCGGCTGGTTCCATGCCGGGCAACTCGACGAATCCACCTGCTCAACGCCGACAAGATGTTCTTGGGCCGACAACGGGAAATTCACGTTCCGTATCCCTCAGATTCTTTTAAGAGATTTGCTATGTCCGATCTCATCAGCGATGGCACCTTACATTTGCAGATCGATAATTCTGCCATATTCAAACTATGTTAAATGTGCCATATTTTTGTCTAATGTAGCGCAGGAGATGCTAGAGGGAGATTTCGACCAGTTAGTATTTAGCCTAATTTCCCAGTATTTAAACTTTGCCTATTTCTAAATGTTAAAAATGTTTTAATTTTTATTTTCCATTTTCTTGTTTTCATTTCTTGAAGCTCTACTCAAATAAGTGGTTGAGTCAACGGAAAAGATATATTTTTTGTTTGTTTTCATTGTCTTTATACATAAAGGTTGTTCCGATAACCGATCTTAAATGTGAATTAAGTTTAACATCGGTCACACACACACACACACACATATATATATATATATATATATATATATATATATATATATATATATATATATATATATATATGTGTGTGAAAAGTGTATATAAATATAAACAAACATATATATGTATAATTATTTATATATTATATATGCGGTACTTATTAGAAAGCGCTCAATATCAGAGATAGAGCTAACATATTTGGTTTGATAGATGTGAGTTTGTGACCCTGGGTTTCACGCTTTAGCCATCGTCAGACAAACTGATTAATGTTTTAAAAAATTTGGGTTTATGTAGATTGCGTGTATTGGTGTTATTGTGGAAGTGGTGGGGGAAATTTCGTCGTTTTGTCATTCATCGTACTAACGCAAACATCGATGTATGCAAACACATATACATACTTGGTCGTCCGTCGGGACTCATACATAAACATATGTGGGCAATTTCGGCTATGACACATGTATGTATACGGGTGGTGTTATATCTATACATACGCATATGTATGTTGAAATGTTGAAATCTAAACATTGGAAGTGTGGGGGAAATGTCTCGTTGATGTGTACATGTCATATGTATTTTCCAGCTGGAAAATATTTCCTCGCATGTGTGTATATGCGTGTGGTGGGGTTTGTGTAAAATTATGATAGGTAAAGATTATCATTATTTATATTTATTTTTAAATTTTTGAAAAAAAAAATGGGGCTTTATTTGTTATATTTAAAGCTGGTTATTTGTTTGATTTTGGTGACTGTGTATATGTAACAGGTAGAAATTTGTAATCCTTATTGGTTAATTTATATGGTGATGTTTAGTTTAATATTCAATGTGCTGGGTGAGAGGGGAGTTCAATTTAATAACGGGTTTATATGGTATGATGTGATAGTAATGTTTCAAGGGATTGGAGACAATGATAGCTGGTAGAAATTGTAAATTGGTAGAAATGATTAGTAACGGTGGTGGGAGAATGATAAAACCATGAATGTAGTTATAGTGGTGGTAGCTTGGACTAAAAAGTGGTTGTCGGTGTTTTATTTTATTTTTGTTTTATTTTGTTATATGTATTAATTTATTTTGGTATAAATCCTGATAATAGGTATTCTGTGTAAAATTATGGTAGTTGAAGATTGCTATAATTTTTAATTTTTAATTACAAAATTATTATTGTTATTATATTAAAGCTGCCTGGTAATAGGTGTTTATTCTCATGGTTACATATGGAAATTATATCTGATCATATTGTATTGAGGTATTAAATATGCTGGGGGAGTAATAAAGTTTGTAGTGGAATTATATGTTAATAGTAGGTGTGATGTGTAGGTGATGGTGCTGTGCGTTGGTGGTAATGATAACATTGTTAGATAACAGGTATTGTAGTAAAAGTGATTACTAATGGTGGTGCAATTATAATAATGATAGATGCAATTATTTTGATGGTATCTTGAAAAGCCTCAGAATGAAGAAATCGGCGTCACTTATAGTACGGGCAGTCATTTTAGAAAGAGGAAAATCTCCTTCTGTTTTCATGCCTGAAGGGGTAAAGATCCACAAGGAAGTGCACATAGGTTCACTCAAGGTGGAATGTTCACTAAAGCCGTGGTGCAATTCCACGTATTTCGATGAGCAATGGACACTCAACAAGACGGAGAGACGAGCCATACTGCTCATTTTACACAGCAGAGATGCAGAGACAAATTGACAATGGTTAAGAATGGCCTGAGGGAGGCCATTCATGACTATTGTTTGTAGACGGTTCTTGAGAGTAAGGCACATTCTACTTCGCTCCACAACATTGACGCTCGGAACATAAAACTGAAGAGAGTTTGTGATAAAATGCCCATGGAAAGTGTGCGTAGCGCCATCTATGACTTGCCTAAAAGGCTACGATCTTTGATGTAATCAAAAGCGAACCATACCGAATTAGATTATCTGGTGTTATTTAGCAAATAAATCCTCCTTTGTGTTAAAATTGTGTACTGATATATTTTACAGGCGTTATGAGCTTTTAATTTTGTAAAGGTATATATGCCGACCCGGTAACTGTTTCTGACGTGTATTGTAATCTTGCATTATCAATCTGTTTCAGCCTTTGGATCGTCAAGATATCGTTGGACATTAGTAGCCCATGAGTGAATGTTGAATTTAATTCATCATTTCGTCAATAATTTATCCTCCATTTTATAGTTTTCAAAGAGTCGTTACTTTTCATATCTATATAGGACTGCTTGATTATGTCTATCTCAAGAAGGAAACCCACATTAAATTGATTCCTATTATTGCCAGTTCTGTCAAGTAAGTTTATGTCAACTATGAACAATTATATTAGATTCAGGGAAATAAACTTCCATTAGTTCCACAAAAATGTAAGATTACATGTTATAGCGCATTGGTAATATTTCCAAATATAAGGAATTTGAAATGATTTGACACAGATGTATTTTAATCCCTAGGATGTTGTAGGGTTGTGTAAATGAAAAAAATACCACTCAAACTTATCAGTTTTTCATGCAATCTACGTGCTCCAAATGAACATGTGAGATATACGCTTCGTTTCTTTTGGAGGCAAAATATTTAGTGCAATATATACAGTGTCTAACAGTAAGAACACATTCTAATCACACCTTGTGAATTTGTATATGATACATTAATGTCATCTACCCACTCACGTCACATCCAGTTGAATTTTTATATTGCCAAAGCTTCCTGAGTAGATTACACTGATAATAGCCCTACTGATAATTTGTATAGAGCAAATGCCCAGGATCATAAATTTACTCGGGATACACAATTACGTTATTAAGGAAAACACAGATGTTTATCCACAGGCGATAATCTCTATAAAGGATACCCCAAAAGAATTAATTAACCTCTATATGCACTACTAACACTTACGGGAAGGATTAGAGTTCAAAGGATATAAAATATTTTAGTTCAAAAAAATTTCAGACTGAAAAAAATAAATGATAAAATTTATATCTAAACTATATTGTTATTCGGGTTGCTTTTTTTTAGTTTTATATGAATACATATATTTTTTGATTGAGGGTTGAACTAAGTTTAATTCAGAGATAAATCATTCTTAAATATACAAAAATGAATGCACATTTTTATACCTTTATGAAGTAACTAATGTATTCCCTGTTCATTAAATAATTTCTCATGTATCAAATATATAGAATAATCTCGATTAAATAATTATGTAAGATTAAGTCACTTCAATGAAAATACATTTGAATATATATATTTACACTGTTTAACATCATAAACCAAGGTTAATTGTTTAGAATTATATTTGCATAACCTAGTCAAAGAAAGATGTCTTAACTAAATAATTAAATAATACAATTGATAAATGTTTATATCGACGCGGTTAAGATGGTCTCAAAGACAATAAAACATTAAATCTATTCATCCCTGCTATTTCGAGGTCTATTGCTCAATATGACGAATGTAATTTTTTTTGGTAAATTGCCGACAGCTCCGGTAAACTTTAATCTCCAGAATGCGTCACTTTTTTTAAAATGGGTAAACATACTGACTTCTTCATCAAACGCTTTTATTCAAATATTCATTTATTTGCTTCAATGAATATGAGAGCGTATTAACATACCTAACAATCTTAATGAAAGTATTTACCTATTTCTTTAACACATCAAGCTATGAATTGCATTCGATATGAGCCCAAATTTCAACATATATAAATAATAAACAACTTTAGCTTTTTCCCTGTCTTTCCTCCAACGGGATATTTTATAACTTTTCTCTGCATATTCGTTAAATATCGACCAGAGTATTTCCACAGGTCGCTCTTATCAGGTCTTCATCGAAATAAAGATATATATTTTTTTTTACAAATATGCTATTAATTTTAATGATAGAACTGATAGAACGACCCCCAAACCATAGCGATTGTTTCAGTCTGCTTTGATGTTATAAATATAAAAGATAAATATACAGTAATATCGTATAGGACAAGGGGGAGCAAAACTGATTAAAATGGGTGCAATTTCAATTGATAAAAGCTCGACTTTTAATGTTCACTTGCGCACTAAAGACGCTATGATTTCAACTTGAACTCACAAAGGGCGGTGATCTCCCTTTTCTCTCCAGCAACGCCTGATTTTTCCACTTCCCCTCGTCTTACAGATTTATGGTGTTCTTGAAGCCTTAGCCTAAGGGGACGGTCTGTCTCCCCTTTATATTTCTTTCCGCAGCTGCACGGGATAACGTACATACAGTCCTTAGTCATGTTCTCCTCTGTTGGGGTGGTCTTACTCGGGAGAGATATCTGCGAAGTGTCGTTCAGCTTTTGAATATAAATAGAATTGCAGGTATTTAATTGGATTTTATCAAGAATCTATATATCAAGAATATATAGTAGAAGTAACAGAATATTCTTAACCTGAATAACTTTCAATCTTGCTAGATGATGCACTTGCAGTTTGTATAACAAAAACATTACTATATAAGTATATAGAAATCTGTCTGCCATACGGATTTCTCGCTATCTTTATCTGTCTAGCACACCTCTTCTTTGCACCATGCATTTCATTAAGAAAATCAATAAAAAATAATATCAACTTGGTATTACACGGAAATAAATATTTTTCTAGCTATAAATTAATAAAGAAATAACAAATACTGTATACGAACATATAGCATTATATTAAAGCGATTCTTTTATACATGTATCTAATTGTCACTGTTTGAATTTTTAAAATTGCTTTGTAAGTAATGAAATTATTGTTCACAAAAATGTTTGCAATAATTAACATTTATTTAAGCAGTTGAATTGAATTCTTTTGAATTATTGTCCCTGCAACGATTCTGGTAACCCAGGTTCTTTAGTACATAAAGGATCTCTGTTCTCCACAGTTTCCTATCATTTGTAATTCTCACAAATATTTGACCCTATTCTATTATCCATTTAAACAAAATATGTAAGTAGGTCGCGCGATGTTTCCTTCTGTTATATTGACTTCAATATGACTTGTGAGTCTTAACATCCAACCCCTCTTTCTACCTTTATGTGTCCTTGTAGTTTAAACTGCATCTTTCTTAGTTTGAATATTTGTGTCATTTTTGTGTGCACTCACTTAAAATATTTTCAGTGCTTCCATACTTTGTCCATGTCAGTTCGTATTCTTCTGTAAATCCATAACTCTCAAGAGTTTTCGTCATCTTTGAGTATGTGTTCAAGTCATATAGCGGTGTTGATATTACGTTGCTGTTCAGACCAGTACCTAGAGAAGATCAATGAGATCAAAATATAGAAAACTTATTTGAATTAATATCAAATTGTTTCTCATATGCATGTCCCATATTTTCCTTTTCATTCAAAAGTTATTAGTCATTTTAAGTTTCATTTCCGAATTGTTTTTTCTTAATCAGAAATTCTTTATAAATTTTGTTGAGCTGATATTATTAATGTTATTTCAATTTCTGATTATTTAAGACACATATACATGAAGACACGCATGTAAATATTTCGTTTAAAATTAATATTTTGTAACTGTCTTGTAGATATGTGAGTGTGATTCATAGATAAAAAAATAGTTGTAAATGTATCTCTTTTAAATAAATATACATTATATATCCATTACGTTTTTAATTTGTCTGTTTCAACTTTCAAATTGCTGAATAAGCAATATAATGTGATTATAGATTATGAGTTAAAATGAAGTGTCACAGTAAAATGAGAACAGTAAATTTTCAAATAGTGATTGAAATAAATTATAGGGTCAGACAGAAAAAAAATTATATGTTATTGATTGAGAACAACTTTTAATCTTGATGTATAATTCATAAAGATAATATTAGATAATATTCAAACACTTGGTAAGTAAGAATTCGGTACTCAGAAGCAATAACATACAATATTCTACCAATATCCACAATGAAACAGACAGCCATAATTTATTGTTTCTGATGTTCATTTCCGCGAACAATATATAGTAACAATATATTTAATTAAAATTGTCAGTAGGCCTTCGCATTATATAAAGCAAGAGTAAATACAATGTCATGCAATAAATTATTCGCCTTTTTAAGAGCTGTTGACATTGAAAGAAAACATAGTAAGTCGGGGATATGAGCGATATTGCATGGTTGCTTTGCCTAATATAGTTTTGTTTTCGTTTGTGATCCAGTATTCATTAATTTCTAAGATTGCATAAATATGTTCCAAGTATAATCATAAAACTGAATGCATTTTATTAGCTGATGGTTAATTTTGCATAGGTACAAAGACGCCTCCAAAATTGTTCCTGCATTTTTCATATATTCTCCATGTTTGTATTTCGCATAACGGTCATCATACAAAAGAAGCGGCAATGCAGAGACTTTCTGAATTACTGATAACTATGTACTACGAATTACACAAAAGACATGCCATACACGTTAATATATACTTGTAAAATAGATATTAAATAATGATTAGAGTTGATTTTTCTTTTTATAAATTTAATTCGGAGTGAACAAATCCTTATATTTTGAGAGTGTAATATGCTTTCTGTTTCTCCTCATTTACTCTTTGCTCGAAATCATAGGTGGTAAATAAACCATCGAGACTATTACGTATTAAGTGATTATTATTAAAAATAACTGACAATTTTTTCTCGTCAAAATCAATCGTGCTTGTTTATAATTTACCTTTCATCAGTGTACTGAATATTGCAGCCATAACTGAAAAGGTACTTCGGCCAAATATATGCTGAGATTCTCTACAAAATCCAAAAGAGGGTCCGCTGTGTAGTCGGTCTTGAACTTGCATCTCTTCTTCCATTTTAACACCGTGTGGCGAGTTTTTCCTGTATTTTCTATAAATATTTTCATAGAAGTTGTACTACAGAGCCCTAATCATTCGAACGTAGATCGCGTGAATTTAAGCGTAGTGATAGATTGGCTACTACTAGGTCTCATCTTTTTACTAGTGCAATAACTAAATGCACCTGTAATTTCTATTCAAATAGTTTCTTTTCTCCTCGGCTGGGGAATTCTATTCCGATTTCGTGCGTCACTGCCAACGACAATCTTCAAAAATGTAAATACTACGTTAATCGCCATCTTCTGTCAGACTGAATTCTGTTATTTTATTGTCTTTTCTCCTCGCTAAAGTTATCTCATTCTCTTCCACTCCCAGTAACCCAATGTATCTTAGTCGCATTATTGCCTTGCTTGGGGTGAAATGATTAAAAAGAGTAACCTTTGGTTCAAAGATAGTATGACACCATTACAGATTTTCTTAGAAACATTTTCTTAGAAACATTTTCTTCCAACATAAAATTTAGTGTATATTTATTTATGTGTGTGTATGTATGTGTGTGCGCGCGCGTGTGTGTGCGTGAGAGAGAGAGAGAGAGAGAGAGAGAGAGAGAGAGAGAGAATGTGCGTGTATGTATGAGGGTTAGAAATACTGGCTTTACGACTCATTCTTATCGTATTTTAGTCAAATATCATTTTCTCTTCAGCCTTAATATATCTAACTGGCTTCTCGTTATTATCTAAGGAGATATGTTTTAAGATTGGTGCAGAAACATCTGCTTTGCACCTGACACTCACTCAATAGAAAATTGAAACAACAACGGGCTTCATTATCTGAGGAGGGTTTTACAAGGCAACACTATCGTTGCTACAACGGCCATTCTTTGATGTAAGTATTTATGTATAACTTTATTTATATGCATATATGTATATGATCGTTTACATGCATGCAAAGTAATGTCATTTTTGTCTCATCTCTTCATTCGTATATATATATATATATATATATATATATATATATATATAGTGAAATATAATGAAAAGTGAATTTTTGTGTGATGCATCTCGTTGTTTAGAATTTCATCCAACTAAACTTATGAAACTCATTACCGTGAGCAATTAATGCAATAAGTAGGTTCAAAAGTTCCATTTATAAATACTACTTTAATTAACACAGAAGGTAATTTACTAATACGATAATGTATAGAAAGTGGATCGAATTGCTAGATTATCTACAGTAAATTTGCGTACAGTCTTTTACAACAGTTCATATTTCTTGGCATATCTTCTATTATCACAATATCAGATACGTAATAACAAAATTGATACAAACATAAACAAGAAAAATACTAAAATAAATTGGCTAGACTTTATACCAAAAGATGTATTAAAAATCAATGAAATGGTTTAAATTTCACCCCCTCTACTTCGTGGGCGTGTGTATTTAAATTTCTTTTTATATAAATATGTTAAGATAAATTCGTATATATCAATAACATATATTAACATTATTCTCTATTTTTTTTTATTTAAAAGTGCATCCGCATCTCCGTCTGTCAACAAGACTATGTGTTTTCAATTATCTGGTATTTCTTTTCAGGTTTTTAGAAATGAAGACGGCTTGTCATTTTCAGATCAGGCAATTTCAACAGAATAATAGTCTTATGCATGGAAATATAACTTTTCTTACGAAAACTTTCCATGTATCTTCTTTTATACACTTGAGTTTATTTATTATTAATCATCTTTCTCAGTCTGTATAATGAGAAAGATTAAGAACTATCTTATATGGTTCGCAGATGAGAACTTACGTTAAAAAATCACATTGGGAAGAAGTAATATACGTAGATCATTCTTATATATATATATATATATATATATATATATATATATATATATATATATATATATACATGTATTACTTGAGAAAGTATATATTATTTTAGAGCATAGGAAAATACAAATGGACTCAATCAAATGTCTTGGTACACACAAGTATATTGTGTAAGTGAATATCTGTAGACATGCTGTTTGTGATTTTAATGTAAAAATATTTTAAATCTTTTATATGTGATTTCTTACCGCAATTCATACATCAATTGCAAAGGATAATTAAATAAACATAATGATTATTACGTAAATAAACCCAACTGTTTGGTTTTTAAAATATTCCATTTCAAATATGCAGTTCTTAATCAAATAGGGCATTTAAATTTAATATATAATAAATTAAAAATAAACTAAATACAAAGTATGTCTAATTACAACCATAAATCACATTAATTATTTATATTGTTTATAAATATCTTGAAAATTTATCGCTTAAAATAAACTCCCCAAATCGAGAGAAACTATTTATTTTACATGTCTCATAAATTTATGATTGACGTAAATTCCGAATCAATATCGCAATTAAGCAATATTTCAAGAAGATCTGTGAAAACCACTAAACCCCAGCCACTTCCAAAATTCTGACAAAGTGATAAACAGTAATTTTCTCTGTTGTTTAAAGCAAGCTAAATGAAAAATGTACAAACGAAAGATTGAAAATGGGTATGAAATATAGGGAAAATTTTCAACATCCACTGCAAGAGATGATTTTACTTTCTGTTATTTCCTCCGAAAATTCCTGAAGATAAAGAACTTGCGGGAAAAAACTTTATGCGTCGTGATCCCTCTGAGAATAGTTACTATTTCTTCTAGTCCCAAGAGATGTGAATAATTGGAGTCCAATTTATTTTTCATTCAAAACTCTAAGTCAAGTATCTGTGCTAAACTAATATATGCATTTTGCTTCATATATCCCATGCATGTAGTTATGGCTCTCTTGGTGATAATGACACATTTCTGTAGTAGAAGATGATACTGATGCAGCGGAAATGCTAATAGAATCGTTTGAGGAGATTTAGTAAAATATATATGATTGGGTCCCTCATAGAGCTTTATAAATCTTGTCTTTCAAACTTTCCTAGTTTTGCGGCTCCATTCAAACTTCTCCAGTCAAACATTGACTTTTTCTTATTTAGCTAATCTGTAATTAAGCTTTATTTTTTCCGACGTGGCGTCAAAGGATATATGAAGGCTAATAAAAAAATTTCCAATTTTTCCTGTAAAATGGAGATGGGAGGCGTGTGATATATAGTACCAGGTACAATGTACATAACCGTTTTTGTCGTTTTTTTTAAATTCTCTATGTTGTATTCCAAATAGAAAAAAGTCTTTGAAATGCATAACGTTACCTTGTCTAAGGCGGCCGATGATTGATCAACGGGGGCTATGTTATCAGCACACATATTTCTCTGACCAATTTCAACGTAATATGGGTACGTAGACGATTCAGATTGAAGAGGTTGTTTTGTTTCCTGGTGCGCATGTACTTGTTGATTTTGACAGCTATTTCCACTAAGGCATTTTTTACAATCTTGCTCAAGAATATTGGTGAGCAGTGTAGGAAAGAAAACATATAACTTCTCGATGTTTTTGCGATTGGAAAATCAATGAAGAATCTTTGCAGTCTATAAAGCACTGCATCGTGAAGTTGGATAATAATGATGAAAAGCTTTTGTGGGCGAAGGTGACATAAAAGCAAAACAATGTCGGTTTTGCTACGATTACCTTGATATAGAGATTGAAGAGAAAAAAACACGTAATTTCTTTGGAGATTATCCGATACAATGTAGTCATATATTGAGGCAATTCTTTTACGAATCTCCGGCTCCCACCAAATATATAATTCAATTTG
Source organism: Acanthosepion pharaonis (assembly GCA_903632075.3). Lineage (NCBI taxonomy): Eukaryota > Metazoa > Mollusca > Cephalopoda > Sepiida > Sepiidae > Acanthosepion > Acanthosepion pharaonis. The sequence goes on from CAHIKZ030000136.1 coordinate 1,100,583, forward strand.
TGATTGTAATTTAGTCTTTGGTTGTAAGAGTGTCCTATATATATATATATATATATATATATATATATATATATATATATATATATATATATATATATATGCCCTTATTCACTTTACTTCTACACTAAATCAATTTTATTCTACGTAAGTCAATGTTATCTCAATACGATTGGTAATAACTAACAGCTATAAGACATACATTATATAATTATATTTATTAAAGCAATATATCGCAGAGTTTCCGGTTTATAATATCCGTCATTATTAATATATGTTGATAATAATGAGTTCTGGAGATGACAGTTTTTTTTTAATAAATGCAGCAAGATATTATATTGATAATGCGGCAAAATATTATATTGATAAATGTATTTATAAATAAATTTTGAATTAATCAGAAACATATCAGACAGAGACAAAGCATATTTGATTAATATAATAAAACACGATATAAAACGCTGGTTGAATTGATAAAACAAATACACCTGCATAAATAAATAATTTACCAGTTCATATGGGGTCCTATGGCATACTATAAAATTCATCAATTTTTCAGTTTTCGGTTTAATGAATTATTCACCGACTGGAATTTATTATTACTTGCAAATATTTTATTGCATTCCAAACGTCTTTGCTCGTATTTTCGTATTCATATGCATATCTTTTAATTAGAAAACTTTGTCTCTGCTATTAATAATTGTAGGGAGTGAGGGTCATTTCAATAATGTAGAGTCCTTTCACCTTTTTATGACAAAATGAGAAATATCCAGCATTGGCGAATGTGAAAGACTGTGAGATTGCATGAATATCATATTTAAATTAAAACCAAGTAAAATAAGTTCAAATAATTCTTTTCATTTATCTTGGCACTTTCATAAACTTTTAAGTGAACACTTGTTTTACTTCCTAAAATATTGTCCTCTAACCTGCTCCCACCTTTCTGCTGCAATCATCGAAGTCTTGCTGGCTGACCATTTTAACATCTGCCCGCCCCATCAGGTCTATTCTATATGAATATATCTTCATTAATAGCATTTACTTATGAGAAATCCATTTTTATGGGCTTCGACCAATTTAGACGCTTCTCATTCTGATGTCTGCTGAAGACGATAAATTGATCTTATTCATGTGTTGAGCCAACGTTCTTTATATTCTGCACCTTTTTCTATATATATATATATATATATATATATATATATATATATATATATATATATTCGTAACATAATCTTCTACACATATTTCCTGTGCAAACTTGTTTTCTTATGACTCTTTTACTTATACTTAAGAATTTCCTTAAAAACGCAAGTATCAGATTGTTAGTAAATATATTATTCTTAAACTATTGACTTACATATTCAACTCTGACATGGTGTAAAATAGCAATAAATATAAATTTAACAAAAAAGATACACTTTATTAGAGAAGATGTGTACAAGATAATGCAGTCAGCAGGTTCGTACATAAATATTAAAATACAAAAATTTAATACCATATTTGTTTTTAAATAAAATATCATCGTACAAATGGACGGATTTCGATTAATATTTAATGGTCATTACTTTGAAATGTATGCGGTATTGTAAAATACATTCAGTTGTAGATAAAATATCAGGTCATCTCATAAGTTTTGTCCGAATTTTGAATAAAGAAAACAAGTGACCAAATGTTACATTTAATTACAGATTCAATCAACAATGAATTTTCACTGATTATCTATGACTTCCTTACATCTATTAACAAGCTTACTAATTCCATTACTGTAAAATTCTTTTGGCTTTGATTCGAAGAGCTCACAAATGTCAGTTTTAAACTCTTCCTGTGTTACAAAAGCTGTTTCTTCCAAATGATTCTATAAGCTACAAAACAAATGGTAGTCTGAAGGAGCAAGATCGGGAGAATAAGGTGGATAAGGAATTTTCTCCCAACCAAGTTCTTCGATATTTCATGACATGATTCTTGTGTGGTGTCGCGCATTGTCCTGATGAAACATCACCACTTTTCGATTCACTAGAGCAGGTCTTTTTTTCCACCAAGCTTAGTTCAAACGCACTAATTGCTGTGTACGAATAAGAAGGGTGACTAGAATTATTTCATGCCAAATCGTTACGTCCAAAGTCATCAAACTGAATTTAGGGATTTGCAAGTCTTTATCAATATTTTTTTCGCAAAGCTGAATTGAAAAACTCAGTCCCCATTAGTGTTGAGATTAGTTGTTCATTACTGTTGAACACTGGGAAACATAAGAAAATCACAGAGCAATATAGCAGTTAATGTAACTGTTAAAATGTAGAATTTAATAAGTTTCTGTTGGATATATGTTTATATGAGAAGTGTATTTGTAAATTACATACTCGAAAAAACAATGATTCACCCGCAAATTTGATGTCGACACATTTTAACATTCTTTAGGAATATGGTAGGATAGAGAAAGCCAACTCTTGAGATATATTTATGATCTATGTATTGGTATATATAGGTATCCACGTTTGTATATATATTTGCGTATATATAATTTATATCTATCTACCTCAATCTTTATAAATATATATCTATCTGTCTGTATGTGTCTGTCTGTCTGTCTGTTTCTCTCTCTCTCTCTCTCTCTCTATATATATATATATATATATATATATATATATATATATATATATAATGGACTCTCCCGTCGGTTTCGACGCATGAGTATCTGACAGCTTATTGATTCAGTTATGAAAGTTTGCTGATAATCTTAAGTGGCATTTAAGACCCGCCAGTGAATTACAAAGGAGGCCACATATGAAGCAAGTGTAAGGATTGTGAGGAGATCACTGTTAGATTGACTGACCTTGTAGATCTTGCTCTCGCTTCTTGAAGATGATTCGGACAAGCAGATTGAAAATTGCTGAGTCCACTGAAGCACGTTGATCTCCATTCTACCCGCTCCAAGGCTAAGCGCTCAGGGGTGTTATGTGGTATAATGACAGCTGACAACATGCTTTTCAACTTATCTTAGACATAGCCGTCCTACATTCATGTAGCCCTGAACTAACTGATCGTACATTAGGTTCTTGCGTATCCTGTCATCAGACATTGTCAAGACATGGCCAGTCCACCGTAACTGAGACTGTATGATAAATGTCTCGATTCCTCCTATATTGCACCTATTAAACAGGTCTACGTTAGATGTCCTATCTTGAAGCTTAACTGCACAGATTGCCCGCAGGCAGCTATTATGGAAAACATCAAGCTGGCGTATATGATACCTGTATGGATTCCACGAATCTGAGGCATATAAAAGGATGGCAAGTAAAACAGCTCTGTAAACCCGAATTTTCGTATCCAGTCGAATACACCGCTCATTCCACAAGCGATGGCGAATTTTGACGAAAGCACTGGTAGCCATAGCAATATATATATATATATACATATAAAATGAGGTTTTTCATATTTATATACGCTCTATCAGTATGATAATGAACACTTTCATTCCGAAATAATATAGCATACCATATATATATATATATATATATATATATATATATATATATATATATTAAAAAAGAACAATTGGACACTTTTATATAATTTCGCGTCAAAAAAGGAATAATTTATTTGATCATATGAAAAATTGTATAAAAACTAAATCAAATCACCTTGTCAGTCGTATTCAATGAAATGTGCATGAAAGAAGGATTACTACCTAAAACACACACACACACACACACACACACACACACACACACACACACATATATATATATATATATATATATATATATATATAATGGACACTACCGTCGTTTTCGACGCATGATGATCTGACAGCTTAGTTGATTCAATTTTGTTAATTTTGTGCGATAATCTTAAGTGGGATTTAAGACCCGCTAATGAATTACAAAGGAGGCCACATATGAAGACATTCTCAAGACATGACCAGTCCACCGTAACTGAGACTGTATAATAATAGTTTGGATTCCTTCTATATTACACTTGCTAAACAGGTCCACGTTAGATGTCCTATCTGGAGGTTTAACTTTACAGATTGCACGCAGACAGCTTCTATGGAAAACATCCAGCTTGCGTATTTTGTCCCTGTATGAAGTCCACGATTCTGACAAGTACAAAAGGTTGACAGCTCTGTAAACCCGAATTTTCGTATCCAGTCGAATACCCTGCTCATTCCACAAGCAATGTAGAAGTTTGCGGTAGCCTTAGCAATGCGATGCATGATTTCATCATCTAAAGTTCCACTGTAGTCGACTTTGCTACCAAGATAAGTGAAATACTTTACATAGTTCAGGGCTTTGTCTTCGACTTTCAATGTTCTCTCTGGAAATATGTAGACTGGTAGTTTTTGTTTCTAACCACGGGATTGCTTCAGAGTAGGACAAGGTTGGTGCACTACTTCAGCTTTCTTTATGCTAAGTGTAAAACCAAAGGCTTTACATGCAGCAGAGAAACGATTTATTAGATATTGGTCCTACTCAAACGATGTCGCTACAAGAGCAGCATCATTAGCAAACAACAAATCACGAATAATTTGCGTACGAAGGTGGGTCTTGACTTTGAAGCGCTGATGATTGAAGAGACCCCCAGTTGTTTGAAACTGAAAGTTGACACCACTCTCTGTGCCTGCAAATGCATATTTCAACATTACTGAGAAGAAATGGGTAAAAAGGACAGGGGCCATGACACAAACTTTCTTGGTGCCATTTGTGACATCAAAGGATTCTGATATCATACCATCAGACACGATATTAGCTTTCATTACTTCATGAAAGGAGATGATGACCTTTAGCATGATGCCGAGTTTTCTCAAAACTTCCCAAAGAGTCTCTAGACTCACAGTGTCAAAAGCCTTCGTCAAGTCCGCAAACTCCATGTACAACTGGTTTTTTCTCGCGAACCTTCTCTGCAGCTTGACGAAGAGAAAATATCATGTCAATGGCGCCACCACCCGACCGAAAACCACACAGCGATTCAGTCGCTTCAATTACATCTTGATAAGTAGGTTCAAAAGAAAACTTTCATGATTTTGCTCAATTGATGTCATGACTTCCTCATCAGTAACCGAAGCGGTGTTTAACAGTTTCGTACTGCTCTTCCAGCGATCTAAAATGTCTGACTTGTTCGTCAAGAAAGTTTCACCATCTGCTGTGGAGATTGTAGCAACACCACTTCTCTGAGGATCGAAAATGCTCTTGAGGTCAGCATAGAAAACCTTTATATCTATTCTATCTGAAGCTTCTTGGACTTCAGTGGCCTTTTCAGATCCCCAACGCTCTTTCATGGCTCTGACAGTTCGCTGAACCTGACTTTTGCACTTCTTGTAAGCGATCTACTTATCGAACGAATTCTTGTCCTCAATCCATGATTTATAAGAGTTCAATTGATCTATAAACTGCTGAACTTCTGTATTATTGTCATCAAACCAGTCTTGATGTTTACGATATGGCAGGCCGAGAACCTCGAAGGATGTAGAATATGTTGCATCACGCAGAACCTTCCAAGATGTTTCGATATCATTGGTAATATTTACAGAATCGAGTGCAGCATCAAGTTTGTTAGAGAGCTCAGTTTTCATTTCAGTCAATTTAAGAGGCAGTACGTTAATGCGCTTGGGCCACTGTAGATTTTATAATCCTTCGCTTTTGCAGATAAAGTGTAGCTTTACTCCAAAGTAGAGCGTGATCTGACAGATAGCATGTTGTGTGGAATGAACGCGTTACCTTAAAATCTTTTATGTCCCACCTTTTGGTGACGAAGTAGTCAATCAGATGCCAGTCTTTCGAACGAGTATGCATTCACCTGGTATTACGTTTCAGTTGATTTAAGAGGCAGTACGTTAATGCGCTTTCGCTCTGTAGATTTTATATTCCTTCGCTTTTGCAGATGCAGTGTAGCTTTACTCCGAAGTAGAGCATGATCGGCCAGATAGCATGTGTGGAATGAACGCCTTATCTTAAAATCTTTTATGTCCCGTCTTTTGGTTATGACATAGTCGATCAGATGCCAGTCTTTCGAACGAGGATGCATCCACGTGGTCTTACGACAGCTGGGTTGTTGGGAGAAGGTATTAGTGATACTAAGGTCAAATTCCTTGTAGATTGTGAGAATGCGTAATCCATTAGAATTCACATGACCAATACTATGGCGACCTAAAACGCCCGTACTAGAATGATAATCATTGCCAACACGAGCATTGAAATCACCTGTAAGGACTAATTTATCTTTATGTTGGACTTTGCAGATTGGAGATTGCAAAGGAGATTGTAAAAATCATCTTTTTCTTCATATAAACTACCTAATGATGGCGCGTAGCAGCTAACTATCGTCACACTGGTGTTGCGATCCATATTGCGGGTTAATGCCATTATGCGATCAGATACCCGTTTAGATAAGGAAGGCAATGAGCTTGCAAGGTCTGACTTGATGGCAAAGCCAACACCAGACTGGCGTGGCTCTTTCTCAGTCTTGCCAGCCCATAAAAATACGTATACACCTTTTTCTTCCCTAAGCTTAGAATTACCAGCCCGACGAGTTTCAGTAATGGCCGCTATGTCGATGTTATATTTCTTTAACTCAAGAGAAACAAGAGCTGTTTTTACGCTCTGGTGCCGAATCATTGTCCGGAAAGGTGCGAACATTCCAGGATCCAAAATGGAAATTCTTCTTATACTTATTCTGATCTTTCTTGCTCTTTCGACTACTTTATTGGATAACCAGGCAGCTGATACAGGCTGCAAGTCCCTGCGTGAGCAAGCAATGTTTAGGGCTCCTTTTATCGCCCCCTACCCATAATAGGGAAAGCAGTGTAATCCTAAATAGGGCTGCTTTGTCACCGATGGAGGACACGTTTGTGAAAGAACTGCCATCACCCATCGGTCTTCCACTGTGTAGAGCTCCAGCTAGAGCCTTCCAGTAATATAATTTACTTGACCCCGTCGCCTTCACTCTCTTGCCAGCGGACCTTGCAAGCTAAATGTGTGAATAAGAAAGAATCAAGGTAAACCGCCAGAAAATCCACACAAGTGATTTGATTAAAGTGGTGAAGGCTTGTGCAGAACCATCCACACTTTTCGGAACTATTGATACACTCAGTCGGTGCAAATAAATGCCACAGACGAAGCAGGCAATATGCCTCAGGTTTTTCGTGTAAGAGTTTTCCATCTCCTAGACCAATCGTGTTCTATAAGACTAAAGAACTTGGTCGGCCCTGATAGACATTATTTTCCCATAGAAGGGACCCTAACAAGTGCTACCACCTCGGGACATGCGGGCCTGGGAACAACAGCAATTAAAAGGTGGTCCCACCCTCCTCAAATCCTCCAATCTCCCTATGTGAACACTTGCTACCGGATGTAGTTTATCGCCATACCCAGGACATTATATATATATATATATATATATATATATATATATATATATATATATATACGTGAGAGATTTAGAGGATGTGTGAAGACCAGTGTTGCGCGTTACCCTTAAAAATAAAGTACAGTAGATGTGCAACAAAGGTACTACTTCTACCCACATACACATAATTTTTTTTCTTGATATGATTTTTTTTTATCAAATATGATATAGAGTTCATAATATAAAGTAGAGCTTATAAAACATTAATGAGTAATATTTAAACAGAATCTAGGCATTCAGTTTTTAGACATGAAAACAAAGTATCGTCAGGGCATATTCAATCTTTATCTTTTGTCGCTCGTGGTTTAAGCCTTAAATTTAGAGGATTCATAGAGTTTGTTGTTGACCATGATCTATGTGTCCTCTGAGATCCATATTTTGCATGAAATCATCCCGTCATTATTTCAGCTCTCTTTTTCAGTGGAATCATCAAGATCGCTGACTTGCAAAATATCCATTGCTTAGCACTTAATTTTCCTTAAAATGCTTCATATTACCTCAGAGTGGCTGTTCCACAAATCTTTTTTCCACGTATTAGAATAGTGCTATTACGATGCCTACTCAGTCTAAATGTTGTTGCACGGTTACATATATATATACATGCACAACCCAATTTCTTATTTATTAATATATATTTAATAGCTCTCTTGTAATACATCGTGCATGATTTTATTAACACCAACACTATATGTCCAGTATATTATAATAATAGATATGTCAGTTCGTGTATATATCATTGTTATCCACTTTCTGTTTGTTGTTAACAGTGTTTGAACAGTCATTTCTTATACTATGTTAAATGGAAAATGTCCCATTAAACTTTAGGTTCTTAATAACATTATGTTTTTATAGCTACAAATTTAATGTTCTTTGCTCTGACCGAGCCATTCTGGTTGAACAATGAATTTTACTGTACGAGGAACGATTATTTTTTGTGTCGTTATTACATTATTTTCTAAAGAATTACAAAATCTCCTCCGTCTCGTTTCCTGGGTAACGTAATTCATTTTTCATATATTTAATGGAATGAGACTAGTAAAATGATAGCAATATATTAGATTCGCATATTTATGTTAAATTTCGGAATTGTGTCATGAAGCTACGTGACATTTCACCCGAAATGTTCTAAAATTAATAGGGAAGCTTTTGTCCAGTATACTGAGACTTTGCTTCAAGTCATTTTTATGAATGATATCAATATAATTACGCCAAACAATCTGTTACATTCTTCTCAATAACCATATGATGCAAATTTATTTCCGCGGTTTAATGTATTAGAACAATTTACTTTTACACAACAAAAAATATGAAGGAAGAAATTCTCTATTACAAATGAGTAAATGAGAGATCAAACAGTAATGTTACATTTATAATCCCATATAACAGGGAACAAGTATAAATTGACGTGTCAAATATAAGGGGATAGGAACCTAGTAATTTCACATACCCTCTAGCCTAGTAAAGATCAGCAACTAGTTGGGCAAAAATCTCTAGTTTAATGAGACCGCTTGTTATTGTGGGTGCAAGTTCATGCGTGCAAATAAATATATCTATACATGAAGGCACATAAACGCTCATGCGACACGAATTACTCCTCAAAAGTGTTCTGGTAAAGATGAGCCTAATGTTTGAATAAGTCACCGTTGTTGTTTATATGGACTCCATGGACGGAACCAGCAAAACATGAGTACTACGCAATTAATGTTTAGATGACTTAGCAAATCCAGCCCATAATAAATTAAAACAGGTAAGAATATCATGAAGCCACAAATGACCAGCATACTGACTTGTTTACACCTGGAGTTTGGACCACACTCGGGAAAAAATATAAGTGAGAAATACGTGGTCAATCGTACCATAAAATATCAAAAATCTATGCATATCCGAGCGTTTTCGGCTATTCTTTTAACAATTAAGTGCAATTTTTATATTTTGACTGAATTTGTGTCTTTTTTATGTATGATCTGAAGTTATAAGACTGTTTTATTTTCCAAACACGGTAAGCAGATTGGGGAAATAAAATATTCCTATATCTTCAGATACATACATAAAAACCGTCACATTCTTTAAAAAAAAATCATCCTTGATAATGGCTAAAAGAATAGCCGAAAGCGCTCGGAATTGCAGAACTTTTGGACAATTTTTACATACGTTATGACCAGAAAAAGAAAATACTTGCCCGATAAAGAAAACTTAAATAAAAAGCGCAATCGCAGTGCCTTGTTAGTCGTCTTTAAAGAAACTTTTATAAATAAGGGATTGCTTCCGAAATACAGCGTGGAAACATATGCTTATTGTTCTATGCAACATTGGCTCGTTTTTACGCAATAGATGCTAATAAAAACACATAATGATATTTTAAACACAAATTTTTTCCAACAATTGTTTTTATGATTAAGTATTTCCCAGAAGAACGGAGAAATTGTGTTAAAGTTTTCTCATTTTAGCCCAGCTGTTGTCTTTGCCCACCAATGATAAATATTCCCAAAATATTCCATGTTACAAAATAAAAATTTTGTTTCATGAGATAGTCACTAGACGCGAAAAATATGTTTGTTGATGAATTCTCATAAATCATTTGAAAATACACTTATCTGAGATTCAAATTGTAACTGATTCGCCCTGATCGAAATCAACAGCGGTACAAAACTACTGATGAGGTACACATTAAAGGGACATAATCTGCTTGCAAATGAGCGTTTCGATGTGATGTGATGGTTAGAAAGCATGTATCAATCGATCAGCTAGGACTGAGTAACGAGTTCCATCCTCACTTGCAGCCCCATATTACCGGATTAGAAACTCATTATGATCTACATGCAATAGCTTTAATTAGAAGGGCTATTAAACCGATCAGTAGCCTACAGTCTAATATATAAACGTAGACATAATAGCTATTGAATATGTCTATCATGCAACTGAGAACTATTTTTCTGGGTTGCAATGTCATTAACATTTGTTTTATATCGATGATTTATATAGGATTTAAATATTTTCCTAAAATCAGCCCAACAAAACCACACAAGTAGAGCAGAGTTAGAATGCCGACTCTAAAACGGTCTACATTTATTGACTATAAGTCAATTGTCATGAGGAAAAATGAATTTCTGTTTTTCTAAGATAATATCAAATAATGTTTTAGTCAGTTTTTTTTTAAAATATCGTGTCATCATACGGTTGGAGTCGACTTGTCTTGTGCTTACTGCACTATATTCTTAATCATTTACATATATGTTTTTTTTTTATAGTATTATATTCTATTTAAATATCTTGGGAGTATTCTAACAGAGGGGGGAAGTTCTACACCGGACATCGAAGACACATGGGGATATCAAAAGATGTCATCCAAGAGCAAAGAAAAATATGAAGAAACACAGGAAATTCGTTAAAAACAAAAAAAAAGTATTGAACGGTTACGTAACATCAATTCTTCTATGTGGCAGTGGATATGGGCAATGTCCTCATACATGAAGTAACAAAAATAGAGTTCTGCCATAGACGAAAAACAAGCAACAAGTGAGATTTAAAGTAGATGGAGAAAAAAACACTTATACATAGAATCTGAATGATGGAGTTGCAATTCCTAGGCACATAGTAAGTACAGGATGCTCAGAATATTTGATATTCACAGGAGATATTGAAGACAAATAGCACAGAGGAAAACAGTAGTTATCTTACCTAAAGTACTTGTGTAAATGGATTTCTATTATAAAGTCAGTATAATGCTCGTAATTCTGAATAATAGCAATGAAAGGAAACAATAGAAAAAAAAGGTTGAATGAAGAACAGGTTTAATCACACCGAAAGTATGGATTAATAATACAGTAATAGAGACTACCGTAGTTCAGGGCGGTAATGCGTACAACTCAAACGCTACGCTTTGCGACCCACTTTCCAACGACCGTTCATATGAGCAGAGTGTCTACTCATAGCGGATGGACAAGTCCATGTTCAATAATTAGTGCAGAGAAGGTCAGTTGTCTTCCTATACAATAATGGCAGAACAGAATCTAGGAGAGATAACAATAACACAACATTTATTAAGAGGTACAGGTGACTGTAGAACGATATGATTGCAAACCTTCTGAAGAGATACAGCAAATAAAAGAATAATAGTTATGTTCTGTTGGTAAGGAATTGTAGAAGTCTTGCATCTTGTCGTTCAGTTATTGAAACAATGTCGATAATGTTGAAACTGCGCAACTAATATATATATATATATATATATATATATATATATATATATATATATATATATATATATATATATATAAAGAAAGAACAGTAAGATATATAATCCGGTGTTCTTATAGATATTTTTATTTTACAAAATAGTGCTCAATGTAAATTTACAGAGCATTAATATTATAAATTAATTGATTTAAAATATGGTTTTTTCCGCTACACAGTTCTAACCATGTTTCAAAAATAGAAGCTAAAAGCCCCGAATTTAATTTTGCAATTAAATTAAAAGCATTAGTCCCATTTCATCCTCAAGCGAATTCTGGAGTAACTTTTTAAAAAAATTACTGGGTTTTAAAGACACAGCTAAAATCACGTTTCCATGGTTACAGAATATTCTACTTCAATTGGACAAGGGATGTCAAGGTTTTCCTTATGTCAGTATCATTGTATCAGTTATTAGCTACAATTTGGTAAGGGGTAGGGATGTATTTTTCAATGAAAACTGACATCCGTTGAATGCATGTCGTCTGGATTTTTTTTTTAAAAAAAATTGTTAACGGTAAAAAAATTCTTACGACATTTTTTTTCCATTTATAAATTTAAAGATTTTCGGGGGTGTTCAAATCATAATCCTTTTTATTTAATTACGATTTGAAATATTCTCATTTTTAATTTTTATTATACTATATTCTTTTTAAGAACAGTTAAATGTATTAGAATCCACTATATTATGTAGGATTATTTTAACATCAAGTTTAAGTATGTATATGTTTTTTTTTGTTTTTTTTATGAAAAATTTATGACTATGACGGCAAAAATGGTTACTTAATTTCACTGATTTAGTAAACTTTTATTTTATATATAAACCTAGTAATATATTGTTTCTCATGTAAGTACAAAGGACATGGGTCATTCAAAAGCTTACATCTTATGGCATTTCATATTAATTTTATTTTTATTTTATTTTACTATAGGTGTTTTTATTGGATTCTTTTAAGTGCGTGTAGTACTAATTAAAAGAAGTTTAGGTTAGAATTAATTTTATATAACTACAATTTTAATTACAATTTTAAAATTACAACTTCAAAATTTAAAAAAAAATTTCATTGTTAGTTTTAATAAAATATATTACTTTATAACAGAAGGAAAATTACTCATAGTAAGTAAAATTATTTTTCCATATCAAAGTATATGTAAATTACGATTTTTAAACTTTTATAATTAAATATTATTTAAGTAATATTTATGGCACTTACTACAAAACTAGCTAAGTCATTTCTCAGATTTAGTAAACTTTATTTATATATAACCTAAGTACTAAAGTTTCATATGTATGTACAAAGAACATGGGTCGTACACTACGCTACATCATCTAGCTTTTGTTATAATTTCATTTTTCAGTAGGTGTTTTATTGGATTCATTTAAATGCCTGTAGTACATTTATTATAGAGGTGTTTCGGGTAGCATAAATTTTATTTAACTACTATTTTAAAAAGATGCTTAGGTTTGAATTCGTTTTAACTACAATTTTCAATTTTAAAATTTTAAATACAAGTTTAAAATATTTTCACTGTTATTCCAATAGACTTTTTCCTTTTTTTTTTTTTTTAAATATTATTTAAGGAAAATTCTTGACAATGACGGCATATAATAGCTATTTCATTTCTCTGATTCAGTAAATTTTTATTTTTTATAAACTTAGTAATATATAGTTTCTCGTGTATGCATAGAGGACAAGGGTCGCTTAATGACCTACAAATTCTAGCTTTTCTTATTAACTTCCATTTTACTGTAGGTGTTTTATTTGATTCTTTTAGATGCCGGGAATATTTTGTCTGATTTTTATATCTATTTATTCTAAATGAAGTTTGATGTTGGTTGAATCTTTTTTTGAATTCATGGCTAGTGCAACCTATATATATATTTATGTTATCAGGACTTTCAATTGAAGAGATATTGCATTGGTATACTAATGATTCAGTGCGACATTTATTTTGTAGTGGGCAATTTTGAGGGTTTCTACAGTTATATAGTTTTTGTTTATTTCCATCAGGTTTTATCTTAATTTTTCCATTGTCTAAACTTTTTTGGTTTTGGTATAAGATATTAGCATTATAGTTCTTAATGATTTATTCTAAGTTTTTTGTACAGCTATAACTCAATTTTAGTGTGTTTTTATTGAAAATAGTACTTAGTTTACTTTCACTAGGAAAATGCTTCACTATTAATGCGAGGAATTTATCTCCTAATTTGTTCTTTACCATTTGGTTATACTAATCTTTCTACATCTGTTTTTTCTATGCTTTCCATTTTCATTTTTTATATAAGTTAGTTTTAGGTTTTTGTAGTCACTATCTTTTAGAGCCTTATTATAGGAATTGATATGCTCATCGAAAATCTTGTCATTTGCTGAATTTGTACTAATTCGTTTACTGATAGATAACGGTATATGTTTAATTATAGATGGGAGGAAGATTTGATTTAGGATGTATATATAAAGGATTGGTGTTGGGTTTTTTATAAAGTGTGTATGTATTTTTATTTAGATCTAATGTTATATCTAAGAAGTCTACTTTTTTAAATTTAGTACTAACCGTAATTTTTAAGCCCATGATTTTAAATTCTTTATATAATAACTTTCTAATTCTATCTATTTTGAAGTTCGTTGAGTTTCTAATAACCATAAGCCCATCGTCTCTGTATAAAACAATATCATTTGTATTAATATCATAGTGCGCTGTAAGGTTGTATAATATAAAAAGGCCAATGTGATCAGAAGACTCAGCTGAGTCTAGTGATCCCATTGTGATGTCAAATTGGTCGTAAGAATTCTTAATCCATGCCTCACCTTTATGTATAAGTACTGATTTTTTTGCATACAGAATAACCTAGACATCCCTTGTTCAATTGAAGTAGAATATCCTGTAACCATGGAAACGTGATTTTAGCTGTGTCTTTAAAACCCAGTAATTTTTTAAAAGTTACTTCAAAATTCGCTTGAGGATGAAATTGAACTAATGCTTTTAATTTAGTTGCAAAATTAAATTCGGAGCTTTTAGCTTCTATTTTAAAACATGGTTAGAACTGTGTAGCGGAAAAATCATATTTAAATCAATTTATAATATATATATATATATATATATATATATATATATATATATATATTTCAGAAATAGGCAGCGCCCCATGATCAACAAACTGCCTAAGGCCATAAAAAAAGAAAAAAAAAACCTATTTGGAACTATCTGTCCGTCACATATAAAAATGTGCTGCAACCTTGTTGAATAATAAAGGAAAGCAAATATGACTGACAAACTAATGCCCAGTCTAGATATAAAATCCCTTTACACTAACATCCTGTTTGAAAAATGCTGAAATCACTCAAAAAAGCATCTTACACGATCAAAGATAATCCCGTTTCTACCAATAGGTAAAACATTTAAAAAAAAACTAATCAAGGCTAATTTACATTTAATAAATAGATTTTTAACAAAAATTAGGGCAACAATGGGATCGCCTCTTAGTAGAGTGATGAAGTGTATTTTATAAGTATTTCTCGAAACGCGCCTTTTCTGAAATAATTTACCTAAACAATCAATAGTTCCGATATATTGATTAATCTCTATTAATATATCCGCTTGATACAGGTTTACCTGATATTGTACATAAAATGAACAAAGTCAAACATACAATAAAATGTACATATGAAATGGAAGTAATAATTCTTTATCTTTCTTGGATGTCATGGGTCAGCTGCAGCTTAATCTTAGTGTCCACCGAAAATCAACTAATAAAAATGATCAAATATATTTCTAATCCTATCATAACACCAAAATAATATCCGGAATAATCAAAGGATTCTACTTAATAGCTCTCAGAATTTGCAGCCCTCATTAAGGATGAGGAGAAATATATTGAAAATATTTTAAAAAACCCTGCAATACCCCACCTATATCATATTCAATGCTAAACAAATGGCTCATATAATATTCCAAAATAATAAAACGGCCCGTCATGATAAACTCAGAAATCAATATATATATATATATATATATATATATATATATATATATATATATAACTTTATCACAAATACAATCGAAAAGAATATATATATATATATATATATATATATATATATATATATATATATATATATATATATAATCAAGGGGCTGATATTACAGGACATGAATACAGTTTAGAAAACGCACAAAGGTATTTTTATCTATTTTCCATTAAGAAGTATTTCATCAACATTTCCTCAGAAGGAAAACGTTGGCAAGACTTTTAAGAAGAACGAGCAAATTACCAAATCACACTGAAGACAAGAAAAAATAAAAAAAAAAGTTCTGGAGGGAGATTTTTGAACA
Source organism: Acanthosepion pharaonis (assembly GCA_903632075.3). NCBI lineage: Eukaryota > Metazoa > Mollusca > Cephalopoda > Sepiida > Sepiidae > Acanthosepion > Acanthosepion pharaonis. Next base: position 1,116,540 of record CAHIKZ030000136.1, read on the forward strand.
ACGATTAAAATACATTTATTGTAAAATAATTTAAGAATAAAATATATTGTTCCAAATGAGTATGAAAATATTACTCATAGGCTTCTTAAAAGATTGAGGAAGCGGATGAATTGTTCCTTCTGTCTGCACAGAAAAGGCTGATGTAACTTATGGAGAGCTTCCAGGAGACGCAAATGATGAGCAGACCGGGATCTGTGCAAAACTGTGAAAGAATTGTTCACATATTTATTAGCTGTCTGGGTTGCCAGGAAAGTGATAAACAATGGTTGACTTATGTCCAGACTGAGATGTTCTCAAAGATTGCCTCGAATGACGTTGTCGTACACAGGCATGTATTCGATTTTCTTCTCGTTGATTGGTTCGGCCTATATATTCAGCTTCACACTGATATTTGAATTTATATACGATAGAACTATATGGAAAATAGGACAAACCATCTTTGACAAAAGAAGTAGATAACGGATTAGTCTCCAAAATGACATGCAAACCGGCAGTAGAAATATTTGATATGATGGACGTCTTCACTCTGTCAGTAAATATTTGACTTTTCTCAGACCACTCACGCTAATTTTAAATAAACGAGTCATTTTTAAAGCAACGCGTTTATTGATATTACGAGGATAACCATTGTGACAAAAAACACGGTGACTGTTGTCCAAATCTTGATCGAATCTCCAAGGAGAACACATCATCTACGCACAATGAACCAAGGTAGAGATCAGGTTGGTCTTACAAAAGTTAGGGTCAAAATCCAGTTCCTGTATAGACCTATGAATGTAGGCTTCTGGTAAAAACTGGAAATGAACATACCGCCTTTGCTTTCAATCAGTACACCCACCAAAAAGCAAAGTACAACCATTTTTCACTTGCGTGGTAAATTGCACGGATGGATGAAAGGATTTAAGTTGGGTATGAGAGGCTTCTGCATCATTGATAGAATCCAAAATAGAGAAGGTGTCACCAACATAACGTAGATACACGATGGGCTTACAATATTTTTCTAGTAAAAGACTTTCATAAAACCCCACAAAATGTTAGCTAATATCGGAGATAGTGTACTCCCCTTCGAAACCCCAACAATTTAGACATACATGGTATTGCTAAAGCTAAATTCCACCACTTCTAAACGGATAAATTCCCAAAACAAACTTTCAGCAATTAAGATGTGACCCAGGTGACGTCTATAAACAACGTCAGTGCGGATTTTTAAGGTATCCGGAAGGGGGTCGAATATGTAAAAACTGACAATATCAAAGGATACTTTCAGTTTGCTTTCAGAACACAAATCAGTGTCTCTAATGAAACTAGAAATCCGAAATAAGTCAGAAACGCTATAAGTGAAAAATAGATAGGAAACTATCTGAAATATTTCATCCAAACATTTGACCAATTCATGTAGTATGAAAACTACCCTAGACAAAATAGATCTAAGGTGCAAATGGTCTTTATGCACTTTTGGTAAGCTGTACATGCGTTGATGTTGCAAATCTACACGTCGAATACAATCATACACCATTTTCGAAATGAAGTTACTCTTATATACTGAGAGTAATCATCTCTGTATTCTCGCTTCTATTTTGTTTTATCGTCAGAGGAAAAAAAAGGACCAATTTTCAGAAAATATAAGGTATCATGTAAACTGACTTCCATTTTATCGATGTGATCCTGACTGTTTAAAATAAACACACCGATTCATTATTAGGTTCAGTGATATAAATATTGCTCCTGGTTTTTAACAGTCCTATAGTCTGGAAGTAAACTCACTGACAAGCGAGAAAATATCGGTCGACAGAGAGCGACGAATATTCTCAAGATAATTCGAATAATCTTGTTTTACAGAGAGACATATATATCTAAAGGGACAGGTTGATGCAGGTTCAATTGAGAGAACAAATGTTTAAAACTAGAGAAAAGTTGGTCGGTATTTACATTAGAAGTGGTGAGGAATGCAAAAATCTAACCCTTTCGAAAGAACAAGACTTACCATTTGCGTTAAAATGACGTTGAAATAATTAAATATATGTTTATTTAAATCTCCATTTTAAATTCCAGATCTTTTTGAGACGAAATAATTGAAATAACTTTGATTTTTGACATAGTACGCTGTAAAACTTACAATCAGTTCGTTGCTAAATAGCGCAACAATCGAAAAACGCCAAAAGTCTTGCCAACGTTTTCCTTTCCCAAATGTTAGCTTAAAGTAATCCTTAATGAAATTAAATTAAAATGCCTTAATGAAAATAAATTAAAATGCCTTTTTGCATTTTTAAAACTATATATATATATCTATATTATACATACACACACACATACATTCCCCCACACATATATATATATATATATATATAACAGTTCCTGGTTACGAGTGATGTACGAGAAGTTGTCGCACATCAGCCAAAATCACCCATACACTACGGATTACCAATAATCTGGATAAGAGCCATTTTATCAAGAATAGATAGCACAGACATAATCTAGCAATTAAACTAGCCCCAAATTTGAATCCAAAAATTCGCAAAATTAGCTCCTCTCATATAAAAATAACATCGACATACAAAACCAAATATATGACCAGTTTTGATATAAAAAATACTCCTGTAAAGAAATGCCTAAATTTACATAAAAACACACTTAACAAGAGGAAAACATAAAATTGTCTCTTCCAATACATAAGAAAATAAAAATGAGCCGTTAAACATTAATTAATGTTTTTTCCCATTCGATAACAATTTTTATAGACACATATTTGTTTTACTGATGGACCTCCATGTAGTGCTGTTTTGACTTGTCTATTTTTACAATTTCTAGAAAGCTCTCCTTTCAAAATTATTTTACCACAGAATTATCCTTGTTTTAGATCTGTTGATGATTCTCTATGAATATATCTGCAAAACATATTTTTATCCGATTATGATAACGAGCTTAATGTCGAATCCATAATACATTTTACCTTTTAAACTTAGTCCAACAATACTTTATCCTTTCTAGATAACATAGTACATAGAAATAATAATGACCTTCATTTGTAATTTTACAGAATATCTAACAACAAAATGACTTCATTATTTTATATTTCCACCAATGTAACAGGATAAAATCTGGAATAATTATAAAATTTAAGAGCACTACTAATGTGCAGTTCCCAATATTTACCGGAAGAAGCAATATATATATATAGTAAACATTTAAGAAAAATCTCCAATATCCTCATCACTTCGTTCACAATTCTAAGAGAAAGGCATGCAAAATAGACAACCGCAAGAAAGATAAAGACATTATTAACAACAGCAATAACAGTAAATTAGATAAAAAAACAGTCATATAATACTACCTACTAACAACTTAACTTATACTATCCAAAACAATCTATCTAACATTAAAAATATACAAATAATTGCAATACCCCAAACTATTATGGATATAATCGGAACTAAAATATCTATAACAATAATAATGCTGAAGCAGGTGTATATATATATATATATATATATATATATATATATAATAAACTGTCACAACTGCTTCTTATAATACATTCGGAAAAGTTGCAGAAAAAAAACATAATGTTTCTATGAACAAAAATATCTTTTTTACACATCAATATATTAAATGCGTTATATATACACTGTGCCATGTGTCCTCAAGGACACATGGCACAGTTGATAAAGGCGTTGGTTCGATCCAGTGACAGGACCCAAAGAGTGTGAGTTCAATACCTGGTTATGGCAGTGGAGATCATTCAGAGGGAGATAACTGATAACTGACATCCATCAAACATGACACGTGGAACTAGAACAGTGTACCCCAGTGAGCGAAATAAAGGGTTCAGTTCGACATTCCAACCACCTGAAGAAGGCCGGAGCGTACAACGGCCGAAACGTTGTAATAAATATGGCGACAAAGATGAGGACAATAGTCCGAATAATGCAAATAATGTGTGTTATATATACATAAACATAAATTATCTTTGATTCAAATAATGCCACACTTACTAAAAGAGAAATTAAATTAGATGAAAAATTCTGGAATGTGCCTCTATTGAGACTTATCAAAATAAAATCTGCGTCCCTCTGTTAATTCAAATATAGTGGAATGAGAACAGGCTATCTCCTTAGAAAAATAATTGATTCAGTTTGGAATTCCCTGTAGATTACTCGGTTCAATATCCACCTGTGACAACAGGGAAGGCACAACAAATGCAGCATTCACAGTTAGAATAAGTTTGTCTTTGAAATCTGAGGATGATCGAAAGTACATAGGAGAAAACTACGTTGTCTTCCTTGATGAATTTCCTAATAATATCAAGAAACTGATTAGTGAACAGGAAAGGATCATTATAAAAATACATAGTCAATATACATCTTCATTATTCAATGATATATATATATATATATATATATATATATATATATATATATATATATATATATATGGTACGATATGGATTCCGTATGGAATTTCCAGGAGGATGTAGATCCAGGGAGAGCTCTATATGAAAAAAAGAGAGAAAATTATTATTAACTAAAGAATGTCAACACTTAAAATCCCATAGATAATAATTTTTATTCCATGAGAGCTCAAAAAACAACAGCTCTCAATCATCTCTCAGTCATCAAGAGCTAGAAACAGATCACAAATGAAATGTTAAAAAAAAAAAATTCCTGGTTAAAAATATTGCTATGTTCTTTAGAGAGTTGGGGAAAAGGCAGATAGTGTTGACTTATTTTGATACACTGACCTCAGTAGGTCATTTGAGGAAGGTGAAAGAGATTCAAGTGTGAATCTTGAAACAATCCCGTTTGTTTCTGTCAGCTGGACAAAAATTCAATTTTGACATCTTTCACTGAACAAATTATTTGTAAAGAATGTTAAAACAGAACATATTTAAAGATTTCGAAATTAGCGAAAAATTTTCAAAAGCTTGTTAAATAATTAACCAAGAAATTTCAATTAAATACCTAAGAAATTTGAATTAAATGATTATTAATTATATTCAGAGAAACATATTTATGTCTAGATTAACTTCAATATAATTATTTAAATTAAATTGAGTTAAAATAAGTTCTCCTCTAATATTCTCCAATTGGAAGTGAACTTTAAATAGCACGAAGGGAAAGTTTAGATTGGTATTTTAATTGAGATTGAAAGATACTACCCCAGTGTGGAGAATAAAATTATTTAAATGCGAATAACCGTTGATAATTGGGTACATAAAAACAATCACGAGTTTACTTAATGAACAAAAATCAAAAACAATCACGAGTTTACTTAATTAACAAAAATCAAACGAATAAAAAAAAAACAAATACTAAATATAAAATGGATTGCTCTTTCAATGTTCTGTCTATGGATTTTTCCAATCGATTGTTTCATAGAAAATACCCAAAACTCCACCGAATTTCAAATTAATTTCTTCGTAGACTGTTTTAACATTTAGATATTTATCAAAACTTAACCTCCCAAATATGCACGTTAAAGTAACGCGAACTGACAGCGTCTAAGAATTTGAATGAAACCTGTCGTGTAATTTATTGGGGTCGTTGTAACTTCTTCCTTTAATGTCGTTCTTATCATTCACCCCTTAACCACCTTTATCTAGAGACGAGACGCGTTAGATTTGAGCAACATCCAGCCGACACACTGGGGTTAAAATAGGAAACTAAAATGATACATATGACACACTCATATCCTCTCTCCCACCTCACTTCCTCACTTCGTTAACTTTACGTATACTTGATGAGATCCGTAAAAAACGTGTGAATTTCTTTTCATTTTTCATTTCAGCTTTTGGAAGTAAAGTCTGATGATCCAGAACCCTGTTAAAGGGGTTATGGTGAAATAGCTTATTACATGGAATCTTAACGTGGTCTGTCTTTTATTCAATATATATATATATATATATATATATATATATATATATATATGGTTGTATAGATGTGAGTTTGTGACCCTGGGTTTCACGCTTTAGCGATCGTCAGACAAACTGATTAATTTTTTTTTTAAATATGGGTTTATGTAGATTGCGTGTATTGGTGTTATTGGGAAGCGGTGGGGGAAACTTCGTTAGCTCTATCTCTGATATTGAGCGCTTTCTAATAGGTACGGCGCATATAATATATAAATAATTATGCATATATATATTTATTTATAATTATATACACTTTTCACACACACACACACACACACACACACACACACACATATATATATATACACATTTTCATCACTAATAATACATATAATACAACAAGGACAGTCATAATGGATATATAACTAGTATAAAGAAGTACTAGGCTGATATACTTCTCATACAAATAGGTGTTTATGAAGGGCAGTTCATAATTGTTATTCCAGTTCAGTAACATGACAAAAGACCGTAGATTTTCTTGTGGAATTTGAATAAAGGCATTCAGTTATAAATCTCTCTATGTCTATATATATATATATATATATATATATATATATATATATATATATATATATATATATATATATATATATATACTCTTCTTCTCATACATAGCCAGAATCCTAGCGGAAAATACAGAAAAAAACAGAATCCATTTTAAGAAATGGAAAACAGGTTGATAGAAATATATGTACACGTACACATGGGTGTGTGTCTGTGAGTAAGTATTATTCCATTAACAATTAGACGAACGATCTGAAAGATAATAGGAACACCTTGGCCCGCACCATGCTGAAGGAACTTCACTATACCGAAAACAACTACAATTGCATATATATACGTACTCGAACACATGGATTCATGTCTGCGACCGGTCGAACACTCTTCATATATGTATATGATTGCGTGAACTACCTGCATGTATGTAAGTCTTCGTACGCATGCGTACCATCCCAAAAGATTCAAAATTTAACAAAAAAATAAATCAGTTAGATGATAGCAAGTGCGTGAAACTCAGGGTTACACACACACACACACACACACACACACACACACACACACATATATATATGTATTACGTTATTAGATCTTTATTGATATATGTGCTTATATATAAATATATTCTCAAATAGAAAAAAAATTGCCACTCTCTCTCTGTCTCTCTCTCTCTATATATATATATATATATATATGTGTGTGTGTGTGTGTGTGTGTGTGCGTGTGCGTGTGTGTGTGTGTCATAAGTATTATCAATTGAAATAGCATGCTTACGATATTAATATAAATGTTTTCCAGTATTTTCCAGTATTTAAAAATGTCATGTTATTTTCAAACTCGCTTCTTAAGTAAATTTGCAATACCTGTGTTAACTCGTTTAAGAACAATGATTGTTCCTTTATCTTTTACTGCTTACTTTAAAATAACATTTCCCGCTAGTGTTGACACAAATATTGAACACCAAACTGAAATTTGATAGTTTACTAAATTATAGTCTCGCTGATAAGGAAAATTCAAATGAAGTATATACTCACGAAATGCCCCATATTTAATGTCACATATTTTAACTTTACGAGATACAATTTGTCATATATAACGTTAATTTTCAAAAGGAACTCATGCAGATGATTATTAAACAAATTATTTGTCATACATATTCGCATTTATAAGTTTCGGTCAGTTTGTGCGTTTGTGACATAATAGTATTTTCCATGAACAGAATACTTTCTTATTGTTCAGAAAAAAAAATCCGAAGTTTTTGTGCTCAATAGATCAGTAGAAACTGACTGAAATGTGAATCTTCATAAAATTAGCAATCCCTTATCATAAAAATAGCATTTACACAAAGCCATTTACTTCAAAGTGTACTAATATACGTGACAAAGATGGGCAATATGATATTTCGTAAGAATATATATTTGCAAATCGCATCATTTAATATTGGGTGAAAATATAAAAAATAATGAGCAGAAGGAGTGGACGATTTGTCGATTTTTCCAGGTATTGTGAATAACTGCAGAAATATTGGCAAGAAACCCCTCACACACACACACACACACACACACACACACACACACACACACACACACACACACATATATATATATATATATAGCTGAGTGGACATTTGCCAGTTACATTGCTTCCAGAAAGGACATTTTAAGCAATAAATTTTAAGTTGTTTTGTCTTTTCAACATGCTGCTCATATTGCAAATAAAAGAAAAATCAATGTTTCCCTCGCAACAGTCTGGAGATTAAAAGATAACTTTGAATTCATACGATTTTTACATCGTGATGAAGTACAAAACGACTGCAATATATATATATATTGTCATTCATGACCAGCTGTCTCTACGGAATAAATTTCAATTGTTAAATTTTGCAGGAACATTAAGTACCCTTAAGGGAGACAGACAGGGGTAAATTTCGCACACAGAACCTATTTTCAGATAAAGAAAACATGAATGCGATATTTAACAGTTATAAATATCTTCTCGGATCGTCACCATACCGTGCTGAAGAAACTTGCGTATCCAAATGATTCGCTTTCTAACCATGATTGCTGGGTTCAAATCTCACCATGGTCGACTTGTTAGGAAGGTGACTTCATAATGTTATCGTTCTAGAGGAGGCGATCTCAGCCTGTGGCACCTATGTTAAGTGCCTGAAAACCATACCACAATTTGACCCAAGCCTTTTGACGGAAACTCTTATTAATAATAAATTATTTAAGTATATTTTCCTGAACAAATAAGATGTTCTATTAGAAATTTTAATGTAGAGTAAATAGAATATAATACCTCTTATCCCTAAATATATAGCAATCACAAATATTCTAATTATAAACGGGACGAAAATATCCTAAAATAATAATAAATGCTAATATATCCACCTAAGTTCCTATACAATGAAACATGTATGCTATACTAACTTCAATATATCAAAATTAATAATTCCTACTGACTTTTCCCCACGAACTATCGTGTTGCAAAAAACCAACACTGTATATAAATTTAAATGTCCCTTGGGAGATTTTATCTGCAACAGAAAAATTAATTTATATGTTGGCCACATCACTACTATGTTGTCTCGAAGGTTGAGTTTTCATTTGAATTATACATCTCAATAACATCATGCCTATCTACATTCGTAATTTAGGTAAATTCTTGTTGAAAATACATCTATAGTTTTTTTTTTTCATGAAAATAATAAACAAAACATTCCTGAAGCAGTTTAATTTAACAAACTGAAACCAACAATTCATAACATTAATTGTGAATACTGTACAAATATTTTAAGATGTTTAATTAGTTTTAAAATATCTAAGTTTTAACTAACAGTTTAATTTATATATATATATTTCAATAATAGTTACATCCTTTGACGCTTGCACGTCTGTCTTCATGATAAAATTTTAAAATTGCACAGTACATAAAGCGTTTTTCACTTCACACATAAAAAAATATTTTTTAGACGAACACGAGAATTTTGCCTTAGAAAAACGATGAAAGTCATTTTCTTTTATTTGAAGAAACAATATTCTGACGACGACATTGTTCTTATATTGAAACTTAATCGGAATAAAATGAGAATGCATCAAGATGGTAATTTTCTCACTTTAATATGAATACCAAGAAACATGTCTGTAATTGCGAGAGGTTTCTATTAAAAATAACTAGTCAAAACTTGTCGAAATTATTTAATGTGACATGACATATATACACTGCGTGCCAAATTATTATCGAGGTAACTTTTTTTCTAATATTTCAAAAACCGTCCAATCAATTCAGACAGAATTTATAAACCATGTTGGCAACACTGATCTGCGTAATCACTGACATTTTCGTACTGATCTGCGCAATGTAAACAAACTGGCGCCATATTTGTTTTCAGCACGGTGATTTGACCGTGCCAAATTATTAGAAAGGTTTAGTTAAATTCCCAGAATTGAACAAACAAAATGTTTATTAATGTTGAACGTGAATGTTTATGATCAAAAGAAGCTAATAAATAAGATAATCAAACAAATAATAACAGACACAAACAAAGGCACAATTTTATACAAATTAATAAGGAATGCGCTTTCCCTATTTTGAAATTACTTGAAAAAGTCGACGATCCATAGAATTTGTTAATTTTAGGATGTCATCTGCTGTAATGCCGCAAGGTATGTCAAGAATTGCTTCCCAAAACTCAGCGTTGCTCCTGAATTGTCGTCCGTTGGCTTACAGTCTTCGCTTCATGATGCTCTAAAGGTTTTCGATTGGGTTCAAATCCGGAAAATTTGCTGGCCACTTCACTTTTTGAGGTCCATCGAAGCCTAACTTTCAAATATTCAGTAGTCTTGTGAGCAGCGTGTGAGGGAGCATTATCTTGCATAATAACAATGGCCCTTCTGAAGGCAACATTTTGCCTTTTCATCCACGGTTCAAGATGCTCCTTCATAAATGCTATGTATGCAACAGCAGTAATTTTGACGCCATCTGGTACTCTCCATGGGCCCACTAATGTGGATCCAATAATACCACCCCAGATCATTATGCCTCCACCGCTTTGTTGGCGTCTGAAACACTGATGGCGATTTTGTCCGTTCATTACCCAGACTTTGCACCATCTATCTGGTCCAAGTGTTGCTCGAGTTTCGTCTGTGAACAAAACTTTAGAGAAGTCAATCTTCATATTGTCCTCGCCCATTTCAATCGATTTTGAATGTGATTTCTTGTCAACGGGGGCTTCGATACAGGTTTGACTGTTTTGCTATTTCCCGCAGATACCGACACCGAGTATTTTTAGACACATTAGAATCCCCAATACGACTGAAAATCTCGTGACTGGTAAGTCCAGGGTTCTTCGTGGCCTCTCGTTTAAGTCGTGACATGCAACGACGTGAAATAACCCTGGGCTTGCCTTTATATGCACTTTTGCGTACTTGTGTGGGGTCGGCGGTGAATTTTGATGACACTTCTTTGTCATTTTAAAAATTGCTAGGGTAGATTTACTTTTTGAGAGTTCTGAGGTAATAGTTTTCTTTTCAGCGTCAATGAAACTGCTTTTACGGCCGATCTTTTCACTAAATTCTTATACTTTTCTAATAATTTGGCGCGGTCAAATCACCGTGCTGATAACAAATAAGGCGCCAGTTCATTTACATTGCGCAGATCAGTACAAAACTTTCAGCGATTGTGCAGTTCAGTGTTGCCAACATTGTGTGAAAATTGTGTGTGAATTGATTCGACGGTTTTTGAAATATTAAAATAAAGTTATCTCGATAATAATTTGGCACGCAGTGTATATGGGAAAATGTATGAAAAGTGGAATAGGTTTACTTTTGAGTAGTTTCAAATTTCAGGAATTCATCGGACTGAATTTGTTTTATTGTAATGACTACACAGGCGCTCGAATGAGTGATGCTTGGGATTTTAGAATGTATTTATATGTAGCCGGATACAAGCTATACATATTAAGAAATTAAAAAAAAAATTCTATAAAAATAATTAAACAAGACAAATCAAAAATAACATTCTCTCAGATTTAATTCATTTCCAAAAAGATAAATTGTGTTTGTTTATTTTAGAGTACGATACAGAGCAGATATTGACGTTTCAACAATTGGAAGAGAGTGTGTGTTCAAAAGATACTATTCGGGCTTTGTTTGACCGTTAGTCCTTACGTGGCCAAACGGCTAGCCATGTCAGATCCAATTATGCTTCCCCGCGAGTGATGAAGATTCGCATTGCATCGGAAGCTGCATTTCTCGAATATTCAGGCTGGTAGATGTAGTCCGTTAAAAAAAATAAAAAAATAAATAAAAGACAGACCTTCTACCGAGTATATGTATCCATGAAAATTAACGTTGAAACAAAATAAATTAAAAATAAAAAAAAAAAATTAATGCATTTTACATATATATATATATATATATATATATATATATATATATATATATATATATATATATGCGTGTGTGAGAGTGTGTGTGTGTGTCTTTGTATATATGTGTGTGTACATATAGGTGTGTTTGCGTGTGTATGTGTGTGTAATTGACGTACTAAAATTCTAGTAGCGTAAATCAATCTTCGCATGAGTAAATTATGAACTTATGTCATTTATGATCTCCCGAATATTGAGTCAATTTTAATGACTCAATCTCTTCACGGATGTGACCGTACTGTTCAGTAGCTCTCCCCTTAGCCAATGAATACCACCTTGTCTGCACTTCACTGAACATGAATGCCTTCTAAATAAATACTATGAAACTATTCCATGATTTTGGTTCATAATTATATACCTTATTTAGCTGTGTATAATACGACTTGAGTATAATGTCACCCCGTGTTTCTGATACTAAAAAACATCGAATAAATTTCATACTTGAATACGGTCCCTTAGTACCATATATTTTTAAAAGTTGTATCATATTATTCCTTAAAATCTCAACGTCATGCCTATATTTCACTAAAATATATAATATTTTAATTTTTCACGATATTAAAGAATAAAAATAAACCGAATGTATAGCCATTCCGTGTTTTTTCTCCTAATTTCTATTTTCCAACTTATTTTCGGAATTTCGAGGAAATGTGCTTTGTTGTAAATTTAAGGTTATCAAAATGTGACAGATCTTGTGTGTTACCTGTATTAAATTTCTAAATCAATTTCGGTGAATTTCTTGTTGTTAAGATTAAAAAAAAAACTGATTCCCTAACAACAAATATTGCAGACATATCAAAAACTTTTGTGAAAAATTGCTACTGCTTACTATGTGTCTTTTTTATGTATTGTACTGAGTGTATTTGCAATCTTGCTTTTTCAAATAGGAGATTTATAAGCTGAAAACTTGTACTTGTGTACAATTCAACATCTTTTTGTCTTTAATTATACTTAAAAATATCTCGTATCATACACAAGAAAAGACATTATGCAAAATTTAATATTCATGTTTCATCAAATATACCAATATCGCTATCATCACTGCTTTCCTCAGATTTTGTATCTGGGATCAGTATTCCTTACCATCGATCCCCGGGATAGTATCTATCGCTTTTCCCTTACAATGTGGGCATGTCGGATGCAATGTCATATCACTCACTTTCTCTTGGATTCACAACATTCCAGTTAAGATACCAATGTACATACATATATATTTACATTCATCAGTAGACGCAAAAATTAATGTAATTTATTTAACCACTTATAAACTTTTATAATGGTTTATGTATCAGTACATAAACACTTATAAGTAATGATTATTCAATTTATATTATCGATAACAAAGTTATTTTTAAGGAATATTAACTACATCAATAACAGTACGGAACATTGGAAAAAACGACGTGTTAATTTATGTTTTGATATACAATTCTAGGTTCCAGGGTGTCTTACCTTCTGAAAAGATTCTAGCATTCACATGCATGTCCTTCCTGTCTACATCGAGGATAACCTGCAGATGGCCAGGGAATTTTCTTTCGAGGCCCATGTGATTCCCTCTCTTCCGTTACTGAAATGTGTTAGCTATCATTTTTTACTTTATCGCTTCCCTTCCTCCCAGGACTGGAGTATATTAGACATAATAACTGATGAAAAAGCACTTTCTCTCCATGAATCTGTGAACATCTTTGTATTTGGTGAATTTAATGACACGAACATGACACGAACCTGAAACATTCCATAGGTACTGATGTTGCAGGCATTAAATTTCTCCACTGCCCAATCTCTTACTTAAATCGTGAAGTTTCATAATCGTTTCCCTAATAAAACCAAAAAGCAGGCATGTCTATTGATTTATTTCTCACCTCCTCTCCAGGCTTTTGCCGAGCTTTTCAGCACTTTCCTCTTGGTAACTCGGAACACTTTGTTGTATCCATTGATATTTCGTTCCAATCGTCCATTAAACAGGAACACCTTATCAATAAGACTTCCTTCCGCTACCAGCATGCTGACTGGGTATTGTCTCCGTGACGACACTCGGACTTATATCGTAAACCTTCCAATTGAAAATCTTCCCGATTAGAGCTGAATCTCTGTTAAAAGATATGGATATAACCCTTCCATGATTCCTCCTGTCATCTCTAACCTAGATTCCTAGAAAGCATATGGATCCGATGGTATCCCTGTAATAATCAATAAGAAATGTACTGCCGAACAGATCCCTGTTCTCTCTAAACTGTATAATAAATGCCTCGCTGCCTCCTGCTTTCCCGCCTGCTGATGCTACTGAGCGTCTCTGATCGCAGTTCACTTTCTAAGACAAGCGAATTGGCTTTATTTTCTCCAGGTCAACTGCTGATGTACAGATGTTAATTGAGGAAAGAGACTATCAAGCTCTAGATAAAAACGCTGAAGCGCAGGCTGTAAAATTGGGCATCTCGAAAGCAATTGACAGGGTTTTGCATACAGACCTTCTTCACAAGCTGAATTAGTTACGGTGTTTCCGGGGACATTATTGAACTGATCCAATCTTTCCTAAATAATCGCAAGAATTTATCCTAAATCTCCACCCGTCTACTTCGTTTTTTACTAACGCAGGTATACTCCCGGGATCCATCCTTGGTCCTAAGCTGATTTTATTTCTCTTTTATGACATTGCTGATGACATCAGCTCTCAAATTAGAATATACGCTGAAGATGCAACCATTTACTGCTGCCTCGATGGTAAGGCAGTTTGACAATGTCAAAATGGCGATAGACAAAACGAACTCAAGTGCATTGTTAACTGGGCCAAATGATGAATTGTTAATTTTGACGCCTCCATAACTCAACCTCTCTACATTAATCATTTGAGAGCCTTCTCTGTGCCTTCAATCAGCATGGCTAATGCTAACCTGATGCTAACCTCTAGGAAAGTGACTCCTTGCGCCTAATCGGCCTAAATTTCTCAGCTGAGATGTAGTAGAAATGCTATATTGAATCCATTTCTAGATCAGCTGACGAGATGTAACCGTATATTCTATGCTAAAAGTTCCTATCATCGCACTTCTCGCTTGTGGAACTACCTTGCGGCTTTCCAGCCAACTTTAAACGGCAAAAATTTAAATGCAATGTCAATCACAATTTACTTTTGTCCGTCGAATACTCTTTCTCTTCCCGCTCATTATTAATGTTTCTATTCCTAAATCTTGTATAACTTATAACACCTTGTGTTTTAGTGGCTTTAATGCCTTGCATGGGTGATAGCAATAAAAATAATACTCACAAAAACTATGCATAAGTTAATAGTTAAAAATATAATATTTTTATATATAAAAGCCACATATAATAATACATGTCCGATACATTATGATTTCTGCAAATTTTAATAATTACAAACAAAGCACCAATATATAGAAATCAACTATATGGTACTAACGACTTAAAGAATTTTACTGAAATTAAAAAAAAAAATAAGTGCATCATAAATACGGAATCATACCACGTCAATTACTTGCAGACACTCTCGTCATAATTCCAACACCAGAAATATAGGGCTGCACACGACACACACTAATTTCAGACACACACTAATTACAGCTATAAAAGAAAGCACTTCGGAGATAATGCAATATTATATGTAATACATTTTACAATTTTTTTTCTCCAAATTTATTTTAAAAAAACACAATTTGAATCTAGAAAATGTAAATAAGAAATGAATTAATTTCTCCAAATCATATTAACCGATATGCACATGAGAACAGAAGTATTTAAGAGTAAATGTGACATCATGTTCACATTAAATCACATATATACAAATATTCAAATAATTACGCCATCATTTCCAACCAATGCAATTCTATCATAAAAATTATCACTTCCATAATAAAAATCAAGAAATATAGTGTCGTTCTTAATCGTAACAGAGAAGGCCATTCGAAATTTTTCATAGACGTGTAAAATGTAAATAAAATATAAAGTCCGAATTTAAAAAAAAATGTCGTGACTCACTTAACCAAATCTTACCGAAGAAACAAGTATCAGCAATTTTTAGCCTTTTTTGTCGAGTAGAGAAATATTCCACCTTCATTATAAAACAATAGTGCATTTTCTTCTATTATATAAATTATTAAAACAAATATTGTATATTTTGTATTATGGATCATGCTTCAAATAGTGGGTTATTGTTCGCAGAGCAAATATACAGAATGCATTTTTGTGCTTCGTCGATTACAGATGTGGACAAGGGGTGTAATATTTCTTTAGAGCATTCTAGTGACTGTGCCAATCTCTCAGAAATACATCAATTGTGTCGTTAGTTACCTTTTGTGAATAAAAGTTCTGAGATAAAATGAGCATCTGTTGCATTGGCTGAAGGGCGTGGTCTAATCTGGTGAAGATGGACGGAGCCGGTTAGAGTTAGATCCAAATCCTTATTAATGGTTTCTTGCAGTTATTTGAGTTGTAGAACTGCGACCGGACCTGGTAATATGGTCAGTGAATCTAATTGAATTGACTGTTCATTGAAAATCAAATTTGCGGTGGGCCAGTGAGCGGAAAAAGAAGACTAGATTAGAGGGTTGTGAACAACTTATACAGATTCGATATTCTGCGTTTTGTCGCCAGAGGAGTAGTTAATGCTACTACATTTAGAACTTACAGAAGCTACAAAATGTGTTTTATATATATATATATATATATATATATATATATATATATATATATATATATATATATATATATGTAACAGCAAAATTGACCAAATTGTGTAATAGCATAATTTTCCACCCAACGAAATGTTTAATATCTAAAACAAAACACTAAACTAATTGAGTTTATTTTTTACAGGTTTTCAGATAAGACTTTGGGCCATCTTGGCACCTTTGAGTTATTCCGTTAGAAAAAGAGCAGGTTGACATCGTTTCGTGTCAGTCCATCTGTCATAACAAATGAGAAACGGTGAGATCATTTTCAATCCTTTATGAGCTTCCGATCATAGCTATGATTAATTAAATATTGATGAACATATTTTCGTTTATGATCGATTTCATCATGATGCTTCTGTTAAGTTTGGAAAGTAATGATACATTCTTATTGCTCAATTGTCCAATAATTTTATAAATTCCAGTAAGAAAATATAATAATTTACAACGTTTCAGACCATCATCTAACAAATGCACAATTTTGCTTCACAAAATTTGGACAGTTTTTCTGAGGTCGAAAAATACCAAGCAGTGACAGTCACTTTCATGCTTCAACAAATTAATAAATAACAATCCAAGATCATACACACATACACACAAGCACAGAAAAACGCAGATACACCGACACACACAATAATCACAACCTGAGGAAAACACTACCACCAACACCCACCTTGAAAATGGCTAGAGAATTTTCCGAATTTCTGTACTCCTTTAATACCAGACGGAAAACGAATGCTGGAAAACCAAATAAAATGATTAATTTAAACTTCATTGTCTGCCAAAGATGTTTCAAAAATGATTACTGACCAAATATACATTAATTAATCTATATCAATCTATATCTATCTATCTACATCTATCTATCTCTATCTCTCTCTCTCTCTCTCTCTCTCTCTATATATATATATATATATATATATATATATATATATATATGTAATATTTAAGATTTGCAGAGGCTTATTGTCTAGTGTTGCATCGTTTATATGCCAATTATATTCGAACTTATCATAAAAACAATCGATTTAATTCGATTCCTGCCTGCTTTGTTTTTGCAGCCCATTTGACAATGTCGCCTCTGCAATAAATGTTGACTCTTAAAGCATTGCGTCTTAATGAAATGTCGTAGAATGTTCCATTTCATTTCCAAACTAAGTAGTTTAAAGTGAATTTTATGCAACTGTTCTGTACGTATTAGTATTTATGTCCTTCATGAGTTACTGATTTGTTTAATGCATGGTTAAATTAACATACATATTTCCGTTTTGATTTGTTTTTTTATTTATTTACTTGGTGTTCGAAATGTAAGAAGGATTTTCCACTAAGACATTATTTTTTCTTATGAGCCGCCTCTTTGTAGAAGAGAATCCAGCGTGTTGGCTTAAACTGTGGACTCTTAAATTCAAACGTTAATCATTATCTGTCCTTGTTCTCAATTTCCATTTACGCCCACATTCTCTTCCATTCTAATCACTCACCCTATCCATCATTACGACATCGGAAGTGAACCTTTATCTTGAGAGACTCCCAATTCTCGTATTGGATGAAATTTATGAAAAAAATCAGAGGGAGAAAAAAAGCTTTACTACTACTAGTCAGGAAAAGTGTGCGTTGAAAGTAATGGCAACTAATGACGGAACATTCTAGTTTTGGTGTGGATATGAAAAACTGTTATATTGTACTTCATTTAGCGGTTAGTGGCGATTGCAACACTATTAAAATGAATACAAATTTAAGCAAATGATATGTCGTGTAGCAGCATTATATACATTGAGCGTTATAGATTGACGTTGCATAAAACGTGCTATAACAATATATGAATGCAATGATAGATTGCGCCACGATTCTTGACTTCATGGACATCACCACCAGCGAAATCATTTCTGCAGACATCGGAAAAGCAGTTTACAGTGAAGAGTCATGGGATATCAAAATTTGATAATGTGTGTCAGACGGATGAAGATTTAATTTCTGAAATTTTCGGGACATTTGATATCTCAATCTATAGTGTGACTTGTCTACTGGGAATATCTGATGGGATACACTAACACCGAACAGAACCAAGGGAAGTGTCAGGACGCGGGTCTTTAATGATAGTAACAAAAGTTTTCCAATTAGGATTGTTTCTGTCAATGACTAAGCCACAATATCTAAAAGCACAACCAAATTAAGTTATTCAGAAAATAACAGTGTCCTTGTTAACACTACGACAACGGATACAGCTCCTCACCGAGCGTCGTGATTAGTTCCGAGATTACTGACAGCCTATTGCATGATCCGAAGACATGTTTTCAGCTGTTTCATGAACCCAATTTTTAATCACCGTGTAGAATGGTGACGGTTTTATTATGATATGAGGTGCGTTGATATCGTATTGAACCGTTAATTTTTCTATATACATCAGGGACAGGTTACTCTATCGTGTCACAGTTTTGAAACAATTTACTGAGTCTTTTTACCTTAGCAATGGATCATTTCAGCAGGCTTTAGTGTCATTAGCCAAAATAGGTAATATTTTGTTTTCTGGTCAATAGTGAAATAACGCGTTTATCCGTCATAGACCCAATGAAGCGTATAAGTGATATATGGGAGAGAGTTAGTCATCGGCAGAATCCTTAACCTACAAACACCAGAGTGTTCTGGATAGCTATCGAAATTAAGGATTAAACATCTGCCAGATGTCAAACAAACACTTGTTAATCTGATGCACATGGAAGGCGATTGTGTGTACAACTCGATAATAAGCAACTACTACGTAATCTTTCGCAGAGCAGTACCTAACTAAGCCTCGCACAAGTGTTATGCCGGCAATAGCTCGCAGGTTCCCAGCGTGTGTAGGATCAGGTCTAATAACCACAGAAGCTACCAAATATAAGGTACTACTCATCTAAGCCCTGTAACTGTGTTTGAGTACAACAAAGACGGTTAAGTGGAAATTATGTTTCCTCATTTCACCCTACACAATGTAATCAAAGCAATTAGGACGTAAGGGGTTTCAGAAAGTAACAGAAACAAGGCGGATAATAAAATAACAAGATTCAAGAAGACAGAGAATGATGACGAACACTGTGTTTACATTTTTTAATATCGTTTTCGAGAAGCGAGTTCTATAAACGAGAAAAGAAACTATTTTCACAGAAATTAGAGTTACATGTAGTAATTTCAAGAGTGAAGTTATGCAACTTTGTCGAGTATTGGTAAAACAATGACAGTAAATATATTTATTAAAAAAGTCAAAGTGAAGCTACGTTACGGCAGTGGAAAATTGACCAAATCCAAGATGTCACATCACGTTGCCGATTCTTTGAACTTTGTCCAGAATCTCTAAATATGAAGGAAAACCTACTCTCATGGTGGTAGCACTATATGAAGCGTGTTAAAGGAAAACGTAAGACCAAGAAGAGGCAAGAGTTATTCTAATGGAGATTAGCGTCAGGTAAAAAATGTCCATTAAGATACTTAATAGAGAGGTGAGATGTTTTAAAATGTAATCGAATCACGGAAAGTCATGTTTCGCTAGAGGGATAGGATGAAAGGGTTTTTAAACTCTTTGCAGTCTTTCTGTTCAACGTAACTTGGTTCGCTTGGGTCCAGCTTCCTAGGGGAAGTTCAACACTAACAATAGATTTGCCACATTTTAGTTGGTAGAAAAATGACCGATTGAAGTAGCAAGACATCTACAATTTTGGTTAAAATGTGAGTTGAAATTTTCAGATACATTTGGAAGAAATCTTGTCTACAGTTTTCACCTTGTAAGTTATTTTCAGCCTAAATTGTGTTCTTTCAGGTCTTGCATTTTATTTACTGCCATAAGGGAAGAGTTGAAGCGCCTCTCAGAAGCCGTTTCACGCTCGAATCATGTGAAAATTATAAAGAACTACACATTCGGAAGAAACGAGTTGTTCTTTGACAGAATTATCGTGAGATTCTCAAATGTTAAACATATCTCTTTAGAAAGATCTTCTTGAATGATATGCTTTCCTGCGTCGAATAAGTCATAAAGAGACGCTATTTTGTGCTGTCTCGAGAGTCGCTGATTTTCATGTTTCTAAAATGTCTCATGGAAAGATTTCGTTTTATGCTTTCGCGTGCAAATTCTTGCGATAACACTTTTATGCGTTGTTATGCCTCAGACAGCAAAATTTGAATAGGATACCTCATTCGTATTTGCAATTGTCTTTAAAAAGACTTTGTTTGTAACCAACAAGCCATATTTAATGTGACACCTAGAACTAGAGGTTAAACGCATATATATATATATATATATATATATATATATATATATATATATATATATATATATATATATATATATATATACATACATATATATATATATATATATATTTTAAATTAATTGATTTAAAATATGCTTTTTTCGCTACACAGTTCTAACCATGTTTCAAAAATGGAAGCTACAAGCCACGAATTTTATTTTTTGATTAACTTAAAGACATTAGTTCCATTTCATCCTCAAGCGAATTTTGGAGTAACTTTTTAAAATTACTGGGTTTTAAATACACAGCAAAAAACAAAATTCATGTTTCCAAGGTTACAGATAAATCTGTTTTTCTAGACAGGGGTGGCTGGGTTTTCAATATGTCTATAATTTAATGTATCAGTTATTGCTACGTTTGGGTCGTGGGAAGGGATGTATTTTTCAATGAAATCTAACTTCCTTTAAAGCCTGTCGTCTAGATTTTTTAAAAATTATATTGTTAACGGCTAAAATTCTTACGGCATTTTTTTTGGGCGGGGGTTGTTTAGGTAAGAATACATTTTATTTAAGTACGATTTGAAATATTTTTACTTTTAATTTTTAATACACTATATTTCTTTCAAGAACAGTTAAATGTAATTAGAATCCCTTACAGTTTGTAGAATAATTATCACATCAAGTATATTACGATTTATTTAAAAAATTTATATTTAAATATTACTAAAGTAAAATTTTCATTTCTACGATTTAGTAGACTTTATTTATTTATTTAATTAGATTTTAAAAGAAGTTTATGTTAGTATTCATTTTAATTAACTACAGTTTTAATTACAACTTTAAAATATTTTCATTATTAGTTTTTATAGACTATATTTCATTTAATAGAAGTAAAATGTGTCCGAGTTACTTACCGTCAGTAAAATTATTTTTCTATATCAAGTATATTTATATTATGATTTTTAAAAATGTTATATTTAAATATTTTTAAGTAAATTCTTTTTTTTTATTTTTACGGCAAAAACAGCTACTTCATTTCTCTAATTTAGTAAGCTTTATTTATTTATTTAATTACAATTTAAAAGAAGTTTAGGTTAGAATTCATTTTAATTAACTACAATTTTAATTACAACTTTAAAATATTTTCATTATTAGTTTTTATAGACTATATATCAATTAATAGAAGCAAAATGTATTAGAGTTACTTACTTCTGAAATTATTTTCTTTAAGAATTCCTCAGTTCATTGAATTACCGGTATGCCTTTATAGAAACACATTTCTGCTGACTCTAGTTTTTCCTCATCCTTGAGGAGATTGTTCAGTATTCACTGCTATATAAGAATATGTTTCTCAGAATCTTGCTTAGCTTTTGAAATAATTCTCTGTTATCCAATTCGTGTTCAGATTTCGGTGTAAAACGATTCATAGACATTTAAACTTCTCTAACTTATATCACCAATTCGTAATTCTAATATTATGTTTTTTTTTCTTGCTGATGGCCATATTTTCTGTCTTATTGCAAGCAGTAGATTTTTTTCTCGCTTTCTTCTACCTCACTTTTATAGGAGGTCGTGTACTTTTTATGCCGAATGAGCCATCAGTATAGTGTCATCTGCATAACCTTCATTGTTAATGTTAAATCCAGCGATAATAAATCCTGGTAACATCTCCAGTTCCCTTAGTGTAGTGTATATTTCGTTGGTCAATTAGGAGGGTAAACAATCCGTTGGGAAGCAAAAGTAGGATAATTAGTTCTCATTTTGTGATATATTCGTCCAATTAATATTGTATCCGGCTCTTTTAGTTTGTTCTTTTTAGGTCATGTGAAGTAACCCCAGTGAGTTCAGCAATGTCTTTGGCCAATAGACCAAGTTCCTGAGAAATTTGAGAAGAATAACATCAGGTTCTTTTTCCACAATTTGTCTCCTGCATGTTGTTTATATTCCATCAAGCATTTATACGTCATATTCATATTTATGTAACGATGCTGTTGATGTTTATGTTTTTACTAAACAAAACTGTGTGAAGTGAATTACACTTCCATCAAATCGAGATCTCTAACTGGGCAAATTCTGCTGATTCATTCAGCTACATAATAGTAGATTTCCTATCTAAGTCACCTTCAGTTGTGACTGTTGACGGGGTTTCCACGTTATAATAAAGCTGTTCGCGACATTTGGGCATGACACACACACACGCGCACACACACACACAAAAAATATATATATATATATATATATATATATATATATATATATATATATATATATATATATATAAATTTAATCATCTTAGATCGCAAGTAAAAGTGAAACTGTGTTATGATATATATATATATATATATATATATATATATATATATATACATTTTTGGGCGAGTTTCCTTCCTTTAACCATACGGTCATTTTAGGGAGCGTGTAATGAATTCCTATTTTTTTTTTCCAGATTAGGTCACTTGCAGTGGTTTGCAATAATATGAATCTTTTTTCGGGGTGTTTGATTAAATTCGTTTCATTTTCAAAGATGTTGCGACATCGCTGATTGCATCAAATCTATATCCCGTCAGACACTATTGTCTCGACTGTCGATTAGTTGTCCTACGGCCATTGATTGCGATGGACGTTACTCC
Organism: Acanthosepion pharaonis; assembly: GCA_903632075.3. Classification (NCBI taxonomy): domain Eukaryota; kingdom Metazoa; phylum Mollusca; class Cephalopoda; order Sepiida; family Sepiidae; genus Acanthosepion; species Acanthosepion pharaonis. The sequence goes on from CAHIKZ030000136.1 coordinate 1,139,908, forward strand.
AAAGAAGCTTACAAACACACTGGAAAGCCTTCCCAGTGAGCAAATCAAAGTACTAGACTGGTCGGGAAACTCTCCTGATTTCAATCCAGTTGAGAATCTGTGTTCAATCTGCAAGCCTCGACTTCGAGGAATGGACATACGAAGGACTAACATATGCACTGTGTTATATTTCTTTGAAAAATACGTAAAAACATAAATTAAGTAATTATTTGTCTTGTTTCAATTAATTTGCCCAAGTTTTGTGTGTGTGTACATACATACATACATACATATATATATATATATATATATATATATATATATATATATATATATATATATATATATTGTGGGATTGAAAAGTAACTCTTTTTTTATATATGATGAATTCACCCATCTATTATTTTTAAAAACGCTAGAATCGATCGTACATAATATAGGCTGTTACTGAACACACACACACACACACACATACACACACACACGCACACACACACACACACATATATATATATATATATATATATATATATATATATATATATAGTCCATTGCCTAGTTTTAATTACTTACACAACTCTTTCCAATATACTTCCTTGCCTATTGATGCACGTGAATTAAATCTGATTCATCCAGGGGCAAATTAATTAATGCATTTAAAATGTCAAACCACCTCTCCTCAAACATCTACTGATTTATTTATTTTACATCCCTCACATCTTCATGCATAACTTAATCTAGAATTATAATATATTAGACAGGTGTAATTTATATATTGTTGTTACAGACAATGTCTCACATATTTAAGTGAATTAATTACTTATTTTCTAACAGTTTCAAATATATTCAAAGGATTCTTCATAGTTACCGCATCATTTACACTGTCCTGTTTAAAAGTATAATTTGTTGGCAGTAGACTTTGTAAATGACGTTTTATAATGATTTTACAATTGATTCAAATTTTGAAAGGTAAGATTTTACAGTTAATATTCGTATAATGCTTACAAGCTAAACTATAATGTGTCTATTGCAATCATTTTTTTTCATTCGTCTTTAAATACAACCCGTTTCGATATTTCTAACGATGCTTCCATTCGAATATATACCTTACGAGAAGACAATATGGTTACTTGTCTATTTTTTGGTAAATTATATAGATTAATTTTACACAGATTTCAGATTTGCTAATAATAAACAGCAGACACTGATTTATTAAAAGCAGATGGAACTGTGTACTATGAATCATAAATGTCATTTTCATTAATAAAACCATTCGAATTCAAAATTACATATTCGAATATTGCAGAGTGCAGACTGAAATATGAATCAAATATGAACTGAATGAAAACATCAAATGTCCCTCTAATAAAATATTCATAGAAAATTAAAACTTAAAGGATGTTAACAATGAAGATGATTTCTCTTGCAATGTATGAGAAACTGTCGAAAAAATATCTTTGTAGATAATACAACAATTAAAATTTAAACAGAATGTATAAACGACTCTTCATAAAATTCTCAGCTGCGAGAATTACACAGCAGATTTTCTCCCATAAATATTGTTTTGAAATTAATCGTGTATTTATCTTTGCAAAATCTATCGTCGTGAATATTTCTTATTATACAAAAGCTTTTTTACTAAATTACGTCATACCTGCCAAATTTTAAAATTCTTTGTAAAATATGCAATTATAATCTTCCAATTAAATCCATTATATTATCCTCATATTTATAGGGTAAAGTTGTATGTAATTAAATGCATAAAACTTAAAGATAGCAGATGGAAATGATTTCAGAGTTACACAAGATATCCATTGATACATAATTGTAATAATCAACATGAACATATGATGCACACTATATGATGTAACGTGCCATAATTCACAGGTTAACATTATGAAAACTTAATTGTAGATTACTATCAACCAGTACCATTTGTGTTCTGGCGTTTCGTGAATCAAGGGTAACACAAAAAGCTTACATTTTCAAGGTTCCTGATTCTGTATGATTATTTCTGATCCCATAAAATAAATATTTAGTGATTTATTTTGCTAATGTAAACATTGTTTGCGTTTTTATGTTAAATATATATTCTGCTAATGTTCTTATTTCTGGAATGAGATCAAGAAATGTATTCCATATAAAAAGCTTATAGAGAAGTTTTAAAAATTTCTAAAAATGAAAATGACGTTTTATATATTTTTAAATCAATCGCAGCAATGACTTGATATAAAAGATCAATCTCATCTGAGTAGTTTTCTCATAGATTGAGTCTAAGAAGTCAACAACAATTTTCTGCTTTGTTTTCAATTACAACAAAATTTGAGGTGACAAATTTTACCCAGATTTTCATATAGCACCGTGGATGAAACGTGAAATATCGGAGTTCAAATAAGAATGACACTGACAGCAAGACGAATAGGATACGATGGATAGCATTACCGCATACAGTGAACACCTCAGTAGCCAGCTGCGGATTCATAATATCTGTGATCGGAGGCTTCTGGTTAGAATAGTGCATAATATCAGACAAGCGACACTCACTTATATCGCATTCGTGTTCAAAGGAGGATGACAACCACCGACACCGGACACAGCGCTTAACTTCTCCAATGGTACCTTGGATGAATGGCTATATTTCGTGTATTCACAAGTTCCAATATATTCGAGCTGATTGTAGGTGTCATGTGTGGCACAGACCAACGATAACATGCACACCAATTGTAAACAAGCACCGGATAGTCTGTTGTAGGTTGTAAATTTTTTTATTTGTGTTCTCGTGTGGCATCGATTTAATGAGTTGTTACTTCTAAACATTTTATTGACCAGTGTACACTAGAAACTTGTATATCCAAGCAAGATAATGCACCTTGATATCAGGCTCAAGAGTAAAGGAGCATTCTGAAGAATTCCAACAAACTTTGCGGCCATGATGTTCATTCGACAAGCGCAACCTGCCTTTGATTGGGCATAATAGAGAGTTCTATTTTCCTAAACTTATATCACATAAAAATAGCATACATTAAAACTATTCTTTTATCAGATATATATATATATATATATATATATATATATATATATATATAAATATATATAATATTGGTGGTCAATATATATATATATATATATATATATATATATATATATATATATATATATATACCCAAGAGGATAGAATACATGGAGAAATCAATGCCCAGGACAGAGTAAGAATTTGTAGGTCTGATGAATTATATTAGTGTTTGAGTATATATATATATATATATATATATATATATATATATATATATATATATATAAATATGTATATAAATATGTATATATATATATATATATATATATATATATATATATATATATAGATAGATAGATAGATAGATAGATATAGATATATACACAGTCAGAGATAGCCTCCACCAGACCGTTAACATCAAGACGTAACTTTGCTGACAATTCGACCATGATGAGTTTTGAACCCAGGTCGCATAGTAAGAAAGGGAACTTTTTTTTAACCACTAGGCAACGTGCCCAGCGTGCAGTATCTGTGGAAACTGCCCCCAAACCATAGAACAACTCGGAGTTTCATGCAAACTTGCACACTTGGGTGCGGTATATCGACAGCACTTTACCGCGATAGGAAATCCGAGTTATCGTTGTTATGATTTAAAATTCTGTGTTAACACACACACACAGACACACACACATATATATATATATATATATATATATATATGATGTAAATATCTGTGAATATTTCGTTTTTTGTTTGATGTCATGAGGGTTATATTACGTATTAGGAGTTCGGTTTTGCCAGGACTTTCTTCAAACTATAATCTCTCTCCTGCAATGTGCACTTTTCCCTTAATGCTATCTGGCGCCTTAGTTCCCGCATTATAACAAAGATCTACAAACTCTTTGCAAAAACAAATTTGAGATAAAGCTAGATTAATATAATTTTACGCGTTTTCAGTCGCTGTTTCTTTTGGCAAATGAAATTTGTTATCGTAGTTAAACGAACGGACCTGTAACTATATGACGTGGATGGACAGCGTGTCGTGATGCATAAGTCATCTTGCTTGAATCTATCTGGTATTTAATTAAGATTATCTCTTCTATTCGTTCGAACTTGTCAGACAAGCATACGCTAACTTCTCGCACAGTGTTCTTGCCTAACTGCTGATAGCTACTAAAAATAAACCTGAAAAAACAAACCCTTCCATTTTCCTTAATATGCATCTATCTATCTATCTATCTATCTATCTATCTATCTATCTATCTATCTGTTTCTTCTAAAACATCGGAAATGCTGAAATGTAGGTAATGGAAATTTGAGATTCGTTTTTCCAAGATATAAGATGACAAAGAACGTCTAGTTGTGTTGTTAATTTGAAGTTGTTAGTCGCTTCTCTTTTTCTGGTGTGGGCTTTATGTAAAATGAGCATCTCCTCTTCAAAATATTTCAGAATAAATTAACGTTTACATTTTGATCAGAAGCGACCAGTTCTTTGCTAAATGTAAAAAATAAAAGAAAAAACTAAACGTTACGCACATTTAAATTTTTTTCTAAAAAACCACAGTAATTGGAATTAATTCCACTGCGACGACTACTGCTTTGTTTCATGTCCAGAGCCATAATGATTCATCACTAGTTACGATTTTTTGATTAAATTGCAGTCATCTGTCTTTTGATTTCTTTTTTTACTTCCATAGCAACAACCCCGTGATTATATTTCGAGAATTCAACTCTTTCAGTACAAAATTAGCACCACTCAATTTTATGTGCAAGATAAGCGCTAAAAGCAGCCCTCTGTCGATGTTATTCAATATTTTTGAACGTTCATCTAGAACGCCCATCTTCTTTTTTAGGTATTTATATGTAAGTAAAGCGTTTGCAACACTAACATATACTTCCCTAAACATTCATTGGTTTTTGTAGATGGCAATGCATTTAATGCACTAGAGGATACATCTTAACCTAAAAACAATCAGCTTAAAATGTAAATCAGAAAAGATAGAGACATGTTTGTTCTACATCGTTATTCCGGAAATAGGCATCTCATATTATCTTTTATGGGATCTATACCTTCCGAATATGGTTGATCATGGCCCTCTACATCTTTCTATTAATTGTATCTCTTAGTATTGTTTTTACTTTTACTAAACAAATCCAATTACTCAGTCTCGTTAAGTCGGTGGCTCAGTTTTTTATGTCTTATGAATGTCAAATACGCCAAACCCTCTTTTATTATTTTGTGTCCCATAAATTTAAATTATCTCTTCCTGATTCTGCTTAAAAGTAATATAAGTTATGTCTTCTTGAAAGCATCTGCCTTGCTCACAATATTCTCAGAATTATCCTGTTGAACCTAATCTCTAAATCTCTCTTGTTTCGGGTCCTTTATGCATCTGTAAGAAACTTTTCTAACTTTCTATGCTATTTAGGACACCATTTATAGAGAATTTAAGCAGCTTTTCTTTGTTTCTAATGAAATGAAATATGCCTGAATTTTTAATACATGGATTTTGGAAGGCAACTTTTCCTTTTCAATGCGCTTTCGTATTTTGGTGTTACGTTTTCCGCCGTCTATTAAAACAATTTCAGTATAATTAATTTCTTATACTTGCTTAATTTCGAATTTTGTTATACATAACTCGCATGTATTTCTCTTGCCGACAACTACACATTTTCTTTCCTTACAACTGACTGTCATTTTGTCCCGCTTTCCTCTACTGTCTTGTCCAGGAGACCTTGCAGTTTTCTTTCTATTCAATCAACACAGTGTAAGTAAAGTAAGATTTTTATTTCAAATTCTTTGCTTTACTTGACGTTTTTAGCGCATCAACTGATAATAATCATTGGAAATTCTCGTACCCCGTCTGAAGTTTTCGCCCTATGGTATATTTAAATATAACTAATTAATAGCAACTAAAATCGTTAAATAATTATATGTCAAATCGCATCTCATTTGAAATTTCAATTTCAGCACGATTGTTTGCTATTGCGAGGTAATTAATGGAGGATTTGAAATCATCACTTTTATCAAATATCTACTCAGGTTATCATGAATGTGTAGTCCTTCTATGAAAGCTAAAATAGCAGAACATTCACGTAAACTGTATTGCTATTGTGTGCAACTGAATATAAATACTGCAACAACAGAAAAAAATTTGAACTTTTTTCAATGAACCAGAAAATGCAAGCTACAAGATATACAGATATTTTGATAGCATATTTTACAATGTCTGTGTTGCACTTAAATCCACATATTCTTAATTATCTTAAAAGGGAAAGTATACATTGCATATCCAATAATTTTGATTGATTGATTCTAGTTTTCTGTCAACATAAAATATATCTGTTTATATTGCGACAAGGTATTTCAATTAATGGGGCTACAAAATACGTATTTATGGCAAATAAAATAGTTAAAATATGACTGTTTTGAGAGAAGGAAATTTCTGAAATATTAAGTCAAATAAATCGGAAAATCTAAAGCAATATTGACATGATATATAGCAAAAAGACAATGGCATACACATAAAATGAGCAGAGGACATAACCGTAACCTGTTGCAAAATGAATTAATGATTACATCAAGAAGTTGACATGTAAAATAACGTTTACTTTATCTTTTAAATGAACCTTTTTTTCCTGATATGTCACAACTGAGTGTAAAATTACTCAGTTTCAAATTTGCTTATTCTAATCTATCAATTTTTACTCATCTAATGTAATAATTCTTGGAGCAGCTTGTTCGGAAGATAATGTCTGAATTTAGAATAATCATTCTCGAATCAGTTCGAAGGATCCATTTTATTGACTGGTAATGAGAAATGAATCCATTATAACAATCGTAAAATATCGGCTCAATGGTTTGATCATGACCAAATACTCTCCTCCCCACCGAAAAATATTGTGACTGTAGGGTGTTTCACCATTTGCATTATTCATTACAGATTTCTGGATGCTAATCAGGTCAACACTGCCGACGTTTACAGCCAGCAACTGGATAAAATGCGAATTCAGTTAAGCAAAATGCGATTGGCACTGGTTGATGAATTGTTGATTATATTGTCAGGATGATACAACAGTAGCTCACGAACTTGGCTTATGGGACTTTGCCTCATCCATCATATTCCCCTAATATCTCACTGACTGACTACTACTGTTTCAAGTATGAAAATATTTTAAGCCGAAATGCATTCCGTTGCAAAGAAGATGTAGACACTGCATTCAAAGATTTCATGGCGTCCAAACAGAATTTTATTGTAAACGTATAAATAACCTTGTATAACTCGATGACAGAAATATATGGATATTCAGGGTTACTAATTTGACTCACTTAAACACTGTTTAAATACATTCATTCAGGAGTAAAAGTTGATTATAAAAGTTTTTTTTTTCCGAAGAAGCTAATATAATACGCACTTGTTTCTTGATATTTACAATAAAAGGTCAAATTCCGTGATATTATAAACGATGACTACATATCAACATTTTCCGGATACGCTCATCTACACGTTTGTTAAGGTATTACTGAAATTACATTTTTTTTTTGTGGTCATTTGTGAAAATATTAACACTATTATATTCACACTAACGAAAAACTAAAAACATAATATATTACAAAATCGGTAGTAATTTTAATTCCGCCATTAATATCAATGCACACATTATTTTAGAGTTTCCAAATAATACTTTTATTTATGAAGTTTCTTTCCTAATTATCACATTCTTTATCTTCTACTTTATTAAGTTTGATATTTTCTGTGAATTTTCTCCTTCATGAATACTTTTAATTTTACCATCACATGACAAAATAAATAAAAAGATCAAGTATGTCTAAAATGAATTTAAACTAATTTACTTCTTCAAACTTTTAATGCCGATGCGCATTAACGATTTTTCAGCATTAAAATGCTACTTTTCAATGTAGTCTTCTTCAAAATTGATGCACTTAATCCATCAGTACATGAAATCCTCATGTCGTCACCTGAAGCCAGCATTACAACTCTTGAAAGACAGTGTCAAATATGTAATACGGCTTCCTAAATTGTAGCCGTTTGATGGGTTTGAAAAGAACATAATACGAAAGATCTAGTTAGCGGATGCAGAACGATACCAAAAACAGATAGCTGATTCCAAATCTTTACGTGTTTGAGACAGCGTGCAATAATGGAAATATACTCGTTTCTCTCGACGAACAGATGCAGCCAGTCTGTCCTGTATTTCCAAGTATTAGTAGTCAGATCATGCAGTATAAAGACTATTTGCATGACGATTTTTCTATCCGGGAACATATTTGCCATTAATTTCTTCGTTGACTGATGAACTTTGAACTTGAGTGGGTGACGAAGATGCTTCCAGGTCATAGAATCAACTTTTGACTCCGGAATAACATGATGCAAAGAGGTCAATCAACCGCGATCAAGTGCTCCAGAAAGTCTCCATCAATTCTACTTATGTTGTTGCAAATGCTGAAATGAAATACCCATGCGTTTCAGACAATTACATTGGTACCGAACGCCATTATTTGCTCTTGGCATGCAAATATCTTATTACAGCTCACTGCTCTCGGTTTGTCCACTCATTTATGATGTCATATACTTTTGTTGTGCCATCACATACAGTTGAAGTCAATAATGAGGCGTTCCTAACAAATAGCATTATATATACAATTATGCTTGATACATCCATGGTTCATAATATTTTATTTCCACTTGATTTATGTTACTGCTGGTTTGGAAAAAAAATCTGGGGCGTTTTACAAAAGATGGCGGTTAAACAGGTGATATCAATTCTCACCTTCAGAAATTATGACATGCTATGTAAGGGAATATTTCAACGCATTTCTATATCATTCATTTTAAAGAATTTAAAATGTTTTTTTTTTTACTTTTAAAGTGATAATTAAGGAAGCTGTGGTATATTCTCGGCATTTTATGGTCTTTGATATCTGTAAATGATAGAACGTTGTACAAAACACAAACAAAGATAAGCGTACTTTATGCAATTTTTATCATAGCTGAGAATAATGTTCATATGTGGTTTGCCAGGTTCAGAAAGTGGCATTTTGATACTGAACACAGAGAACTTCCGACAGGCACTGATGATGAACAAATAGTGACACGGATTAAACATAATCAGTCACATGTTGCGGAATATCGCAAAATGAGCCACATATCCCGTATGCTTGTTGTAAGACATTTGGTATTAACTGTGTGTATGATACACAAAGATATTTTGGTGTCACACGATTTAACGGAAGAAAAGTTAAAAGACTGCATTTTTTTCTATCTATAATTTTCTGTTTATAAGCAACAAAAAAACGAAGCATATTAAAATGAAATAAGTGTAGCTAAAATGATCATATAGAAAACGAAAAGCAGGTAACCATCCGAAGATGTTTCTGATGATAGGATCGGAAATCATTACAAGCTCTTTCTGAAATATCACATAATGAATTCAGGCAACATTGTTCTCAACTGAACTTATTAAATCCTGCATTCGATCAAAATTCCCCGGACTTTGACAATTGGAATTATGTCGTCTTCAATCCCGACAATGCTAAGACTCATGTGTCTTTGAAAACACGGAAGAAATCTATACAACATGGATGGAATATTGTATTCCACCAGCAATACACGTCTAAGCTTGCACCTTTCGATGACTTTTTATTCATAACCATTAGAAATCTCTTAACAGGAAGAACACCGCTACTGCAAAGGCCTGTTAAAAATAGACAAGAACATCGCTCAGAATTAAACCAGTTCCTGGGAGGATTGAAACTTTAATCTTCTTCAAAGATCTTGAAAGGCGGACAGATATCACGTAGCAGTTTAGTACTCATATCCTTGATTCTAGTGAAGTTATTGTATTTTTTGATACATAGCTTAGCTTTAGAAATGCATCTTTCGTTATTACTTTGCACATTCAGATTTCATTGTCGCACTTTCCTCCCTCTATTGAAACATTTCCTAGACATTTACATTCTTGTAATTATTTAATCTTGCTATCGACGATATGTAATTCGCCTATTGGTCTCATCATTTTGGTAACAACCATGAATTCTCTTTTCTTTTTATTAGTATTTTTTCTTCTCGTTTTCCTTCACTAACTTATGCAAGAGTCTCCTATCATCAGTGTGTCATCTGCATATTTGAGTTGAATATGTCCTGTGAGTAGACTTATCCATGTCTTACACCCCTTTCTAAATTTGTATATATGCTGAGCTCATTTTCTATCCGTATGCAGGCGGTTTGCTGTCAGTATACATTTTTGATTATTGTAATATACATCTCAAATATGTCAAGGTTGCTGAGCAGATGAAATAAATCTTTGTGTCGTACTTTATCGAATGACATTGCTTAATCAATAAAACACAAGTACACGTCCTTCTGCACTTCTATTGAATTTTCTCATAACATTCTGAGTATAAATATCGCGTTACTTGTTTCAGTGTCTTTGACGAACACACATTCCTGTCCTATTTTTGGTTTGATTCTGCTGCGAGGTTTATTCATCAGAATTCGGATCGCGGGCAGGTGACACCTGTTGCTTATGCCTTCCATTACAGGACAATGAAGTTTGGCGCATTTACGTCGTATATACCAACAGTCGCTGCATGATGGTCTGGTGATACTAGACGCGCATACCGCTACTTACCGGGCGAGAAGTTAGTTCTAGTAGTCTTAACACCAGTACGCCGTTATCTTTCATATTTTTCTTAGGATATATAGTGGAGTCGTTTCCCATTGTATTCTCCACGGTGATTTATTGAGACTACGCCTCTAGTAAAGAGTTCTTCCGCCATTTGATAGGTCTTATTTTTATTCCTACAGGTTACAAAAAAAACCGCCTCATTCGCAAGAACTTGGAGTGTGGTAGTCGTTTCAGTTGCTGACACTCCGGCAATAGCTTTAATACTTTCCCATACAGATCATCATATCATATATATATATATATATATATATATATATATATATATATATATATATATATATATATATATTAGGACCTTGAATAAGTTTTCGCTATATTCCAAAACATGGCTTTCCCAGAACTTCGTCCGTGTAGTTTCAGATGGTAACGCATCTATGAGGAATATTATAAGCGAGCTTGGCATTCAGTGTATGTCATTCGCCGAAGTGTAAACAGCATTTGTTTTTCATAGGACTAAACATGTCGGATTTCGTGCAAAAGAAACTGTATTTGAGTGGAATTATACTGAACTATTTTATTCAAAAGAACACAGAGAATTCTTGTAGACACCTACGAAGACCATGCCCTGTCGGAAACAGCAGAGATTAGTTTAGATGCTTTAAAAATAATGATTTTGGTGCTGAAGATAAATAACGTTCTGGCACACCGAAAAAGTTTGAGGGCAAATAATTGGAGGCACTACTTCACGAAGACACATGTCAGGTACACGGGGAATTTCCAGATTCATTAGGAGTTGATCTCACCGAAGTTTTGAAACGTTTGAACGCATTAAGAATTATTCATAAGCAAGGACGCCGTCGAACGGCGTCTTGTCACGTGTGAACAGCTACTTCATTGCAGAAGTGGTTAGCCTCAAAAGACATGTCGTTTTCCCAACGTGGATTTGAAATGCTGCCAGATATATATATATATATATATATATATATATATATATATATATATATATATATGTATGTGTGTGTGTGAGAGTGAGAGAGAGAGAGAGAGTGTGTGTGTTTGTGTTTGTTTGAGTGTGTGTGTGTGTAAATACACTTTTATTGACTTTTGAATTATCAGAGTGTTACATTCTTTAATATTCGATTGCAATCAAATGTTTCATATCTGATAGTCACTTGCTCTCACCTTGAATAGCTATGAATGAAAACTGTTTCATATATTTGTTTTTATTAAGGTTTAGCTAAGTTTAAGTCGTGATACATCTTATTATCTTAAAAAAAAAACAAGTTAAAATTATTTAAAATTGTCACAACGTCACTTATTTTAACTGGTGATAATAGATAGATTCATACCTTACTAAGATTATTTGTACGTAAAATAAATATTTGGCTAGCTATTTTCATGTACCCTATTTGCAATCGGGCTGCTCATTTCACTGACGACGAATCCTGTTAAAGACAACTGAATATAGCGTAAGCTGCTAAGACCCAGATATCTCTTAGAGCCTCTGAACCAGTGTTGTTTCATTATTGCAAGTCAAGGATCGACTTAGAATATCGTCACAGATAACTTATTTTCAAATTAACTGTAGAACGACCAGACACGATTTAACATTTGGATATTTCGTTTAATTTTTAGTTTTTAATATATTATTCCTTATTCAGATAATTGCAATGAGTAGAAATATATGTATCCCGAAATAATGTAGATTGATTTAATAAAACAAAAACTGAAAGACTGGTTAGGTATGGAGAACAATAAGAATGTAGCATAATCTAACCTCACGGGGAGAAACATAAACAAAAATGGATAGCTTATATTTTGATCAAAGGAAGAACTGAAATAAGAAGACATTTTATGAAAACTAGAAAAATACATGCAGGCACAAAATGAAAATGAACCAGAAAGTAAGAAGTTTCTGAAAATGACGCCGATTTTGTTGTCAAAGGAATTGCGGATGAAACAAGTTATTATTTTGAAAGCCTAATTATAAACAGGAAAAAAAAATGTAAGGGAATAAAAGTGACCGTGAATTGTCGCACGGAAAGATGCTTACATCCATTTAGCACAAATTAATTGCAGTAGAGTCAGAATTGCACAGAGAATATATGGGGATTTAAACTGAATGATCTTTTATCGTGAGAAAAGGGCGCTCAAATGAAATTATTGACCAGAGAATACATAAAAAATAACATATTCAGGCAGACTGCTACTCACAGAAATAGAACATTGTCTTGACCATCATTATTGTAACTTTAGGGCCTTTTCAGCCAACGCATTTTCAAACGGTAATCTTTGGAGATATACAAACACAATCAAGACACGTTAATGATAATAACGAATGAGGAGGGAAATTTGGAATTCGATTAAAATAAATTTTAATTGTAAATAAATGATGTTGGCAGTATCCAGCCAATATCATCAAACGCGTTATAGATGGTAATATCAGATATTTTATGGAACAAGCGATTCTTGGGCGTAGTCGATGCCCGATTTATTTAAAGGTGACTTGGCTCGGTCTCAGCTCGTATTACTCTATGCTACAATGCTGTTAAATTTCGTACTGCGTTCCAAACAAAAAACACCTCTTCTTTTAGTAAGGATCTTTTGTCCTATTTTCAGAAAAGTTTAGTTATTTATAAATTGAAATGCTGATGCGATGTGGTGTACATAAGACGAACCAATCAGAGGCTGGAAACGCGGATTACCCAACATGTATCTGCTTATTTGCGTTCATGTAGTCAAAGCCGTATTTTAAGAAACACTCAAGTAGTTCACACGTCGATTGGGCAGCATTTACTGTATAATCCTAATTGTGCCACCGTGCACGAGGACACATATTGTCCATTCTAGATAGTGCTCGCTCGGTTTACCATATCTGAATCCTCGAGGCTGTGTATATCAAACACCAGCCGAGCCTATGCAAAAAAGGAGCATTTCATGAGTTTCTTAAGTTTGATTGAGAGACATGAATGATTTTTTTCTATTTTATACTCGTTGGAACTTCACATTTTTTATTCACAATTTATTTTAATCGTGTTCAAACTTTTCCTTCCAAATTATTATTATTATTATTGTGTTGCGATTGTGTTTGTATATTGCCAAAGATTACCTTTTGAAAAAACCATTGTACGAAAGGGCTCTAAATGTAAATAATGACGTTTATTTTGTTCAAGTCTAGACATATATATCTATCTATAAAAAACAGGTTATGTGTGTGTGTGTGTGTGTGTGTGTGTGTGTGTGTGTGTGTGTGTGTGTGTGTGTGTAACGAATGCACGGCCGTAATTTTCGACGGATTTGCACCAAGATTTATATGCACATGCTCCAAGTTAGCGGAAAGACCAAGACCGACTTTGCATTTCCCAACTCCCATCGATGGTGGAAATCATCGATTTTTTCATGGTTTTACAGCAGTTTTCATGTAATTTGCGGCCATTTTGTACTGGCCAGAGTGAGAGTCTATAGCTGGCTGCCACGAATAGGCAGGAAGATTCTATTGGCCAGCGTGAGAGCCAACAGCTGACTGACACGAATCTTAACTAGCATGCTAGCATGCAAAAATATCGATAGCTGCATTCGTCACAAGTGGGAAAAATTTAAATCTGCATGACACTTTACTCCAATTGGCTCATTCGCTTGTTTAAACTCAACGTTGATTCTGATTCCGCAGAACTGGGTTGGGTGTGAAAATGTATTTGTTATTAACATTCTTTTTTCATTCGGTTTTTCCAGTTACGAGTCCTTTTTTTAAAGGTGATCGTTTTGTGTTCATTTTGTTTAGTTCTTTTTTCGTAACAGAGTTAATATTTATTATAGAGCTAAGAAAATTCGCAGAGATAGGCAAGAGGTAAGGCATGTAGCAACATCAGCACGCCAAAGGGCACTCCTTTAAAGGCAAGGAAGGGCAAAAATATTTTAAGTCAAGTGATAGCGATTAAATCGTACAATTTTTGAATCAAGCACGGGCAACGCCGGTCCATGCTGATAGTATATATATATATATATATATATATATATATATATATATATATATATACTTGAACATTATATATATATATATATATATATATATATATATATATATATATAACATTATATATATATATATATATATATATATATATATATATATATATATACAAAAAAAGAACAGTAAGATATATAATCTGGTGTTCTTATAGATATTTTTATTTTACAAAATACTGCTCAATGTAAATTTACAGAGCGTTAATATTATAAATTAATTGATTTAAAATATGTTTTTTTCTCGCTACACAGTTCTAACCATGTTTCAAAAAATGGAAGCTGAAAGCTCCGAATTTAATTTTGTAATTAAATTAAAGACATTAATTCCATTTCATCCTCAAGCGAATTTTGGAGTAACTTTTAAAATTACTTTTTAAAAAGACACAGCAAAAATCATAATTCACGTTTCCAAGGGTACAGAGAAATCCATTAAACAAGACTAGGGTTGTTTGCGTGTTCATTATCGCTGTATTTTGATGTATCAGTTATTAGTTACGTTTTGGTAGGGGGTAGGGATGTATTTTTCAATGAAATCTGATATCCGTTAAATGCATGTCGTCTGGATTTTTTTTTAAAAAAATTATTAACGGCAAAAATTCTTACAGCATTTTTTTTTCTATTTGTATATTTAAATATTTTGGGGGGCTGTTTAGGTTAGAATACGTTTTATTTAACTACGATTTGAAAAATATTTTCACTTTTAATTTTTAATATACTATATTTCTTTTAAGAACAAGTAAATCTATTAGAATCTCTTACATTATGTAGAATTATTTTCACATCAAGTATAAGTATGTATATTATTAGGTAATATATATGGAGCGAGTGAGTGTGTGAGAGAGACTATGTGAGAGATGTTATGATACTATCAAATTATCTTCCTCGAATAATGCTGTTTGGGTTAGGAGACATAAATGATGTTCATGAATGGAGAGGTCATTCACATGGAATTAGGAAAAAGACAAGCTTTTACAATAAATATTAATGTTACACACACACACACACACACACACATAGCTGTATGCATATGTGTGTGTCTGTGTGAGAATGCTGCCGTTTTGCTAATATAAATAGAAAATCGAATCTCTGGAAAATAGATAATTAAACCCATCCCTTAATTTAATCCACAATCCTGACCAAATTATGTCAAAATTTAAGACCACTAATTTGTGTTGTTATAACTGAAGACACAATGAACGTATTAAAAGTGAGACAAATATACAGACCGCCCAAATAGAAATATTGTGACTTAATGGATGTTTGTTTGAGGATAAGGACGGTTCCATAAAAAATAACAATAACTTTGCAACCACATATATACAAAGAATTTACAATATCTAACGACCTTCTTTTCTTTTTATGTGCCATTTCCTTACTGAACGTAGGCGATCATCACCCTACTCTATTCACTGCAGCTCTCAACAAGTTCCTTCCCTCTGTTTCCTCCCGCAGAACACATTCTGTCATCCACTTGCTTAATCTCGCTCGGTATATCATTTCCCTTGTCTCTCTTTCCGTCTATTCGACCCGTGAGTATCAGATTCTCCAGGCACTCTTTCCTCATTATGTGTCCCAGAAACTTCATGTGTCTCTTCCTGATGTTAAGTATAAGCCTCCTCCTTTTTTGCATCCTATCTAAGACCTCATCTTTGTTCACACGCTCGGTCCATGATATCTTTAGTATCCTTCTGTAAAACCACTTCTGTGTCGCCTCTAGTGTCTTCTTTATTTTGGGGGAAATCCTCCAACAAGTACAGCCGTAAAGAAGGACAGTTTGTTTCCAAAGAAATCCTCCTGCTTTGCAATACTCTGCCCAGCTTTTGCAAGGCGTCCTTGGCGATCTCAATACGTCTACGCATCTCAATGTCGCACTTAACGTCCTCTGTCAATATATTTCCCAGATATTTAAACTTCTGCAACTGCTTGATTTTATTATGCCCGACTTGCAAATCGCATTTCGGGCTCATCTTCTTACTGACGACCGTGCATTCAGTACTGCTATAATCAGAGAGAACATTTAGTCGAATGTTGATGTAAAAGGGCTACATGAAATCTTGCATGTTCCAGCGTTGATTATTAGGCCTTTTATGTAAAAGAAAAAAATATTTATTTATATATTTATCAAGCTGGAGATTTATTAATAAAAGACGGGTAATAATTAGAACCTTTGCGGAGTTTTATCCATTGAAGAAAATTATAATTATTTATAACATAAATGAATAAATGTATTTTCCTCCATTTGTGTTTTCTACTCCATGTTTATTTGTGTCTTATATCAATAAATTTTTTATTGACCATACACATTTCTGCGCCTCAAACATACATTTAGTTTTCATAGTTATGGATAACGAATAATATATACAGAAATATTTTACGGATATACCATTTGCACTAAGAAATTATAACGTATTTCCTTTTATCAAATATTTTCTGATGTATATAATAAAGACAATATAACATCAAACATTAAAATGTAAAATAGATCAAGATTTCGGGAATTAATTTCCAGTGCTTATTAATCTCTATATATATAGCAAAAGAGCCATAACTATACACCTGGTGTTTATCAATAGGTATATTTTTAATGTTACAGGATGTTACGCTTTTCCATATTTACTGTATGCAAAGCCATTGCATCCTTGTACACCACTCGGCATTGGCAAAAAACTGAAAAGTAATCGTCCTTACACCAGATCCAAGAAAAAGTACAATATTGGATAGAAAACGTTATTTGTTTCTTTTAACAGCATTGTCTCTGCATTTTTGCTAGCGACATTCAAAAGTTTGCAGGTCATGATGATAATATGGCTTGTTAAGCATACCACTGTTATGAGTAGAAACGCGTCTCCTACTGATTAACTGTGCTAAAATATACTGTTTTGTTTCCGTAAAGATTCATCTACCATTGTTGAATGTCAGTGTCAATAGATGTCTTCATTTTCATCTAAACGGTATTCAGTGAAAATTTACTTATTTAAATGCCATTTCGTTATTAGCTGCTATGTGTACCAAGGCATAACACGTTTCAAAAAACGAGTTATTCACAGTACATCTTTACTTCAGTACAATTCATGGTTGTCTAAAATAATAAAACGTATACATTCTGTAGTCGTCTTCGCATACAAACTTAAATATTTTAAACCAGTGATAGTGAGGGAATATAGTATTTACAATATATTTAAAGATCGTAATCACATTTAAGCAAACAATACGTTTTATACTTCAAAGTTACAAATAAACTTTGCATTTCTAACAAAAACTTAAAAATAAGTATTCACCCTCAAAGATACAACTAAACAGAATCGAATTAGATACGACTAATATGATGACTAATAAAACAAACATGAAATCAATCCTGCTGTTGAAATAAATTATCTAATTAGATTTCTGACAGAATTTGGCATAAGCAAAGCCTCCTCTTATTATCTCACACCATCATCCAACAAATTACACATGTTAAATCCGAATGCGTTATATTAACGTGGCACAGCAAAGTGAGAAATGTTCTGCTCGTACATTTAAAATTTATCAGGGGACATTACACTGAATATGGATAAACGCGATTTGCTGAGATATGCATTAATCAGTATTGCGCTTAAAATGTATTTCCCTAAGGATTAGCAACATGATATATTCTTGTAAAGAGGTCAACCTTCTTCAATCTCCATCAAGTGTGTAGCAAAGATCACCTGCACGTGGAATCTGAACTAGATTCCTTCGAATTAAGGTCTTGCCAACTAAATTAATTTCAAATGAAGTCAATTTACCTTATCAAAGTAGTCAAACAATTTTAACGAGTAAATGTATATTTTAACTGTAATCTCAGTTTCCTTTATTGAATTAGGATATCAAGTGATAATTGGTAGATATACTAGAATGTTTATTATCTATGTGCAATATTATGTATTAGCCTACTGAAAAACCTTTTCCTACTTCCGGCGACCATAGACTCTTAGTTCCGGCGAGACATTTGAATTTATTTGCACAATATATTTACGCACGAGAATCCGCACAGAGGCACACACATACATATTTCGTAACCACTACATATAAATAAATTTCTTTATAGATTAGTACAACAAACAATAACAGATGATGGAAAATTGAAACCAAAATCTAAAGGCGCAAAAACTGCCAAAGTGAAAAAGAAATATGACGAATCACGAATGTTTCGATTCAAAAAAGGAAAAGAACGAAGAAGAGGAGTCGTGAGACAATATACATTCTAAAGGAGAATGCAAAAAACGATCCTGTAATTAATTAAAACTATTCAAGTTAAATGTAAACTAAAAAGGAAATTGTACATAGAATTAGAAAAGACAGTTGAATTTTGTGGGACACAAAATGAGTGGAGTGTGATCGAGAATTTGAAACTCACAAGACACTGAAATTAAGAGAGGAAGGAAGAAACATCGCATAATCCACCTAACAAGCGATTGTAAATGGATCACAGAACAGGGAGTGGGGGAGATAATAAAAAGACAAAAATTGCTAAAAGCTACAAACAATAGTTGAGACATAATCGTTCACATCTAGAAAAGAGATACTATACATAAAAGAAAGAAGGTACGTACCCGTAAAAGTAATAGGGATATATATAATCTTAGACCTTCGTTACACCGTCCAGGTGGGCAAGGGATCTATTATGTCTTCATGACCTTGACCTTTCCTTCATTGCGTTACCACACTCCCTTCAATTTAAGTTCGTTTAGTTTCATGATAGTCCAAATTACTTTTTCGTTCTTTCAGTGTTACAAACGTAGTCAGAGTACACTTTGTGGTCATTTTATAATTTTTATATTTTGTAGCAAATCTCAGTTTATCTTTCTCGAGATTTTTTAGCACTTTCAAGGACCAGTTAATGGTTGCACTCCATTTTTATATAACTCGGGGACTTCTCGCCGAACCCAAGAGAGAGGACAAGGGGATGGCGAACACAGGACACTGTGGGCAGGGCGCTTGAACGTGTTATATATTGAATTACATTGACGTTTATTTTTGTCTGCTAACTGTACGTTATCTGGTCTCTCTCATCGTTTATTATTTCCAGGATTCTGGCTAACTTGGACCATTACTTCCGGCGCTCTTGGCCTTTGCTACTTCCGGCTACGGCGGACCCTCATTGGTCCTTACTTCCGGCTTCTCTGTATCGACCTAACTTGGTTGATCGTCGGTATTGAACCTGCTTATAAGAAACCTGAACTTTCGTCTACACCATGTTTCCTACTTCCGGCATTCTTAACTTACGTAAACTCTACTTGTATCATTGAGTAACAGATATAATATACAGGGAGCCGGCACTATTTTTGGGACACTTTGAAAAGTATGTTTAAAGGTGTTTTTTGCTGCCAAGAGCTTTTGTGCTGATAAGTAGGTAGTTCAGCAGTAACTCTCCATTAATGGTATGAACATTGATTGATGGGTTTGTCTTTGGTTTCATATTTTCTTTATTTTTACTTCAACTTAGGCGACACTATTTTTCGGACAAGACACAAATTTCAGGTTTTTTAATGATTTAGTTGTCGAACGTGTACAATATGCAAATTCTCTGCAGGTAAATTGTACCCTGACCATTACATTTGAGTATCTTTACCATCCACTGCGAAAACGTATTAAAATCCTGAAGAAGAATGCATTCAAAAGAAGTCATCAGTTTGGTCCGAAAGAAGAGAGAAGACGGGCTCAGCATCTGAAAGGTCGCCGCTGAGATGAAGCTACCGAAGTCAACGGTTGAATGCATGCTAAGTACAGATTATGAGAGGAAGAAGAAGAAGAAGAGAGGACGGAAAAAAAATTCCAAGAGAACAGAAAGAAGAATGAAAGTGTTACGAGGTTGTTATCATCGGGAGAAAAGGTGACAGCTAAGAAAGTAAAGAAGAAGTGTGAACTTGCCCTCAGTATTCAAACTGTACAAAGAAAGCTACACGAAATTGGACTTAAGTATGCTAAAATCAAGAAAAGAATTACACTAACGACAAAACACAAGGAGGCAAGGCAAATGATGGATAACAAACAATTTCGACTTCAAGAAAGTGATATTTACTGATGAAAAACGTTTTAAGTTCGATGGACCTGACGGGTGGTGTACATGGTCTAGAAAAGGTGAACCTGTTATTCTCAACAAGAGACAGATGGTAGCAGGGGGTCATTGTTTGCGGTATGGTATTTCTGAATGGAAACTTGTGGCTCGAGTGGTTAAAAGGACGTCAAAATAGATTGAGCTATAGAGAACTTTTGGAAAAGAGAGCCATACCACTCATAGAAAAAAAATGGGAAGTAATTTTATTTTGTAGCAAGATAACTTCAGCATCTATGTGGCCAAATCAGTGAAACATTGGATGTGTGAAGCAAATATAACTACTCTGGAATGGCCTGAAAGAAGTACTGACTTAAATTTAATTGAAAACATATGGAAAATGCTTGCAGAGCTAGTTTACGACAGGCCATAACCTGAGAGGCTGAACTGTGGCAGCGCATACAAGATGCTAAAAATAGACTGCTAGAAACACGAAGAGACGTTATTATCAATATGTATGAACATTATGAAGATAGACTGATAGAAGTCATTGAAAAAAAAAACATGCTGCCATAAACTATTAACATTGTTTCTGCAATGTCCGAAAAATACTGTCGCTTGTGTAATGTGAAAATTTGTAAAAAAATAAAAATACTTCTAATTTGAATTTTGCTTTTCCATTTGTAGTATTGAAACAGTTTTTAAATGCTATTGCCATTACACTAAAAAAGTACAGACTGCCTGTGCTACGTAAAACTTGAAAAAATAAAGTGTCTGAAAAATAGTGTCGGCCCCCTATATAAATCTTCAAGCCGGTCAGTATTCCTCAATTTACTCAATTCTGCCTATATTACTAGATACCTGTTTTGCTCCTTTAAAGGAATCACTACTGTTGTCTCTCATGGAAATAAATTTTGTATTAATTTTAAATACCCTCGTTTTGTTGCCAATTTTTGTTCCACCTGTCAGATTTCACGTCTTTTATCTTTAAAATGATATTGGGACTCCTGTGACTTCTATGTCTTATTGGGGCGGGCAGCCCATGTTATATCGCGCCCCTTCAGGGGTTCACTACTATATATATATATATATATATATATATATATATATATATATATATATATTGCAGTTTCGTTCTACTGAGTTTTTTTTAATGGTTTTGGGGCTTTCGTGAACTTTTAAACAAACTGATAAATCCCTCACAGAAGGAAAGGTAAAACCTTACAAAACTATTTACGCACGAGAAACTAGGCAGACACATATACATCTCGCATACACTGCATATAAATTGATTTCTTTAAAGTTTAATAAAACATACAATTAATGTATAAAATATAACTATACATAGGCACGTATATATCAAGAAAAAATTCTTTACAATATAAACAATTTTCAAAATGTACACTATTCCGACATAAGCACACATTTCTTTATTTAATGATTTGTAGAAGACTAAGGTGTTAGTCTCCTGTCAACACACTGTACTCTGCTTATTTATTCGGTTGAGTCGTAAATAATTTCAGTTTTGGAGAACCAATTGAAATAATCAATATACCATTCTAATTACTAATCATACGTGGAAATTTAGAATACATTTGAAGGGAACTAGCATATCTCAGTTTTTTACGGCAGTACACAGGGATTTAAATGAAAACGTAATAACTCATTGGCGTATACAGCAAGAATAAATCAGGATTACTTTTTAAATCGCTTCGTCTATTCGACGACGCTCACAAATCTTTCCTCCACGGATTATTTCTTTTTCGATCGTTGCCAAACGCCTTGATGGGGAAAGCTTTCTATAATATAAATATAACTCATTCTTACCTCAAAACTTAACATAGTAAAATCTTATCGAATAGCAGTCTTATAAGTGGTATTATGTCATTGCAAATAACTGAAGATCATATAATTTTACATTAATTTTTGAAGAACAGATATGATAAAAAAAAAACAAACAAAATATTTATGACTTCAGGTAATATTTACTATCAACGATTTGTATAAGAATATTTTTTCGTCATGTATCGGAATCTTTACTAAATTAAGTCGATTATTCCATATTTATATTCAAACTCATAAATATTGAAATTACTAAAAGAAACAGTTTAGAAACAAAACATGTTCATGAACTTATCATATTAGGTTTATACGCTAAATATTAGGAAAGTAATATTTTCATATCAATTATTTCTTACCGCTAAGGACATAATATTTGCTTTTCATTAGAGAAAATCTTAGGCTAACTTGCTACACGTTTATTCCTCAGTTATGGTACCCTTACAATCATTCCAATAATATTTCTTAGAAATATCCCGAATATGCTATTTTTTATTTTAAACAAAAAAAAGGAAAAAAGAAAAGTGAATTGCAAAAGATATTTGGAGTGTTACATTATTTAGTTAGATTTTCTCGCCTTTTTATCCCTTGAACATCATTTTATTTGTTTATAATTTTTCCTTTCGATGTCCATGAAGAAATTCTTACAGATATTGATGCATTTGTACTTACAGCAAAATACCAGCATTTATACATACTTTTATGCCCCATGTCGTTGTTGGTAACCCATTCTTTACTATGTTAAAGTCTTACAGGTGTAGAATAATCTAAATGTTCCTCGTCGAAGACCACATCTTATAAAGAGGATGTACTCATATATCAACATCCTACACCTAGAGCAACACTACACAGGCAAATTCTATGCTATCCAGATATCAATTTAGACAACATTACCATGTAAAGGAGGTACTGGAATGAAGAATCTTCGTTGTTTCTTTTCGGTGAATTAATTTCCACGGCCTAAACAATCCGGTTCCTCGTTTAAATAACTTTATCCTTCGTTTTATGAGATACTGTCATGGGAGATCGGGTGTACATTAACATGTCTACAAATGGCAACATTTACTAATAGAATGAGAAAATAAAGAAGGAATGATCAGGTATAAATTTGAACAATATATTCGTCGTCGATGCTGCAAGTAACATAAAGAAGGCGGTCGAGAAAATATTGATGCAAATCTGCCAGTCAGATGCAGACGAGCGGAGTAGATATTCAATGTGAAGGCGTATACATGATGTCAAGAAGAAACAAAATGTCCGGCAGATGGATGTGTACTTGAAACCTAGTTAAATACAATTTGACTAATCCGGTCGGAAGGAGGCGATTTATAGCAACTGATTCGCCTAAGATATTCAGACAATGTAGATTCGCAATTGCGTAGACTTAATACCTGCCAACTGCAATCGGACAATCTCTTATTGATTTTTAAGGAACCCTTTTATGTAAATATCTATTTTGGCCAGTTTAGTGAATGTCTTTTAGCCATACGATTTATCTGTATCATGTAGTTTGATCAGATTAATATATCAATTTTTACATTCGGTAAAAAATGGTTTTAGAGATATTAATAGTGGCCAGTTAGAAAATATAAATCAGGAAATGAATACGCTAAACATTAATATTTTAAGTGTATGTGAGATTATATGGGAAGATAATAGTAATTTCTTCAGTGATTGACGCAGTGTCATATATTCAGGCGGAGAGATGAGAGAAGAGTAAGACAAATACTACACCAAGACATAAGGGATATATGTTTTTGGATACTGTCAGTTATCTGACAGAATTATTGTAGTTAAAACGAAAGGTAATATTTTTCATATAAGCTTTGTAATTGTATATGCAACAAAGGCAGAAAGTACGGAGGAAGAAACTGACAAGTTCATTTCACATTAGACAATGTCACTGCTCAATACATATCATAGGAAATTACAAGCGTCATGGGAAATCTGAATGCAAACGTAGGGAAATAACCTGATGCTAAAATAACTGGCAAATTTGGATTAGGAACCGGTAATGAACGAGGAGAAAAATAGGGCCAATGGAGTACGGTTAACTACGAGTTATTAGTCAAAACTTGGTTTCAATAACACCAAAATGATATGAAGAAGGTCGGGGAAAGAATCAAAGAACCAAACCGACTACATAACGATCCATAACAGATTCTAGAATGCATTATTACATTATATAACATACCTACTTCCGACCACCTTCCAGCTATACGCAACCTTAGACTAATACTCTGCGAGTTGAAGAGGGCTAAGGTAGCATCCAAATTGCTCTATGACAGACTACAAAATGACATGAACTGCAATGAGATGTAAACCGATGGCATTAAAGCAAATAGAATTAATTAAATGGGCGTGAAAGTTGGACACACTAAGAGAATTGTTACTGACATCAGTAAACGAGATCCCCCCCAAGAATACTAGAAAATGAAAAAAGAAGGGAATGACAGATGAAATTCGCGATATTATGAAAAACTAACAGCAAACAATTCCAAGGCATGTTATAGAAGTAAAGACATTATGGAAAGAAATTAGAAAAAAAACTTCAAACATGCAAAGAAGAAATGTGTCAATGAGAAGAGTTCAGAAATAAAAAGATTAACATCAGATATAACACATAAAAGAATAAAAGAAATGGTATCTTAATCGACAGGATAAAATCAAAAGAGGGCACGCTGAAAATAGAGAAAGAAAAAATGTATAAAATATAGAACGGATATACCTGAGAACTCTTTCAACATCGAGAGATGAAAACCTGCTATGCACTAAAATATGGAATGAACGCAAAATTTTAAATCTGAAGTGAAATCTGCAGTGGCCTATTTGAATAGAAATAAAGCAACAGGACCAAATAGAATTATTGTTGAGATGATGTCAGAATTAGAGAATTCCAGTATTAGCAAAATTATAGAAATAATAAATTAAATATATCACAGTTGTGATGTACCAGAAAACATTAACAGATTCCATTCGTCCGTTGCCTAAGGAACAAGTTACAAATGAATGCGAGCTCCATCTGACAATCAGTAAATAACAAAACTAAACATCCGAATTTAGATCAATAAATCGTATATTATAATCAGACGGTAAATAATACAAGGACAGTGTGCTTTAGTCAAAGACATGTTTTTTACGGCTTATCCACCATTTTTGAGTTTAAATAGCCGAAACATTTCAGATTCTATTTTATTATTCTACATTTTTGTAAGTAAATATTGCATTAACAATTTTTGATAATAACAATGATGTTTCCAAATACAAGTCCTAATAATTAACCCAGACAGGTGGGAGGAGATGAATTCTTACTTTTTTCAAAAGTATTTATACATAAGTTAATATAACGAACCCAACGGGAATTGGAACTCGGCTCTCGATTTCTCATTCTGAGTCGCTGTCCTGTACACCATCTGGACATCCACTCTATAGGTACAGAAAGTTAAAGAAGAAAAAGAGGACATTTTCTTTACTAATATTCACATTGTGCAATGCTCAAGAGCCACGCAAGTTAGAGGGTTACTAAAAGGAGGCTGTTTTATAAGCACTGAGAGAAAGAGTTAAGATATATAGTTTATTAGGAAATGAGGGGAAAATAAGCGTTAACCCTAGTATTGAAGAAGTTAACATTGTAGCGGTTGGGAAAACACCCTCTCATGAGTATGTTTCTTAAAACAGCGGTTCGTAGGAAGAAGCTGTCAATATGAAATTTCTTTTTACTACTGGCAAACGAACCGAAGGAGGTTGGTTCAACCCTGTGTATGCGGCTCATAGCTGTGAAGGCTATAACTAGTAGAACTAATGCAGCTCTTCAGAGCATATTCAACTGAGATAGCGACATTTTACATGTGAGAAAGTGTTTGGCTGTTATAGTGTTTGGCTGTGTTGTCCGATTGCACTCACAAGACGCTTTTGAACTCAAGTAAAACTGGGAAGTGATGGTTTGGCAGCTCCAAGGTAACCAGACTAATTTTCGATCTTATCTGGCACATGTAAACCTAGCAAAAGGAGACAAATACTTACTGAACTGGTCCGAAGAACCGCCAATTTTTCCAGAATATTTAGAAATGGATCTCATGAGTACCACTTGATATCTGGGATAATCTCAATAGGCGTTCAAAGTAAGGAGCCTCCTTGAAGGAACACCCATTGATCGCGATAGGCGAACATTCATTAACTGGGGATGATGTAACATTACCTCTTTGCTTTTAGTTATTAAATGCATTAAGCCATTTGCTCCCATTGCATTGTTACTGGTCAAAAGATATGTCAGCTGCCAGGTACATCGACATGTCCTTGTTTCACCTGCATAAATATTAATTAATTATCGGAGTATGCTCTCAGGCACATCGTTATTATAACGCAAAAATAGGGTAGGATTGAAAAGCAAACTTGCATTGATCTCATGAGACTCGGAGGACTAGCCATTCAAAACAAAACTTTATGAAACTCCCAGTAAGGAATGACGTGATAATTGAAAAAAAAAAAAAAAAAACTCCATTGGGAGTTTGTGCAGCAAGCTCACATCCTACACACTGTCAAAGGATTCAGTTTTTCTTGTTATGTTTCCTAAGGGATAAATATTTCCATGCCAGAAAGGATCAATTCTGAAATGTGCGCGATAGTTCTGGACGTTTTATTTTTGAAGAATTATGAGAGTAGCTTCAGGCACGTGAGATCTCAAACTATCCCGTTCAGCTTTGCTACCCCGAAGGACTTGCTATGAAATGGCATACTGGAGGATTCCTTTGGTTTGGAATTCACATTAACACTGTTACAGTGAGTGGACAGAAGTGTCGAAGGGAAGTAAAAAGACAGCGGAGCATATTATAGAGGAGAGTGTGAGGAGGAGTACGAGGAATGTTTTTTGTGAAAACCTGTTGTTTCGAGAATACGTGGGGGCTTATACACGATCTCTGTCAGTTCCTAAACGATAGAGAAGTCTTGACTGTATTTCTCTTCTTCCTAGGTTTTGTTTGAGTGAAGGTTTCGGCAATGCAGTTTTACAATTTTTTACAAAATATCCTTGGTTAAAAGAAAAGCTCAATCAGCGATTGAACATGATTTATGGTCAATCGCTGATTGAGCTTTTCTTTTAACCAAGGATATTTTTGAAAAAAATGGAGAGCTTAAATAAGTATTTTGGCAAATATGAATATTATTAATGTAGATACTTTGATTTTGTTAAATATTACTTTTTATGAAAAAAAACCCTTTTTGTAGCCATAAAATGTTTTAAAAAATTATATGAAAACGAGTAACTCACGATATGAAATTAAAATAAATAAATTAGTAAATTTAATAAATAAACAAAATAAATAATAAATAAACAAAATAAATACATAAAGAAAAAAAAGTAATAGTTATAATAAACTAATCAGTATCCACAAAAACTCTTCGTTTAATGGGCTGAGTATTTCTTCCCTTTGGTCCTAGTAAGATGTTAGAAAATTAACTAGTTTTCAATAATTGAAAACTTCACGTAAACTCAATAATCGAACAAAATTTCCACACTTGATAAATTTCCTCAAGGAAAAAGTATTTCCTCTTGTCTTTCCTTTTATTTATATTGTCTTTACAT
Organism: Acanthosepion pharaonis; assembly: GCA_903632075.3. Lineage (NCBI taxonomy): Eukaryota > Metazoa > Mollusca > Cephalopoda > Sepiida > Sepiidae > Acanthosepion > Acanthosepion pharaonis. The sequence goes on from CAHIKZ030000136.1 coordinate 1,168,012, forward strand.
ATATATTTTATCTATATCTGGATTTATGCACACAAGTTCTCCCATGCATTTATATGGTTTTATATTTGTCTATAATCATAGGAAGACAGAATAATTCCCTAAGTAACAATTCTTAATTATGTAATTTATGTGCTCGATTGTATTTTATTATGATCCGAAGATATCTTTTTCAACCTTCTTTTTTCGAAAAACAATAAATCAGATAAAGTAACTATATACAGATTAATAAATGTAAAGTAATGTATTTGTTCTTCATAAGTGGCAAATAAGAGGTAACGAGAGAGATTAATATAATATTGATCTTCCAAGCTCTTTCTAAACAAATAATTCATTTTTCTCTATTCATACACATTTCACTCTCCCATTTCATATGTGTGTATATGCACAATATTCTCTAGGTTTATCCTAATATATTTACTTAAATGTCCATACGTATATATATATATATATATATATATATATATATATATATATATATATATATATGCACATATTGATGCTGCTGTTTATAATTTGCTGTGATTTGTAAACATTAAGCATATAAATAGCTATATTTCATTCCTTATACAACAATTCCCAATTTCCTAATTGTGACAATGGAACTAAACTAATAACTTTTATTACTTACTATTTACTAAGGTTGCATCGAAAACGATCCCTCATCTCTTTCGTGACTCAAATAGACAATGTCAAAATGGCCCTATCTGACAAAATGGCTTTTATTTGCAGCAGTGTTACTTTCTATTCCCCGATGATGAACTATTCCCTTCCATTATACCAATCAACTGATTGCCATCATGAGTAAACCAAACGACGCCACTTGATGGACCACTCTGCAAAATTAACACTAACTGCAACGTTTCCTGAAAATTATTGGCTTTTCAGATTGAACCAGATAATGGACCTCACGATTATATGAGATGTCATTTTCATTAACACAGAAAAGCAGCCATGAGATCATGAGCAAACATATTAATTCTATTTTGGATTAGAATTCAGACTCCGAATTTCCTACTTAATCGATATATGTCGATATATAGCAATTCTTTACTGCGTATTTCGACTGCATAACGATGTTGATATTCTGAAAGTGTCCTTTATCGATTACAAAATTAATCCCATTAGAATCTTTATTTACATACTGAATTTCGAAGAGAAATTTGATCAAGCATCCACAATAGTTTTTTTCATCTCATGATCAGGTAAAATAATATGGAATTAAATATCACTGGTTCTAATAAAAGTAAAAATTGGTGTGCACATGAAATGTACTGAAATCCATTTTTTCGTTACACATGTATTATTTTTACATATATAATAACAGATTATAAATTAAATTACTATAAAATACATGTCCAATTATATATACATTATCGGAAATATTTTTCACTGTATTATCTAGTACTCATATATACGCAAAGATGATGGTAAATGTTTTTTAAGTGAATTTTTGTGTCAATATTGCTATTACCTCTGCTCTGATGCCTCTGCTATGTGTCTATATATTCTTGTCAAAATCCAAAATATCTGCAACGTTATCAGTACTAGTATGACCTCTCGGCTTCAATCGCATTCCCACAACCGTATCGGTGTTTCCCTGTGAATTTTCTCTAAATATTTCCATAGTAAATGTTATGATGTGCTTTCATCTTTGGTATGTTGATTAAATGAATGTAAGCACTGTAGTAGATTGTCGGCTAGGTATCATTATTTTCCTGCTGAAATTTCTAGGTGTAACGGTAAGCGCTATGCTAATAATTTCTTATCTTTCCCTTTTTGAACTCACTTCCTGCTTCTTGATTTCCTGCCAAGTAAGATCTTCAAAAATGTTTGAATCCTTGTCTTTTATTTCTCTGTCTCTCCTAAAAGTTTTCTCAGAGTTTCTTTCACTCTCAGTAATTTCTTTTATCTTTCCGGTTTTAATGCTTTACTTGGCGTAACAAAATGTTTAAAATGTGAAATAAATGCAGTGTAAAGACACTTAAGTCATACCTCATAACTTCTCCAAATGCAATATATGCAATTAAAATTGCATAGAATAGTTACGATTAATAATACAATATCATAAACGTTTCAGCCTAAATACTTTGAAATATTCATCGCGAATGATTTTCCTTTCACTATTAGCAACATTAGTTCAAAAATCAAATATCCTCTTACAAAATACTCACAGACTACTTAAATGTATATGTTTGAAAACGAACACAAAATTCGTGGAATATTAATATGCCAAATGTTCCCAGATAGTAGGATGAATTATCAAGATTTGTGTTTTTTCCCCATCTTTTTGCTATTATCAAGATGTTTCGGTCTGTATAATTTCCTGACTCCTTCAGGTCTCTGTCGACCGTAGCCTAGAGGAGTAAAGTGTTTGTCAGAAAATTCTTTGACATAGTAATTGGCCAGGTAATACGGATATACTAGTAAGTAAAATCGGGATCAGTAAGAAGTAAACAGCACCAAATGAAACGAAAACCTAGTATTATTTGATAGTAACAAAATATATATACAGTCCGACTGTAAATAATGTAAATACTCACTCCTCCTCCCAGAAATGAAGACAGGAGGTATCAGAGAAAAAAATATATTCTATTAACGAGAAGATGAATAGAAAGGAATATATTAGGGAGCAACAACTACACATGGCAGAATTCTATACAACTACTTTAATCTTTCTATTAACAGGCATAAATATATCCAATTTAAATGTACATTTACACATTGAAAATAATTTTTATCGATTCCATATGCGCATTGAATTAATGCATATTTTATGGAAATACATTTTTCCTTTGTTGTCCTTATATCTTTCATGAATAATCATTAATTTAGCAATATTCACTTCTCATGTTCGTATCCCTTTCAAAGTTAAACTTGGTGCCGGTGATAATGTTTCTTAATTAATACATTACCAATTGATAAATTGTATGTACAATTCATCGTAAAGTATCAAGACAAATTGAAAAAAAGATATTTATTACAAACATGTTAGCGTATATACTCCCGTATACGTCGCACCAGTAGACAGATTGATCCTTAAGTTAATGTTTTAAAAGTGACTATTTGCGGTTGGCTCGCAGATAGGTCACACTATAATCTGGTTAGGTACATGACCCTTTTTTAACGTAAATATAACTAATATTTGATAAATATTGTCAAATATTTATCTTTGTTTCAAAAATTTACTTATATATATTACAGCATAAAAAAGTGATTGTACTTGCGTGATATTTACTTATTGCGTGCGAGGCTGATGATACTCGGTTCAGTGCTAAAATCACTTGAAAATGATAGTCTTTCGTCGTAAATCAGATAATAAATGTTAAATATGAGCAGTGCAGGTCGAGCGCTTTTATTCGATGTGTGACGCGGTGCTGTTGGAAAAGGCGATTGCGTAAAATCGTAATGTCAGGAAAAATTAAGTTTCTCCCTTGCTCTCGCTATTGCCCGAGACCAAGGTACTCGCCTAGACTAACGGTACGCCACAGTATACTTCAGATTCTCTATGATGTCGAGTGGATAGGTCGCATCTCTTATATTTTTCGGAATTTTGGTGAAAAATAGGGAGATTATTCTCAAGTATATACGGTTTATATTACCAATACACGGTAATATATGTTTTTCTTAGCTATCTTTAATGTTATGAATTGTTTTTTTAGGAATTGCTTATTTATATGTCTGCTTTTATTTTTCTAATTAAATTTTGTAACAATCGGATATATTTTAAAGATTTTAACCCAAAGGGCACATAACGAGATTTGGTAATTATGTCAAACGACTAGAATATCTTTATACTTCCAGTCGTTAGAAATCCTACAGGTATGAATAAAAAAGAAAACTAATTAAGTACATGCCAACTGTATGATCATTCCTTCTTGCTGATCTTATCATAATTTACATGCCCATTTTCTAGGACTGTTTGTCCGCACTAGTTGTTAAATCACTGTAACATATTCCTTCTCAGATTTATTTCCTCATATGTCTTGGACTCTACTAAGAAAACATTAGTAAATATCATGTACGTAGCAAAATGTTATTCGCCAAGCCAATTATTCTTAGTCATTAATTATAAATTAAATTTTTGTTTCTAATTAGATTATTTAATTTTACATTTTAACGATATTTAATAATTCACACAGTTTTTGTTAATCTCACAGTGGAACTAAACAACGCATAGAGTGATTTGGTTGTACAGATATACCAGCATGTTATGTCGTCAACAAAATAATCATATTCCACATTAGATAGACATCAGCAACAATATGAACACTACAAATCCTAACTTTACTACTACTACTACTACTACTACTACTACTACAAGTAGCAATAATAATAAATCGTCCGTCTTCTCCATCTTCTGACACGTATAATCATAATAATAAGAAAATGATTGCAAGTACATACATATGGCTTGTCCGTTCCTCCTGCTTAGAGAATAGCAAAAATTTAACTTCTCCCACCAGAATCTTTCTGGATCTGACAGCATTGTCGAAGAAATAACCATATTTTTGCTCAAATATCTGAATGGTTGCAACTATATGGAATTGTTTCTAAAGCTTTCCTGTAATTTTTTCAGCCACATTCTAATTTACAGAATTTTCAATTCGAATGTCACTATCCATTATATAACAGATTCCTTTTTTGATAAGAACAACTTGAAATATCTTCCCGGTATAGTTTTGGTGGTAAATATTAATGTCAAAGCAACAAACTATTTTCTTCTTTCTATGAGAGTTTCTAACCTTTTGTTCCGAGATATCGTATTAAGAAATTTCAATATTTCCTCTAATCAATGAGTACAATAATTCCTATTAGGTAGCTAATTAACTCACAGAAGACTTTGATGTTTTTAATGCATTATTTTCTTAATATTTGTTTTCAAATCTATCTATCTATCTATCTATCTATCTATCTATCTATCTATCTATCTATCTATCTATCTATCTATCTATGAAATGATTTATTTAGCTGCTTTGCCACTGTAGTATGAAACGGCCTTGATTTAAATTACTATTTCTCATATTCTCTTTAAAATCTTGAATAATAATTCTAAAAGAATATCCAATTCAGTTTGTCTACTAATTTCACACACACGAACACACACAAATAAACGCACACATACAAACTCACACATCTCTCGCTCTCTCTCGTCTCTCTCTCTCTCTCTATATATATATATATATATATATATATATATATATATATAGTGAGAGAGAGAGAGAGAGGGAGAGAGAGAGTGAGAACAATTTTAGGAAGGTTTATGATAAAGTAGAAATATCCGTGTTTTATGACTTCATCGGACTAATTTAATGTTTACTTTGACCCATGTACATGAAGTAAAATGGAAATTGAAATTTTTAAGTATGTGTTTTGGTAATTATTATGCCGATTTCATTTACTTTCTTGTTCTTTTTGTTTAATATTTTATGATTTTTTATGAAAATATCCAACATTGTGATGATAGAAGATCTGTCCTTAGTATATACTTGAATAGCACAACCCTTTTTTAAACATATATAGAACATTAAAAAAATACCAGAAATATCATGGCAAAAAAGGAATAAGGTTTTTGTGAGGAATAAATAATAAAATCACCTTCCCATACCAAGAAAAATGACTAAATAAATGATAAGAACTTATCTCAAATTACTGACACAAAAACAATTTTTAACTTCGTTACATAAAAATCGAAAGCAAACAAGGAAAAACTTGTACCAAGAAAAATGACAGTATATGCCCTATCTACATTGTAGGCAATGTAATATATTTTGAACAAAGACATTACTCAAATAAGTAAAATAATAAACAAATTCAGTAAACAAATAATATAAAATTTAAAAAAAATATACGTATTCACGCTTAGCAAAGAAATCAATTTAATAATAGCAGTTAGCGAATGAATGCAGTTAACTTATCAATAATATATAATATGGTAATAGTTAAGAAAAAAAATCCGTACTGAAAACATTAGGATAAGACAGAAACACCTGACTTTGCTAAACATAATAAGAACCCATTGGCCAGCGTATATAAATAGACGTGCTACCACCCAAAGCACATGACCTGAAGATTTCGTTCATACACGATAAAGACTATTACCATACTTTGTTAACTTCAGTGTTCACTATTACTCACACAGACACACACACCCACACACATATGAGAGAGAGGGAGAGTGAGAGAGGGAGAGAAAGAGTGAGAGCACAGTGTTTTCTGTCAGTGAAAACATTGCTTGAGTTAAATGAAAAATGACATGATATATTAAATAACACACACTTCATTTCTTCCATGTATTAGGTTTGATTGAAAATTTTCAATATAATAAACTTTTCTGATCTTGAGATTTTTATGCCTATACTCCATTTACTCCTTCCCATATCATTTCTGTGTTTCAACCTTATTTGCAATCAAATTCACACAATGCAAGGCTAAGACACAAATGGTAACATAGTGGGAAAGAATTAGAAAACTGAAACCTCATTAAAGAGCGAGAAAAATTGAAGATATTAGATGAATTAAACTTTAAATTATTGAAGATCAAATTTGGATGTAATTCATAGATCTAGAATTGAGAGAAATTAAATTGTTAGCATAGAAATTACAGTTGCATATAACCAATTTAATTTTAAATAGTTAAGACCTTGTTGATAATCTAGTACTACGATTAAATTTATAGGACTATGTACCATAGCAAAAAGTTTATCTGGACAATTACCGTGAAGGTACAGTGTGACCCGGATATAAGAAACCCGGATATAAGAGAGATTTTCTTTGGTCCCAAATTAGAGCCTGTGTTACCTAAACAAAATAGACCAAACCCGGATATAAGATAATCCCGGATATAAGAGACTTCTTCTCCGGTCCCGACAACTCTCTTATATCCAGGTTACACTGTATTTATAAAAATGTTACAGGGAAACAACATTTACGGCGATGGGAAATTGACTGAAGCCGAGACTCCAGATCGGGATCAATATTACTGATTTTCATTTGGATTTTATCAAGAATATGTAGATATATAGCAAGAGTACCAGATAATATGTGTCAACAATATTCAATGACTGCACAAAAGATTTTATAAATATGTAAGATAATTATCGGGAGGAAAATCGTTTAGCACGACTCAGTGAACCAAGCTTTTTAGAAACAGACATAACAAAAAATTCACTCTAATATTTCCACGTCGTGTCAGCCGTGAATGTTAGCCCGAGAAGATGCCACGCCTAAGTTCCCCTGGAGGTTAGCAGCAACCATGCAGAAAAAAGAGTCTCTCAAATGATTAATGAAGAGCTGCATTGTTTTGGAGGTGTCAATAATAACATGACGTTATATGCCTGATTTAACAAGAGACTTTAGGTCATTCTTTAGGTCAGCTGCTAATTTGTCCTCATCGACCTGATCAGACAACATGAAGACAGGAGTAAATGGTTATATCATCGGCATACATATTCAGTTGAGAGCTGATACCATCAGGATGAAAATTAAAAATAAATTAAGACCAAGGATAGAGCCCTGTGGGACACGTGCATTAATATAAAAGGATCTAGAAGAGTGGCCGTTCAGGACAATTTCCATTTCGCGATTTGATATGAAAGACTGAATTAGTTCAAAAACTGGTCCGTAGACACCATGACCTTACAACTTGGGAAAAAGGCAGGTATGCCAAATCTTGTCGGACGCTTTTGAGATGTCCAAAGCAAGGGCCGGGGCCTCACCATTCTTATCTAAACTTTAGAGACTCTTTCAGCAATAATATTTAATACACCAGGAGTTGACCCATGGAGACGAAAGCCAAGAAGATCTTGCGATGTGAGACGCTTAACCAATTCATTGTTGATTATTACCTCTAGCAGTTTACCAAAAATAGTTTATTTATTCGGCAATATTACTTTAAGAAATGAATTATTCCACATTCTAATTTAAGATGTGGTTATAAATTTTACGTTTCCCTATCTTTCCATTAAAGCAAAATAAATTTAATGCATGATAATATTTCTTATATGATACTCCCATTATCTTTTGGTAGTCATTAAATAATAGGGCCTTGTGACACTTTCGAATTTATGCCTGGTGTACTAGCATCGTGCGGTAAGGAACAACGGTATATATATATATATATATATATATATATATATATATATGGTTGGAACTGTGTAGCGAAAAAAAAACATATTTTAAATCAATTAATTTATAATATTAATGCTCTGTAAATTTACATTGAGCACTATTTTGTAAAAATAAAAATATCTATAAGAACACCGGATTTTATATCTTACTGTTCTTTCTTTTTATTTATATATATATATATATATATATATATATATATGTGTGTGTGTGTGTGTGTGTGTGTGTGTGTGTGTGTGTGTGTGTGTGTGTGTGTGTGTGTTATCCCGAGAATACTCCACTTAATTCTCTTTTCAGAATTGTTTGGGATTCTCTATGATTATTTGCTTATTTCCCAGTAGTTTTGTGACAGTCAGTCATAGTGATTTCCGTTTGACCTTATGTGTATACGTTTATTTTTTTTCTTTATAGTTGAAGTTAAATAGTTTTCGTTGTCTCGTTCATCAATTATAATTTTAAAGGATATTTATATCCTGATAACCTCATGATTATATTAATGCGAATATATTTGAAGCAGTCAGTATATTATATATTTGTTTTTGATTATGTTTTGAAAAAAAAAGAATCAAAATCAAATAAATATTAAACATGACTTTTGGTGGACAGCAAAAAAGGAAGGTGAGACTTTTTAAAAAGAATGACTTGTTTTAATTTATGCATTTATACACCCAGACTTTCCACAAATTTATTTCAAAATACATACGTGATTAACATTTATTCTTCAAATTTCAAATAAATTGGAATTATCTACAGGGAATATACTCGGCACAATATAAATTTGCAATTTTGCCTATATATATATATATATATATATATATATATATATATATATATATATATATAATAATATATATAATATATATACAATCTGAAGGGATACTAAAATATTTCGGTCTGACCAAAAATGCTTTTTAAATATCTATGATGCTTGATCCTCTGATCTGGTTTGTGGTAGTGTGTCGAACGGTAATTGTTTCGCATAACTTTACACGTAACTGTATACGCTTTTCCTCATTTGTGTGTCATAATAAACAATATTTACAAAAATATATTACAAGTATCAACCTTAATATTCATATCGCATCAGGAAAAATAAAGAATTAAGAATAAATGAAAATTCCTCGAAGTACAAAATTGAATGTAAAATCGCGCAGGATATGAGAATGATTTTCGCAGATATGATATTCAAAAACTGAATCGAAGATAAGGAACATGAATATTTTGAACGTGTAGAGAAAAGAGAAATTAACTTCACTACAGGGCTATGTGAACCTTGATTCTGATAGAAAGAAAGAAAAAAAATTTGGAGTTAAAGTGTTAATTGAACATAAAATAAACATTTAAATGGAAATATAAGTGTAAAATTAAAAAGAGAATAACAATCGAAATTGGGAGAAATATGAAGCAAAAGTTACCTGAAAATGACTGATGAAAAAGAATAAAGTATTTCAAAAGTAAATGAATAAAAAAAATGCTTATAACAATGATATCGGGAAAAACACGGCCAACATATGCAAGTGAAAGTTCAATATGTTAACGTCATTTTACGTATAGATATATATTTTTTTTAATATCGATTCCTTAAAGTCTTTCTACATGGGTAGAATAAAGTCGTTGATTTCAGAATATTACCCATGTAGCCGATTCAAGATTAGCAAAAATATCGTATCCAACTTCATTTTAAAATGTATTCAGTTATAAAAGTATAAAAAAATATAAATCAGTGAAGAAGTGGAGGCAAATATATAAAAAAAATATAAGTATCAAAATAGCAAACTAGTTAAGTGCTAATCTTTGTAAGTGTCGTGATTGTAACGCCCGATGGCATTCAGTGGAACCACGTTCTTTGCCTGTGTGAGTCACGAAATTTGAACGGTTAACTTTTGAAAGGCGGTAATTCACGATAAGTTCTCTTCAAAAATTCCGATCGCATTCCGTCGTTTGATTAAGCGCTAGTTCATAGTTTCCCCACCCACTTTTACTCACTTTTATGCCGACAGAAATGTGACTTTCAATATTCAATCCCCACTTGCATCGCCGGAGGAGAGGGGTGTTAAAAATAAAATAGACAACAACATCTAGGTAATATTACAGGTAGAGAAAAAGACCCAAATTAAGCTCGTATCTCACTGAGAATTTTCTAAGGTATATATCACGAATGTCGGTTTCTTTTTTTGAACTACTTTTCGCATATCTAATAATTACCATGCTTATCTCAGCAGCTAATATATATCTTTCTTTTAGAAATATGTTCATATGTTATGCTATTTACTTATTTTATTTCTCACTCAACCATTCTAATATTTTAAAAGAAGTTGTACGACAATTATTATCTCAGTATTAAGTCATTTTCACTTCAACAATTATTGATTAAAGTGAGATTTTCTTATTATCGATATTTTTAGAGCGCCTTAAATTAAAATCTAATATTGATTTTTCGTCAAATATATTCAAGGGATAATTCGAAAACACACAATTTGTAAAGGAACTTAAAGCTTTTTCCACAGAATCCATTATATTAATTATGATAATTATCATTTTCCGAAATCGTGTTGGTATTTATTAAGTTTAAATTAGTTTCATATAGGGTCACAGAGCTAGGTATCATTGTAGAGTGAACTCTAAACTCAGGGGTAGAAGAAATAATAAACCTCGTTATACATTACCAAAAATTGTTCTTTTAAAAAAAAAACTGTATTTAGATATTCTTTTACACGAGTGTGTTTTATGTTTGGCTGATAAATATATTGATATTAATTTTAAGTTCATTAATTGTTTATTCTTGATTCATAAAAGGATTTTGTAGAATCACACGATAGTGCGCCTGCGTGCAACAGTTATTAATGTTTCCGTAAAACAATCTATTCAACAAAATTTTATTCCTGTATATCACGCCACATAACCCATTAGGTTCGAATAGGGGAACTACATATGTTAGGGAACTGCAAATGTTTCTAAAGGAATATAACTTCACAAATTTTATTCACCGTCAGGGTGCTTTTGAATTCACCTAGAGTCTAGCTTGTTGGTGTTTATTAACACTTTTCCGATATTTAAAGCTTCATATTCTGTGTTTACATTTATTTCTTTAAACACATACACACTCATCTCTCTCTCTCTCTCTCTCTCTCTCTCTCTCTCTCTCTCTATCTATCTATCTATCTATCTATCTGTGAATGTTTGTCTGTGTTTGTGAACGTGTGGTTGCTGTGTGTTTGTGCATGTTTAATATGTGTTCGCGCCTGTTGTGTGAATGTTAATTTTACATGGGTTTTTTCGTTCATAGCATTTTTAAATGTAACAAACATAACATGCAGTTATTTATTGGTTGAATGTTCTCATAGTGTAACGGATTATATATATACATATATATATATATATATATATATATATATATATATATATATATATATATATATATATATATATATATGTATGTATGTATGTGTGTAATTATATCCATACCTGAATTATGGGTAATTGTAAAGAAGCGCATTCTGTTGAATAAGAAATATTTATTAAAAATTTATTAAAATTTTAAGTAACAAGATATAATTAAAGTAATTTCATAATTATTCAAATCCTGATTCATGAATCGCAGCCTGTTTTAATGAACCTATCAGATAAGCTTATCTTTCCTTTTCTAGCGCTATTATCAAGACAGAATAAGACGATCAAAGGTAATTTCTTAGAAATATCTCTCCATTGGCCTATAACATGAATATTTAATTTCAACATTGTTTAGGATTAAAGTAGTTTTACATTTTATTTATGCTGAATGTTAAATAATTTGTATTTTCGTTCATTATATTTAATTAATTCTGCATTATTTTTTAAAAATAATTCTCTTAATTTCGCCGTATCTTGTTCCAGAATTCTCCGATTTTCTTCCGTTATGGTAGTTACTTTTGATTTATTTTAGATTTCTATATGTTCCCCATTTTCACTATAAAATTTCCTTAAATCACAGTTTTCTTTTCTCACTCACGCCTTTGATGAAGATTAATGTTAATCGCATGTTTGAACTCTACACAATGAATTTTGGCTAATTTCTCAAAAGCCGTAACATTTGCAAATGTATATATTAGAATAGAGTTAAATAATTATAGTAGATATAAAATATCTATTCTTTTTAAGGACAGATTTTTAAAAGAAGAATTGCTTCGCAAATATACCAAATATATAAAAAGATGTTTAAAATGAGAGCTAATGCACAATAATTGCATGACAAATGTGCATTCATAAAAATGAATATTTCGATTTATAATATTTGTTTTCATTCGTAAAAAGGAAGTAAAAGTGATTATCTTCTTTCAAAAACCCTTCACTTCAGAAATCTGAAGGATTCTACAGGAGCTATACAGGGATCCCTTAAAAACAACCCTGTCTCTCTGGGAATTAATTAACAGCAACAAAAATAAAAGCTTCTGCGAGGGAGAAAAATTATATTACGAATTCCTGTCAACATCAACAAAAGGAACCGATGGAATCCTGTAGCTACCGCTGATGACAGTCATTCCAAGAAAATCAAATCACTTATGCCTCACGCGCCTATAACTTGCCACTGGAGAATGTGCAACAGATTTAGAAATATTCATCTACCTGAGGTCCAGAGAAAGAAACAACCATATATATATATATATATATATATATATATATATATATATATATATGGGGGGTGTTTGTGTCAAAAGAAGGTTATATTTGGGGTAGGAGTAGAACTAGCGCTAAAATATGTAAATTTTAACAATCAAATGTTTCACTTCCGAAAAACTCTCTTTTACAGAGAGAATTGTTCACCATCAATAAATTCGGTATCATATACGCATTTTTCTGAGCAATCAATATTCGCATTAAAAAAATTTGGCGCATCCGCAAAAAGAATAAATCTTAAGTTGAATAATGTAAGAGAGTCTGAATCCCAACGCAGAATGACCTACTCACAAATAAAAGAGATTCGTGAGCAAAGGCAGGTGCCATATATTCATCGAAGCGTTTAAATCTATTTTCAATAAGGATCTTCTCACTAATATGGCGGAAAACTCGATATAGATGGAATATAAGCAAAGAGAATATTCCGAACTCGAACAAACATTTTTCAAAATATGTCAGTATTGTTAATCAGGTAACACTTGCGGCTTTACAAATATTCTTCGCTTCCTCAGTATTTCTATAATAATAATAATAATAATAATAATAATAATAATAATAATAAAAATAATAATAAATACCTTTAATTATATGAGACGATCGTCATTCGAATATGGAATTCAGCGTGGAACACAAGGTTTCTTCAGCATGATTCCGAATGAATTTATGAGTTACTGATTTATAAAAATATGCATTGTACTTGGTGGTTATTGCGGATAAAAAGCCTTTCTATGAACCGGAATGTCAGAAAACCATAGACAATCAAACAACAATTGAAAGTATTGCTTAATTTGTGTTTGCGTATTTTTCAGGTATATTTCATATTAAAAACCTGTATGCCGCATATGATAACATAAGTTTAGACATACAAGAGAAAGTATTTCACACCAGTCAAAAAGTATCATATTACCGCGTCCACTAATACTGCCATCTTCCGAATATTTGTTATTGTTGTGGATTTCATAGTGGAGTACCGACCATATAAAAATGGTTGGTACCGGGAAGAGAGGAAGGAGTCAAGAGATTCAACCAGAGACTCTGCCCGACTGCGACTCAGTCAACATATTCTCCAGGAACGGTCTTACCAGGAACATACAAAAGACTATATGTAAATATTGTGTACACTTTCTTGTTTCAATACATTTTGCTCTAAGTACATTTTGTGTTGCATTATTATTCCATGTATTAGTCAAGTTTCAACAGTTATCTATAATGTCGTTCCTTCATTCTTAGTTTAAACTAGCAGTAGAGCCCGGCGTTGCCCAGGGAAGTAACAGTAAGAGACAGATCAAGAATCGACCATTGTAAAGACTGAAAAATAAAATTGACAGATTATTGTTTAAGGTTGCCTGACACGCATGTCTTAATTAGTTTTTTGTTTTGTTTTGTTTTTTGTTTTTTTTACAAAGTGGTCAAACTCAAACAAAAACATTGTTTTCAATCATTATGAGTCTCTACCAATTGAATAGAATTTTATTATAAACAATTTGTCTTGTAAATGGAATTTTTAAAGCATTCTGAATGTAAAAATAAAGAAAAAGTGTGCAAGACAATAAGAAACACTACCTGCCCCCAAAAAGTGAAGTTTTGTTGAAATCGGTTGAAAAATGTAGGAAATCCGATATAAACGAACACACACACACACGCACACGCACACACACACACACACACACAACCTGGGTTTTATCATAAGTATAACCCGATGTGAGTTGTCCCCCTTTTATCAATGCCTTTTAATTGTGTTTTCAAATTGATTTCGTGCAAAAAAAATTGTGTTTTTCCGAAGTTGGCGAATAAAGTAAGCCAAGTACGTGCACGTGGGCAACAATAAACGCAAAAGTGTGAAAGCACGCCCGAGTCACGCAGTAGAGATGGTTGACCTTGAGTGACGTTCCACTCTCTATTAAAAAAATCGGCCAGCCTAAGAGGAAATCACGGTAGATATCGCTGTCATTAAAGTAGGGGAAAGATCGGTAATAGTGACCGTGCCCCCTTAACATAAACCTTAGGTGAAAGAAGAGAGAGTGACAATACCCTCTCTTTCTTAGCGAATATTGCGTATCCTGTTGCGTTAGTGCGTTTATGGAGGCCGTCCGTAAGGGGAGGAGGGGGATAAGCTTGGCGCCCGAAAAGGCCCCCACGTGTGGACAATTATTGAAGTTGAAAAAGTCAATTATGAGTCGAGGTTCCTCGGAGGAAACGACGAAAATTCTCGTAAACTCCTAAGCAAGACACATAGCCCCCCCCTCGTAAAAGACTCACTTGCATGAACAAAAAAAAAAAAAAGAAAGAAAAAGGAATCAAGCAGAAATGTCGGGTACAAGGTAAGTACTGTGTTCTTTCCTTAATAATTATCATCTTCGAAATATTGTTATTTGTTTATCAGATTTCTTACGTCGGCATTTTTAAATTATTTCTTAATACTTTCTTTTAAATATTGAATTAATTTCAAATAGAACCAATTCCTTATAGATGCCTTGTACCAAATTGCAAAGGGAATTATAAAAACGGCCCTAAAGTACGTGGAAATATCTTTCCTTAAAGATAAAGAATTATCCGATGTTTGGATTCGTACAATCAGTAGAGATCGTTAGATTATTGTTTAAGGTTGACGCATGTCTTAATTAGTTTTTTTTTTGTGTGTGTTTTTTTTTTTACGAATTGGTCAAACCCAAACTCAAACAAAAACATTGTTTTCAATCGTTATGAGTCTCCCGATTGAATAGAATTTTATTATAAACAATTGTCTTGTAAATGGAATTTTTAAAGCATTCTGAATGTAAAATAAAGAAAAAGTGTGCAAGACAATAAGAAACACTACCTGCCAAAAATAAGTGAAGTTTTGTTGAAATCGGCTGAAAAATGTAAGAAATCCGATCCCATATATAAACGAACATACACACACACACACAAACAACCTGGGTTTTAACCCGATGTGAGTTGTCCCCCTTTCATTAATGCCTCTTAATCGTGTTTTCAAATTGATTTCGTGCAAAAACAATTTTGTTTTTCCAATTTTTGGCGCTGTTAGAACCACCGCAAGGTAATTTTATGTAGTCCTTTGAAATTTTGTTGAAATCGGTTGAAAAATGTAGGAAATCCGATCCAATATATAAACGTTACAGACACAAACACACACACACACACACACACACACACACACACACACACACATACACACACATACACACACAATCTGCGTTTTATAATAAGTAAGATGTCTAATATTTTGCTTTTATATGCTAGTCATAGTACATTTTTTTCTATGCTTGGTGTTACTATTTCTAATCTTCGCCGATTTGATCGGTAATTCTCCTGCTTTTATATTTTATTCAATATGAGAAATACAAAGATAAACTAAATTTGATTTTACCTAGAACTAAAATATACGCAGTGTATGTCGTTCTAGTAATCAATATTATATAAGATTTAGCACTTGGTAGCTGATTTATATTATTGACATGTATATTGTGCCATATTTTTCAAGGCGATATTTTTGTAAACTTGAAAGCTAATTAGGTATAAGATATACTTAACAACCGTAAATCTTCTGCTTATTTATTTAATTCAGGAAGAATACTGAAATGTGGAAATAGCTTCTTCCCAGTTGGTATTTTCTCTTAATCTTCAACATCCACTATAAACTCCGATATTAGTTATGAAACTTAAAATAAATTTCTAAAATATCCGGTATTAATTACGTCCATTGTCAAAATGGGACAGTGCGTATTAATGTGTTCATTAACACATGGTTATGATATATTTAATATGACTTAATTTAGCAGTTAACTTTTTAGTTTTATTTTGAAATGTCATCATATCATGCTGCTAATGAGAAAGGCGAGGTGATTTAATAAAAGATTAAACATTATGCTAAAGATTTGCATTCCACAGATTGGTTTCAGTAAGGTTAATGGTGATGCTAATATTTGATGTATTGGCAGATATATGTAACGTTGTTTAAAGTAACACATTCCCGTGATTCTTGGACATCCCTGTGTTTACAGCGTATAATCATCAATCAATTTATCATTAACGGTAATAAATTTAACTATAAAAGTTTCCAGAATAATACCCGCCCTATCTGTATTGCTTGATTCCCCCTCTAGTATGTCAGAGTCTTGTTTGATCAAATCGTTTAAGAGCGTACCACGTTTTTACGTAATGATATAAATGGCGTTGCCATCGTCGTATTGCTGAATATATTTATTCCAAATCCAACGTTCATATATATATATTTTTAGTGTTTTAACACGGTTTACTATTTACTCAGTCATCATAGAAAATGGCTACATTCATTTATCTTTGGCACGATTTAAATAGTTTATTTTCTTCTCATGTTTCATTTATGTATTGGCTGTTTATGCCTCAACCTTTGTCATTTTATCTATTTTGTTGGGGTTGCTTACTTTTGAGATTACTCTTCATTTGATCTGTTGTTAATTATGCACTACTCCACTGACAGTCCAATCGGCACATTCACCAATACCGGTAAATATTTGCCTTCCTTTATATCCATTAAAGCCATTGATATTAAATACTCACAAGATACACGTGGTCTGTCCGAAAAATAGACAGCTGTATTAAATAGTTTGAGAACCAATTGAATAACTTTGTTGCATCTTGATAACCAATCGGAGAGAAACGTATTACACACGCTTGACCATAATCTCATGGGATTATTCAGGGAGCATGACTACAACGAGGAGAAAACTAAAACGTAAATACTCTGAATCAGAAGATAATTCTGGGTAGAGTGAAATATATTCTATTAAGTACTGTCATTCAAGAAGATATAAGATACGAATATATTATAATGTTAAAGAAATTGAAGGTACATCGGTTATTTTTTATAAACAGTGATAACTTACTTTCTATTAAATTACAAATACGGTTCAGTGATATTAAATTAACACTAGAACACACAGACACACATACACACACAGATATATATATATATATATTTATGCATGTTTCATTAAATAATATAGACAAGTGTTGTCTATTTATTTTATGTAAATTCTTTTCATATCGTCTGATATACTTAATAACAATATCATTAAACAAAGTAAGAAAATCACAATATTGATACATAGGTTTTACTCCTATCTAAGCTATCCCTTCCTTGACATTGAAAAACACAAAGAAAGAAAATCACAATATTGATACATATGTTTTACTCCTATCTAAGCTTTCGGCTTACATAATACATTATCAAAGATGACGATTATATTGCAATATAATAAGCAATACACAGACAAAACAGTGACGATAGTATTTACATGGAATATTTCCAAACAACGGCTAACTCGTGCATATAAGACGCTGGAAGCGAAAATCGCACCGCAGTCCATGACGTCACACATGACCACGCGAGAGTGAAAACAGGAAGTATTAAATATGGGAAGCCGTTGGTATAAACCAATGGTTTATGTTACTAATTATAGTTGAACACCGTTAACAGCAACAAACAAGACATCTACGAGAAAATAAAGGATGTAACTACCCCGGAACAACTGGAGGAAATTATGCATAAACTCACGGAAATTACCAACAAATCTGAAGCTCAACAGCGATTTAAAATGATAAAAAACAACTGAATACCTTATACAATGGTAATATTACACTTCCTAACAAAATTGATAAATTCATTAACCTTTTCAACAATGAACAAGTACCTAAAAGAATTACTTAACCTTGGACCTAACTGCCATATATACCGTAAGTACAATCCAATCGACTTGTAAAAAAAATAGAAATTGAGACGCTATACCCAAACATTGTTAAACTCAAGGATGAACAACTAATAGAAACTACAACAGAATCGAAAGACTTATTTAAGGCCGAGACATTCAAGGATCGGCATGATAAAAGCAGAAACTCATCAAAAATAACTATCTAAGCGACTAAAAATTGCCGCGTAAGAACTACGCAACTACCCTGACATAATTGTAAAAAAAAAACTTAAAAGACCAACATTTTCGTCATCCTAAACAAATTGGTTTGCAACAAAAAATTGACCGCATACTCCATGATCACATAAAATTTGAAAAACTCAACATGAACCCAACCAACCAACTAAAATCAAAGCTTAATTAACTCATTAATGCTGAATAAAATTCTTTAAAACTCCCTAAAATTGTTGGCGTTTATAGACCTGGTTACATATATGGTACTATAAAAACACATAAACCTAACTATCCTCTCCGTCCTATCATATCGCATATACCAACACCTGTATATCAGCTAACAAAATGCATTAACCACCTCATTACTCCCTACCTTCCTAGTAAATATAGTGTTAAGTCAACAGTAGAAGTAATCCAAATCCTAAAAAGTGAAAAACCCAACAATGAAATCATAGCTTCACTTGATGATGAAAACATATTTATCAATGTCCCTGTTATTGAAACTATTGACATAATTATAAGAAATATATACAGTAACTCATCTTTACCACCAACTAAAATTAATCCCAATATATTACGGAACTACTATTAGCTTGTAGTACTGAAGTCCCTTTCTTAGATAATAATAATAATAATAATAATAATAATAATAATAATAATAATAATAATATATATATATATATGTAAGCAAATGTAAATGGATATAAATCCGACAGAATGAAGAAATTTGGAAAAAACAAACAAAAATCCTTAAATGCAATTATGTTGTTTAAAATGAATGAAATGTCGACGTCTGACGTTTCGGTTTAATAAACCTTTTTCAAGACAATATTCATTAAAATACAATTCAGTTCAATTTGACAAAGACGATCGAATTTCCGAGGCGAATATCTCGTTTATGTTCGAAAACACGAGATTTTACGGACCTACATGTTTCACCCACATATTTTAGGTCACAAAATATGTGGGTGAAACATGTAGGTCCGTAAAATCTCGTGTTTTCGAACATAAACGAGATATTTCCCTCGGAAATTTTTAAAATGCTTTTAGTTGTACACACAACTAAAGCAGATCATAATTTCGATTTCGATTCCGTGAAGGTATTAAAATATTTTCATAATAAAAATCTCAGGAGGATTTATGAAGCAGGTATAATATCTATCTCACGCACGGTGAATACTAGACCTGGTTTCTTTAATATTTCCCCTTTTTTAGCGAGATTAATGCTCGACAAGCATACACATAAAAATTTTAGATCCTAATAGAATTCTTTTCATTTTCTTTTTCATTTCAAAATAATCAAAATTTTTAGGAATACGTTTTGAAAGCGTCACCCATGTGACGACAACGTGACCTTGTTAAACGGAAAGCTGATCATTTTAAAAAATTTTCACTTATCTGTTTTGGATAAGACTTGTTTTTTATGTCCATCGTCTTTGTCAAATTGAACTGAATTGTATTTTAATGAATATTGTCTTGAAAAAGGTTTATTAAACCGAAACGTCAGACGTCGACATTTCATTCATTTTAAACAACATAATTGCATTTAAGGATTTTTGTTTGTTTTTTCCAAATTTCTTTCTTCATATATATATATATATATATATATATATATATATTTATATACAACGTGATGCTGTCTCCGTGGGTTCAGTACTGGGTGCAAACATTTAGCAATATCAACCCTCGAAAATAAGATATTTACAGATTTAAAAAAACATCCATCTACCTAAGATATGTTGATGATATCCTTATGTTAGTTAAAATACAGATGAAATATTTCAACTTCAAAAACGTTTCCAAAATAATTATGTCCTTAAATTCACGTATGAACTCAATACTAATAATAAAATTCCCTTCCTTGACATATTGAAAAACACAAATAATAACACATTTAATATTTTGCCATACAAAAAACTACCAGCATAAATTCATGTACACTTAACTAAAAGACCGAATGCCCATATTATTACAAAATAGCAATTATAAAAAAATCTAATACATCGTGCAGAAACTAATTTATCCACAAAACATATTTTTTACAGTGAACTAAAGAATATAAAACAAAGACTTATTAATAATAGCTTTCCAAACTATATAGTTGATGAACAAATAAGATACTTTCTTAGAAATCTCAATACTAATACTGTATCTACTAATCTCCTATATCGTAATGAAATGCATACTAATTGTAAACAAAATGAAAATATACTAAAAAAATAGTAAATACTAATATATGTACAACAGATCCTAGCAAAAAAATTAAGTTCATGATATACTACACTAAATCTATTATGTCTAACTCAATTATTCGCAATGATTCTTCTCCGCCGGTTAGCGATTTGCAAAAAAACAACATAGTTTACAAATTCACGTGCCCTTTGAGAGATTGTATCTCCAACGAATTAAATGATATTCAAGTTGGCCACACCACAAACTCGCTTTCACAACGCTTGACACTACATTTGAATGATAACTCTAACATTTTTAGACATTAAAAACAACATACCTGGCTGCATACGCAATTCCAGAAAATCCTCGTTGAAAACACAATATACTTAAACATGAAAACAATAAACAAAAACGAAAAATTTTTGAAGCCATATACATAAAACAGTTGAAACCTAACCGGAACAAAATAAACTATGAAATCTACACAAATATTAATTAATCTTAAATGCCTATAATTGGTCACAGAAGCCATTGATTTATGTCAACGGCTTCAAATACTTTATACTTCTCGAATTCACTCTCGCGTGGTCATGTGTGACGTCATGAGTTGTGGTGCGATTTTCGCTTCCAGCGTCTTATATGCACGAGTTTGTCATTGCTTGGAAACCGTCCATGTAAACAGAAACAGACTATCATCACTGTTTCATCCGTGTATTGCTTATTATAATGTAATGTAATTGTCATCTTTGATAATGGCTTATGTAAGCCGGAAGCTTACATAGGATTAAAAAAAATATGTATCAATATTGTGATTCTCTCTTCGTTTAATGATAATGTTATTAAGCTTATCAGACGGTATAACAAGAATTTACATGAAATAAATAGACAACACATGTCTACATTATTTAATGAACCATGCATCAAAAAAAAAATGGTGCCTAAATACACACACACACACACACAATATATATATATATATATATATATATATATATATATATATATATATATATATATATATTGTGTATTTAGGCACCATTCATAGCAACCTTGCATGTAATTATGTACATTTAATTCTCCGAGCCGCACGAGAAATCATTTTTAATTTTGAAATTTGCTCAGTATTTGAACTGAAATATATGGCTCTCTAATAGGTAGTTGCATACGCCGCAATGTGGTCGGTTGCATTTTGTTCACCTGATGGTCTGTAATTGTGTTCTGCAGTTTTGCAATAGTCAGTGTCTTTTTTAGGGATTTAGGTTGAAGCTTATTTTTTATGATTGTATATTTTTTCATTTATTTTCCTTTAGTATGATTGGTAGATTTAGTGTGTAGAATCTGAGTTTTGGATTGAACGTTGAGATATAAGAGATGACATTTTTTTTTCATTTTGTTTCTCGGTGTGTGTGCATTTTAATTTTTTTTGATTTTTCAATACTATTGTCAACTAAATTTTGTCGGTATATTTTCTTGAAAGTATTTTCATCTCTTCTAATCTGTAGTCTCTTGTGGTTGTGTTTGAGACTATTGTATATATCCGCCTGATCTTATGAACTGAATCAGTTAATCTCATAAGGGTAAGATACAAAATAGAAATTGTTAAATATAACTCAAGTATTTTCAAATTTTATTCTATGACGAAATGTATTGTTATTTTCACTAAAGAAATGTGAAAATGAATTTAATTCTTTTATTCAATTTTCTTAAAATTTGTAGTACTTCTAGGCTTATATCCAAACATGAAATCATGCATGGTATAATTAACACGTATCCTAATAGCCATATTTAATTATATACTCATGATTGGGATACAATCAGCAATAATATCATATTGATCTATGTGTATGAACTTCTGTATATCGAAGTCACCCTGTCCGATATTTCGACTATCAGGCAATCATCGATATCAATGTACAAATTATAATCATATCACGAAAATTTGATTCCTTTTAATAATATACCGACGTGCCTTCATTTCCATTCGACTCGTTGCGAAAAATAGTCCATATCCTCAAAAAGGTCAATCACAGTGATGTTGAATACAAATCGTGAGACAGAAAAGGCCGCTTAATAATGGAGCCTATATTCTGTAAGTTTCTGAAGAATGCACGTTGATCTTGAAATTCTCAATCAAGAAATCTAAAAGACCATCAAAATCTGTTGATGATATCGATTTGCGAAGACTTTCCTATTGAAGATTGGCACAAAGCCAGACGACGTTGATTTCAGAATAGAATTTCACTGCAATATCCGGTTTGTCTGGTTTGCCACTACCCACCATCCACTATTCATATCCAGGTCCCCATTAACAGAAATGTATTTACAATCTTGCTACGTAATTAATTTTGGCCTTAACATACCGAGATGAGCGATGTGTACTGAAGATTAATTGCATCTATATATTTAGTCATTGTTGTCTTCATATGTATTTGAGTTGATGTACGTATATAATATTAAATATATAACAAGAAATGGAAATAAATACAAAAAATAAAAATAATATAGATCATAGGTATTTAACATAATCATAAATATACTGAAACCAAATTATCAATGCATTTACGGTTAAGAGATAAGAATATATATATATATATATATATATATATATATATATATATATATAGAGAGAGAGAGAGAGAGAGAGTGAGGGTGAGGGAGGGAGGGAGAGAGAGAGAAAGATGTATTGTAAAGTGTAAATAAGTTTTTGTGTGGCGCTTGAAATAGATATTAATAAATACATATATACCTACGTTGGATGTGCGACTCGGATTTTGTTGTTAACCCAAGTCATCTGGCACGAGAAATAGTTTATTGCTTATTAAAAAAAACAAATGATACAGATGCTCATGTTATCACCGCTGATTGATAGTTTAAAATTAAAATAGCACACAAATAGTACTCAGTAAGTACCGGTGTTTAAGGGCAGAAAATGAGGTGTAGACATGAGTCAATAATAGGAAGAAAGAGAAAAAAAGGGAAATTGAAGCAGTCTTAAAACCTAAAATTTGAACGCTGGGCGCTGTTTGTAAAAGACATTTGACTGAAAACGGGTTGACTGGCCGGTAATCTGTGTATGACCCGAAAAAATGTCGGCGGAAAATTAAAATTTGAATTTAAATTTAGACGGAAATTAGGTTATCTAGGATGACAGTATTTTAAGAGAAAAAATATTCTGTGCATACAATTAGACATAAGTTCATTCCGTTTATTTAGTAGATTTGGATTATTAATATTTTAAGTATGAATAATTTTTCGTATAAACAAATTGCACCTATCCCCGCTGCCTGCTGAATGGATTGATTTTAGTGACCGATTTCCAATTCTCTGCAGGTTTGTAGCTAACTCTTTTGGCACCCCAATAAACCTTAAAGAGTGCTGTGGCTTTTGTGTATTATTTGTTGTTAAGAGTCATTTTATGATGTTAAAAACGTTTTTTTCATTTATTAGCAGTAGGCCCGAAATAAAATTTAAATTGGCCATAATGCTTAATTCTGACCTTATAAATAATTCCTTTACACATACGTTTGCCAGGACAGATGTATCTTTTCGGTAACTGCAGTCATACCTACCGTTGCAATTATTTCTGCTTAAATATTTATTAAGGGTGGAATATATGGGTTATTGTTTCTAGTGCAGCTATAACTAACCTTAATGCCCTTGTTGAAGATTTTTTTGAGATTATGGTTAAAGTGTCTGTGTACTAATTTAAGGAGGGTTCTGCTGATGTTGGTTCAGACATTACTATTGAAGGGTGGGTTGAAGCAAATTCTGTTGCGTTTTCTATTCCTATGTTTACTACTGGTATTCGCGCAATTGTTTGGGATGTAGTCTAGTTCTATATTGTGTTTAGGTTTATTTAGGATATCGACATATGTGGTTTTGAATTTGTCAAAGATATATTTATCACTGGAGTTAGTAGAGAGTCTATGTTGGACAGATATATGCAGGATATTAAGGATACCTGGTAGGTACCTAGATACTTTACTAATGCATATATGGTTATATTGTCTTTATTATAAGGTATGTGCACTCGATTATGGGAACAAAAAATAAGTAAATAAAATATATGACATCGTTACCGGAATGTATACATGTATACTGGTTATACATTATTATTTCTCATGCATTGACCGTTTAAGGGATACATCATATTTTTTCTGAAGTTGTATTTATTTTAGAAAAAAAATAACGTTATCTTTGTTGGAAATATATTTATTTAATATAATGTTGTTAAATTTGTAAAACGATTTATCCATGTTATTAACACAGCAATAGCTGATCTTAACATTATTTTTGTTAAAATCTTTTTTAGATTTATTGAACCATTAAAGTGCTTATGAATTACATTTAGGAAAATTCTTCCGATATTCTTTTGAATATTACTATTAAAAAATGGATTAAACCATATAATACTACGTTTACTTTGTTTTTGTTTATTTTTACATTTGTTTTTTCTTTTTCTAAGTATTCTAAATATACTTTATGATGGCTTAGCTCCAGAGATTTTATATATTTAATTTTTATTAATATCAAATATTTCTGTAGTACTGGAGTTGGCAGATAAACCATCTTCGACAGATTTATTTAAATTATCTAGAATTTCAAGATGGTGGCTTGATTATTTACTGACGTATCTATGGTTATGAAGCTCTTTGGCATAAGTTTTGTAATACTTATTATTCAAGTCCATGTCACATGAGAAAGTTGATCACTTTAGTATGTCTATATTTCTGAGATAAATTATTATGTACACTATTTACTCACACGTACACACACGTACACACACATACGCACACACACACACACACACACACACATATATATATATATATATATATATATGATAAAATATAGTGTCATAGTTATTCGTTAAAGTTTTCGATATCAAGGATAAAGCTTATGTAAGTACAAAAGTGGACAATGAAGTGGAGAATGAAGTATATACCCTGAGGTAAGGATCTGTTTCATCTTTAAATCCCCAGCCATATCAAAATCAAGATTTCACCAAGTCAATATTGTGTATGGATGCGTTTGTCCACTTGTAAAATATTTGTCTATTAATAAACCAAGTTATATTTAAAATTATTTCCAAAATTTTATCGTGCCGATTAACATGGCAATTACCAATATTCACGATAACAAAACACTCAGGAAATCCGAAAAGATCATTAGCAATAACACAGAAGTAATATATCACATAAACTGGAAACGATCACAAATAGTAGGAGCATTATGTATACGAACAAACATGAATAAAATATTAGCAATTTTTGGGACATACATAATTAATATACATCATTAATGAACGATACCACGGACAATAACGTGATGACGAAAACAATGTAAATTTGAAAACAACAAAACCTTCAAAACAACTGTTTCATAATGGGTTATGAAAGCCGTAAATATTCAGGTAATGGAAATATTTAAATTTATATATGTTCAAAAAACAAGGAAAGGTTTCAGAAATATAGAAAAAAATGAGTATAAATACAAGTTGGTCGTTAACTAAATTTGTACTAGCATGCGCGAACGCACACATTCTGATATACAGTTTTAATAGTTTTAACGTATGTTCTATATACGTGTAAAATTGCTCAGTATCTGTGAGATCACTTGTTTATCAGAATGTTTCATGACTGAATATTCAGTGAAGATTGCCTTCAAGCATGAAACAGAATTTCGCCATTCATATATACATATATATATATATATATATATATATATATATATATATATATATATATATATATATATATATATATATATATATATATATATATATATATATATATATATATGTGTGTGTGTGTGTGTATGGGTATGTGCATGTGTGCATATGTATGCGTGTATATGTATGGGAAAATTGTGTGTATATGGATATAGATGAATATGTGTATGTGTAGATATGTGAATATATTTTTATATTTTTTATATTTTATATGTGTGTACATGGGTATATATATGTGTGTATGTGGGTACATGTGTATGTATATATACATGTATATGTTATTGTGTGTATTCGCATGTGTTTTTGAACATAGAAATATAGGTCCTTGCTGGATTATATAATCGTTATATTTATCTTCATATATTTATATTTGATTTGTAACCTGTCGTCGATATTAAATTTGTCAAATTTTCTCAATTACAAAGCGGCCCTTTAAGTAAACGCAATTTTACTTTCATTCGTCCCATCTCTCTCCCCAACCTCGTCTTTTCCCTCCCTCTTATTCTAACATTAGATTGTCTATGGTGTGTGTATGTCACCACGAAATGTATCTTTATGCATTAGACATCCGTCAACATTCATTTTTTTCTCTTAATTAAAACCCTTCCACCCATCTCTCCTAAAATTCTCTCGGTTAAGGTTTAATCTCCCTCCTCCTCATACTTACACTCTCTCTAAATTCTGTTTTTATTTCCGGAGGGTTTTTTTTCTGTTTTATTTTTGAATTTGTAGGTCTGATGGATTGGATCGTATTTACGATTCCAATGGAATAAATTATGACCATGGAATATTAGTGTTTAAGCCTTCTTATTATATATATATATATATATATATATATATATATATATATATATATATATATATATATATATATCAGGTCATCCTATGAGTTCTGTCCGAATTTTAACTTTTTTTAAAATGAACAAAATTTAAAGAGTATTTTATAATGTCTAATGGAGCTGACCATTATTTTTTGTTTAGATGCATTTAAACTGATCAAATTTTATTTCAGAAAGCAATAAAATTTAATTTTGTTTGATTAAACCCCTACTAACATGGAAGTACCCAAGAATCATTTAAGGCACATAATGCTTTATGAGTTCAAGAAAGGAAACTCAGCAGCGGAAGCGGCTAGAAACATTCACTCACTTTATGGAGAGGAATGTGTGAATGAAAGAACTTGCAGAAGATTGTTTGCTAAATTCAGAGGTGGAGATATCACCCTTGAAGATAAAGATCGAATCGGACGTCCAATTGAGTTTGATAAAAAAAGCTTATGGTTCAGCACTTGAAGAAAAAGCCTGCTTTATCAGTTGAGGAATTGGCAGTAGTTCTCAGTTCAAACCATACAACTGTTCATCGTCATCTTCAACAACTTGGAAAAGTTCCTAAATTTGGAAAATGGGTGCCTCATGAATTGCCTGAAAACAAACCTCAAATCCCAAGTTGACATCTGCTCTTCTCTCCATTCTCGCCAACTTGTTTCACCTTTTTGGATAGATTTGTGACTGACGACGAAAAATGGATCTTTTATCGAAATGTTAAGCGTCGTGGACAGTGGCTTGGTAAAAGGGAAGGACCCCATCCACAGCCGAGAAGGGAACTTCATGGGCAAAATTTTCCTGTTTCAATCTGGTGGGATCGCCAAGGAATAATCCACTTTGAATTTTTACCACCTAATGCAACAATTAATGCTCAAATATACTGTCAGCAATTAGAACGTTTGAACCAAGCTTTGAGGAAAAAAGACCTGTTTTAGTTAATCGAAAAGAGGTGATGTTTCATCAGGACAATGCGCGACCCCACACAGCAAGAATCACGTCACAAAAGATCGAAGAACTTGGTTGGATGAAAATTCCTCATCCACCTTATTCTCCCGATCTTGCTCCTTCAGACTACCATTTGTTTCGTAGCTTACAGAATCATTTGGAAGAAACAGCTTTTGTAACACAGGAAAAGGTTAAAACTAACATTTGTGAGTTCTTCGAATCAACGCCAAAAGAATTTTACAGTAATGCAATTAGTAAGCTTGTTATAGATGGAAGGAAGTTATAGAATCAAGGAAAATACATTGTTGATTGAATCTGTAATTAAATGAAATATTTGGTCACTTGTTTTCTTTATTCAAAATTAGGACAGAACTTATGGGACGACCTGATATATATAGTGTCTTAAGAAAAGTTTTTGATCAGGAGAAATAAATTACATCCAATTTCAAAATTTACGTAATCGCAACTCAACAGTATAGTATTTGGAACTATTAAAGAGTAAGTCTTATGTGTATTATTTTCATTACTTGTATTCGATTTTACAAGGACTTTATCAAGTTATCAACAATCCTCTGATCCATATTTTGCCACTCCGTTGCAAATGTAATCGTAAGGGTTGCTACTTTTTAATTTTGGTTGCACGCTCTCTACGTTTTCGGTCAAGGTGCTCTCAAACGTGCTTTATTGGATTCATAACAGGACTTTGAGGTTACCCATTGGCAGTGATTTCATTCCTTGCGATTCCATCCAGGCCTTTGCTACTTTGCTCTTATCACATGGCCCTCCATGTTTTTGAAAAACATTTGACATTCTTGTCAATCTGATTGGGTTCAAATAGTGAAAGGAATCCTTTCTCTGATATTTGACAATGTTTTAGACCATTAAGCGTTTGATGATTAACCTGGAAAAACCCGGAATAACCTAGCAATTTCTCTATTCGACTTACCACATTGATGCCATCCTATTATTCATCCTCGTTGAAAATCACCAATTTTCTAACTTCGGAGAACTTACATTGCAAAATATAACTCATAGATGAGGGTAGGTTGATACTAACACGGTAGTGTCTGAAAATAAAACCAAAAAAAAACAAAAAAAAACGAAGAGATGTTATTAGACGCCATAATTGCTGTAAGCAAGGGTGGCTAAAAATTATCATATCCCAATGTGCATGTATGTACACACACACATACACACATACACACACACACACACAAATGAATAGTGTATTTCTTCTGATGTGAGCATAAGGACAGATAAATATATTCATATATTTGTAATTTCAATAAATGTGAAATACTGCGGAAAATCAATTTCAAGTGGAACAACTCCGAATTGAAAACCAACGATTGCGATGACGTTAAAAATGATTGCTAAAAGTGAAATTACTCACATTTCAGAGGCCAACACGACTTATTGAATGAGAGATAGATTGATTACTCTCTTTGCTCAACATAAACTTATAAAATTAATTGCTTTTTCTTGGCAATAGTCTATTTAGCGCGATCATATACGTTATCAAACATAGAAACAGACCAGAATTTTCTGCCACACTGTAATATTTAGACTTATATGATTCTTAAATCTATATCAACATGTACGCACATACATTCATCCACACACGCAACCCCCATATATATATATATATGCGTGTGTGTGTAAAATCTTTATTCATATAAACCTACAGCAAATTAATCACTTCACTTTTTGCCACTATTTGACAATCTGCATTTATATTCGATCACATGGATATTCGTTTTCGCAGTCCTTAAAGTCCCGTTATTCAATTTATATCAATTAATATTTGAGTTTTGATGTCCATGAAGTCTTTAGCAAAATAGTTTGTCTGTCTGGTTGCAGTATAATTGCCGCGCTTTCATTTAAATCTACTTTCCGAGATATTCTCAGACCATATTGTTTGTGCAACATGGAGGGAATTATCAGATAAGGGAACTCTTTTAGCATCACCAAACTTCCAACAGTGACCAGATTTAGACAATATATATATATATTATCTGATTATACAACCAATGCCTATTTTCGTCACACCCCTACAGGGTTATTCTTGAAGAGTCTTTCTTACACTTTTAATATACTTAGTAGAAAATAATTTCTATTAGAATCCCAGAGACAGCTCTGTATTTAGAAGCATCTACCCTATATTGAACATTACGGACGATCTTGTATGTGAGAATTCTTCATTGGAAAACTTAACTAATATATATTAATATGACATTTATAAACAAATACATCCTTACATATATCCAAAAGTATAATTGCAGTTTTATTTAGCATTTGAATGTCCAATGCCTGCGTATATTTCTGATTATGCTGTGATTTACTGGTGGACGCACAAATATGATTTATACGGACGTTTAGAGTGTTATAGAAGAAATTTAGTTAAAAGAAGAATTGCTAATAGTTCAAAACATTTGCATTCGTTCTAGAACTTTTTAAGTGAAAGTGGGTAACATTCTATTCTTAGATGCAGTTATTAATCAATTTGATTGGAAAATGACAATTTTTCTTTGAAATGATTTAATTAGATTCCTATCTAGATCTATGTTCAATGATTTTAATGTTATGAAGATAAATTGAACTTTTAGGTAGTTATGTCGAGAAACATCAAACTATGGTGACAAGAAACGTAAATCTAACATTCATCATTGCAAATATGCAGTTTAAAATGAAACATGTACGAAAAGCCTTGCAGCTCTGTCGACGGTAATAAAAATTATTCTTTCTGTCAGAACTTATTGGCAGGCAATAATAATTTGTCTGTTGCTATGTTTGTTCATGTCGTAAGCAGTCGTCCAGTTTACATGTATTCATGTTTCAAATTGGGACTAACCTGCATCTGATATTGACCATCTTTGGACCAATCACAAAAATATCGTTCGAGGTTTTACTACCGCATCATCAGACGCGAAAATAAAGCTTTGGTCTATATAAGCACAAAGCCGTTGTTACAGCAGTATCTATAATACAGCATTTGCATTAATGATACATGCAGTTTTCAAATTACATTTTATATTAAAAAAATAAATTATATTGTAAACAAATGTACATAATATCAAAAAGATAAAACTAATTATTACTGTTGCCAAAAATTATTGCGTGTATTTGACGATCCACATTTTCATCGAATTCCTCTTGGTTGTAGAAAAATTTCAGGTCGACATTTACCATTCTAACTTGAATAAATCCATCAAACTTAATCCGCAAATATAATCAGTTTTGCAATTAAATGAATTATGATTAATACAGATGCGCGCATGCGTAAGTACAGCTTAGAGAATACAGAACGAGGATCATCGCCATTTGACCTTGTTTCATTGCAAGACAATGAATCTCTTTGTTTAGACTATTGGATTATACTGAGGCCTTCAAGCGTAACGAACATACTACACGCGCAAATTGGATAAGGATATGTGCTGGTGAATTCAATTATTAATTATTACTCATGATTCCCTTTTTCTCGAGTTCTGGTCGGCTTGTTACCGGAGGAATTTGACGGGATATGAATAAACTGCGACAAAAGTTAAGAGCACGTATTATTCTGTATTTTTAGGATCATCGGTGCATTCATGTGTTCTAATCTATGTTTGATTACAACGGTCTTTAGCTTAAGTTTTCAATGTAAATCAGCATTACCACCATTAGTAATCATATCATTATTAGTATTATTGTTGTTGTTTCTATTGTTAATATACTGAGAGAGGGGAAATCTTTATTATTCAATAACAGTTGAGATTAAGGTATTAAACGTGACAATCAATGCTAACATTTTAATGTTTTTCTTTGTTAAATATTCGATGTATAAAATCAGTTGGAGGCTTCCATACTATATTAAAGTAGTGATTTTCCTGTCAGTATCAATGAGGACACATGCTTTTTTTTGGCTTTCCCATCATTCCCAGCAAAAGTGAACTGCCAATTAGAATCTTTTCGCTAATTTTAGATTCTCTTTCACGTTCATAACATTGTCATTAACTCAACTGGACATTTCTTATGTTTAAATGAAGTTCAACGTTTGTATAAACATCCATTGACCACCTGTGAATATATTCAGCGCTTTCTCTGTTGAAAAACGAAATTATCGCGTAACTTCTGCTGCAGCCAACTACACTACAGAAATGAAATATTTTCGCACATTTGATTATAAGCTTTTCTTTTATCAGTCAGTATCCCTGCATATTTACTGGATTTGCGTTAAGCATTAATCAAATTAAAATTCTTATCATTCGAGGATGCCTCATGATGAGTAAATTAATATTTAAATAAAAATAATCCATTTGATATTTTGAAAGTAATTTTACCATTTATTTTAGGAGGATCGCCAGTAAATACATCTCTAATAATAGTATATATTCACTAAATTATTTTCAGTTAATTATATTTCAATGTTACTTATTTGATCACATATTCAACTATCATATACAAATTATATCTCAAGGTCACTTCTCTAGTCACAGGCGATGTCATATAGAAATTGAAGTTTACTTATGTTTATGTATATTTCCTTTCTGTTGAGAAAATAATTAAAACCTGAACTAGATATTTGTCATTCCGTACTATCTTTTCATTGGTGGTTATGAATTTGATCTATTCATTCTGTTTTTTGAAAATAAAATTCTGTATATTCATATATTTTATTTTAATTTGCCTATTTTATCGGTAACCTATTTCGCATATTTTTTGTAAGTCCATGTATCTGCTTCATCAAACCGAGACAATGGAATCTCCGCGCTACTAATACAATAATTTCAAACATTTTAATACTTGGAGAAACAACCATTGAAAAATCATTCCAGAACTACTAACTCAGATATGAGAAATCTTGAAAATAACCCAAAATAAAATGACGAACAATTTACATAATCAGATTTGAAGCATGAATAAAGCCTTCGACATGTTAATTCGCATTATAACTTTGAAATTTAGCATACCTCACTGCCTGCCTTATAAAGTATCGCTTTCAAGATGCAGTCAGACATATAACACGCCCGCTCAAATATTTATTCCACACACACACACACACACACACACACACACACACACACACACACATATATATATATATATATATATATATATATATATATAACAATTTAGCTTTGCTTTCAGATTTGATTTGCAAAAACTACATATAGTTTTCAGTCGTTGTAACTTTTCTTTTTCATATGAAAAATACCGTGTATTGAAAATATGGTTTACATTTTTTACTATATTGCCCCATTAGAATGAATTAAATATGTATAATATTTTTATCGTTGTTATATTTGATAATCAATAAATATATTATATAATTCCTCAATTCCATCAATATATACATTTTTGCAGCGGCGTTAAAAGAAATTCATAAGGACACTGCCAGCTGATTAAAAAGATCATTGCATTTACTCGAAAATAACTCACTATTTTTTCTATTGTCACAATCAGTTAAGGTTTACATTCAGTGGTCAATAATTTTCTTAGCAATGCATATGTCGATTTATAATCTTTCGTTGCCTTATAACTTCGAATAAAATCTTAACTTTCCTCAATATTATGTTTCGTTTTACTTTTTGTTTGTTTCAATTATTAACATTAATCAAGTTTTCAATACTGCAAGTTTTGACTATCTTTGTTTTGCAATATCCTGGATAAATTATTGGGTCTTATGCATGTGTATAATATAGATAATATGTTTAAATTTCGTTTTGATTGTTGTAAACTATGACTTTATCTTCGATTATTTCATAAACAATAGTTTTCGTATGTAAAGCTAAATCAGAGACATTTGCTGACATGTTATATTCTGTTATATCAAACATGACCTAATATTACTGTTCCAGAATGTAATACGAATTTGTCTATACTATTCGAATATATTACAACGTCTTATGCAAAATCATTTTTGTTTTTTAGTAGTATTCAAAGGAAATTAATTCGAGAATATATAAGTAATCATTACATTGATTTGTACGTAAGAAAATTACATTTCCTCATTTTGTTGATGTTATTCTTTGGGCGCTTAGTTATCGCAATACATTTGAATAATTGATCTACATACAGTCTGCCTGGTTTTATCAGAAAATATCTGCAAATTAGATAAAACAGTAGAGATAAGAAAAAGAAAACAATACTAAAGGAAGTCACATTATTATAAAAAAAGAACCATTCTTCGCTAATCTGATATACAATGGCATATAACATTTCTGTTTAGAATGTTTGTTTCTGTATTTATTTTAGCAAAAAACAACCTATTTTTTACGGGAATTGGATAGGGCGAATTTTTTTTGCATTTGTTTCCCTTTATACTAAGGAAGACCAAAATTGCTTCTTAATAAAATGAAAGAAAGACTGCGAAGGAATGAGGTTTAATCGAAGCGAGAAGTTTGAAATATCTAAAGTACGAGCAATCCATGCACAAAAATGTGTAGTAATATGCATTAATGTTTTGACTTCAGTTTAGTTTAGTTTCAAATAATTATCATCATTGTTAGTCGTAGGCAAACACTGACTGTTGATAGATTAGATTAAAGCGAACATTTAGCGATAATTTGTCGATGATGAATAAAAATAAAATTGAGAGGAAAAAAGTAAGAACTGCGGATTTAGATGGACAAGTCGGTTGGGAAATATTGAAATTTTGCAGTAAATATTTTGCTAATCAATTCAAATCCGATGCTTATACATTTATAATTTTAAGTCTTTACAAACGGCTTACTTTTGAATTGTGAAATGAATAAAATTATTCATAATTAAAATACGTCAAAATAATAATTAAAATTAATGTGAAATACGTTCGTAACATATTTTAATTCGAAAAAGAAGTAAAATATTAATTTCCAGGTTCAATTTCGGCAAATATCTTCTGTCCCGTATCTCCCAACAACTTTGAAGATTATGTTGCTTCACAATTTACTTTCCTCTGTAGCTCTCAATAAAGATTATTTTCGTTAAATCTGATAAATATTATCCCGTCATGCAATTTCTCAAGCTCGATAGGTAGGTTATACATTGTTTTCATATGTCCTTTTTTGCCTTGAATCTGTACTGTGAGTATTGAATTTTCCAAGCGCTCTTTCCTTATTATAAGCTGTAGAAATTTCAACTCTTTCTTCCTGATGTTCATGTAAGTGCCCTTTTTTTCCATTTTTTCTTCGTCGTTGTTCAAAGAGATTGTACAGCGTCATTGCCATATAGGAGGATTGATATTACATAAAATTTCAGTAAGTTTTCCTATGTTTAAATTTATTTATTGAAATATTATTGTAGTTTTTATCTTATTCCCAAATATGAAGAAGCGATTGATGTGATGGTTTTGTTGTACCTTTATATGAAATCTGCCAATTCTTTAACTGCCTGTTTATGTTATCTTCACATTTTCTGCTTTTTATGACAGCTAG
Organism: Acanthosepion pharaonis; assembly: GCA_903632075.3. Taxonomy (NCBI): domain Eukaryota; kingdom Metazoa; phylum Mollusca; class Cephalopoda; order Sepiida; family Sepiidae; genus Acanthosepion; species Acanthosepion pharaonis. The sequence goes on from CAHIKZ030000136.1 coordinate 1,203,761, forward strand.
ATTAGAAAAAAAATGTTTGTTCTAAAAGTGTAAAGTAATTCTTTCATAAATACAACGTACGCGTAGGGACCAGATTGCTGAGTTAATATTATTAAACAGATTTTTGTGACTTAGCCTAAGATTTCAATAAGAAAACGAAGACAATGTGTTTGTTTCTTTTTTCAGATTGAAATCTTAGGCTAAGACGTAAGCAAAGCAATATCTTTTTCGTTGTGCTACTGTGTGAAGTTAATTTAATCCTGATGTAATAAATATTAAGATTGAAGTGATAGTTATTATCAATCAGCAAATTATGATGATTTGCAACTGATTCAAATAAGAAACTTATTTCGTAACAACTAGTGAAATATAAAAGCCAGAATACTGGAGACGATATAAGAATTTATCAAGAACACTGATCTATGACGTTACCTAATTTATTTGTCCCTTTAAAACAAATTCAAGTTTAGACGCCTTGGAGGACGTTTTGGTTATGTCATAATCGACATTGCTGTAGAAATATTGTAATAAAGTAACGATTCCAGTATGGGTAATTGCTCTCATCAAATTTGAAAAATCATATATGCAAATTAAATTAATTCTATTCCTCATAATGATTTTAAAAGAAAAAAAAAACTATATAAACTAAACTTTTGGGAAAATATCACTATCTACATTGTTTTTAAAGGATATTTTGCAGTCACTTACTAGAATCGTATTTACTTTTGCCTTACCAGTTTAAATAACATTTCACTTGTACTTATCAAATTAAATAAAAGTGTACTGATTTTAACTCCTATTAAACATAATCATTCCACCGGCGTTTTACTCATTGAGAAGTATTTTTTATGACAGGTGTAGAAACCATTTCACATGAATTAAAATACTTGCCCAACAGTATATTTGAAAATAAAGAATTTTTATTTGTTAAAGTAGAATATAGAGAGTTGAATAGACAATAGTCTCAAGGGCTTGTACTCCGACGACACAGAGCACTGGCACTTGTTTGAATTTGATTCAGTACCTCCGTTATTTGTCATCGGGAAGTCATGTCGACCAGTAAGCATAAATACGGAAACAATTCCTTAACCGGTCGAAGTAATGACACCGAGGCCGAAGATAAAGAATAGGATTGGAGACAGACGAATCAAGAGCTAGAGAATGACGTCAGAGATAAGGGGGTTGTCCAAATCGAAAAAATGTTGTTTACGACCGTGCCTGATCCAGACTTGTTTACAATGAACAATTTGTTTTTCCATTCTTTTGAAATATCTTTGATTGACAAGGAAATTGGCTCCCGGCCAACGAGATTGACAGACAGACGGAGAAAGCAGTCTGTTCACCGTTTTTCCGGTGCTTCGGAGAAGAAAAGAAAAAGGAACAAAGATCCCGAATGGCTTAGTCAGATATATTAATCATAAATGAAAAAAAAATCCTATAAAGTCTTGTCAGATGGCGCTGAAAAGTTCCCGGCTGAAATATGTATGCCCAGAAAAATGAATACTTTATAAGATTTTAGGAAGTAAGGATGACCAAAAGTTTTTCATGCACTCTCTCGAAAATATAATGTGCGTGTGTGTGTGTGTGTGTATGTATGTATGTATGTGTGTGTGTGTGTGTGTGTGTGTGTGTGTGTGTGTGTGTTCGATCTGGTCTAGATGAAGGACAAGAAATGAGTGGCTAGTTTTATATTTATATTTGATCATGCTTACAAGTTTTAATTGATTTGAGTGTCAGGGGAAATTTTGAATAATGACGAATATATATTGTTTGTAAAAAGTATTGTTCGAAAGAACTTTAGCGCATGATTTTCTTTTAAAAGATGCTTAAATTACGAATATGCTCAGGACATTCTTTCCAGGGGGGCGTCTAATTATATACATATATATATATATATATATATATATATATATATATATATATATATTATAAGTATTTATTTAAAAAATATGATTCCTTCGCTACATAAGAGTTCTCATGAAGAGCCAAAAACCTCAATATAATTGTTGAAATTAGATTGAATTAAAGTATCATGTCCTGCTTCATCCTCAAGCTAAAATTTAGGAATAGCCAAATTTGAAATTTTCGCATCTTTATAAGCATGTTCATTCGTAAAATTCATTACAATGGAAACGACCATTTTGATTAGGGGCATACGAGTTAGTTTGTATCAAGATATCAGTCACCTTCGGAAAGAGGTCAAAAGAAAGAAAGAGGGTCAGGATGTTCATTTCAAAGCAAATGATGGCATTCAAGTACGCACATCGTCTGGTCAGTCACAACGACAGATAGCTGTTGATACCATGATACGTCTTTGACTGTCTAGAGCATTCTATTTTCTTTCTTTATTTTATTTCTAAAGGGCTGTTTCCTACATAAACGCTGCGTACTGGACTACAATTTGTTTTTGTTTTTTTTTGACGGCATCATAAAGGGTTTTTCTATGTTATAAGCTTTTAAACCTTTTATTAGACTATGAATTTTTTTTTAATGCTAATTATTTAATGCTAAAATTTGTTGATGTCGACAAAAAACCGTTAACTCTGGTCTATGGTTTAATGAATTTTCTAAATAATGAAAATATATTAAACCATAGATATGAGTTAACGGTTTTTTTCCGACATCAACAGATTTTCGCATTAAATAATTTAGCATTAAAAAAATCATAGTCTAATAAAAGTTTTAAAAGCTTAACCAAATCATTTTCTTTAAAACCTTTAAGATTTGAAATCTTATTTTAAAAAAAAAAATAGTTTAAAGTCATTTTTTAAGTTTTCTTTTTTTTTGCATTGACAAGTCACAGGGAGAATATCCCGAGGATGAAATGGCCATCTGAATGGGGTAATAGAGTTTCATTTTTATGTAATTCATTTATATGCTTAAGAATAAATATATTGAGCTCTCTTTTTGTGGATCAGTTTAAATATTTGATATTATTAGAATATACTTGGATTACTTACACACAGATTTTTACCACTATCTATCTATCTATCTATCTATCTATATATGTGTGTGTGTGTGTGTGTGTGTGCGTGTGCGTTCATTGAATGATAAATACATATTGTGTCTATTTATTTTATACTGATTCTTTACAGTTGTCTAATCAGTTTATTAATGTTAAGATGAAATTCATCAAGGAAGCTCACGTACATTTTTAGAACTCAAGAACTTTCGATCTATTCGAGGATCATTTTCAGGGGTAAATTACAAAGACAAACTTAACTTTGTAACTTTGATCGAATCTGCATTCGACTGAGATGGTTATATTTAAAAAAAAAAAAAACACTCTCGAATGAACTCTGTTATATTGCACCACGAAAATATTTAAAAAAACGTCCTCTTTCAAGCAACCAACACTAAACAAAATTCATTACACGTGTAGCAGCAACGTATCGATTTAGATATAACAAACCCAGGATGCCATTTTGCATTTCTACCAATTTCCGTTAGCTCTCTTATATTGAATGGCTTGTTTTGTAAAATATTCCATAACTACGTACGGCGCATTACTTGATGAATTTCATCTTAACATCAATAAATTGATTAGAGAATTGGAAAGGATCAGTAGAACAATAAACACAATATATCTACATTATTTAGTGAAATATGTTTGAATGAAGATATGCTGTATATATATATATATATATATATATATATATATATATATATATATATGAGTGTGTTTGTGTGTTTGTGCGTGTTTTATATATATATATATATATATATATATATATAAACAAAGGGCCAGAGAAGGGGAGAGATAGTGTGTGCATGATTAATCGTACATTTTTAATCGATCTTCACTTATATGTGCATAAACATACAGATGAACATGGAATATTATTCAACATTCAAAATTATATGAGAAAAAAAACTTATCACGGTTCACTTGACACTCTTTTTTCACCCAAACTTATGAAATAATATGAGCTTCATTTCCAATAGTTTCCAATATTTGAATTGAAAATTATGAACAGTTCATTTAAAATTGTCAAATTAATTTTTATATATTTATTTTTAGTCGATAAGTAGAAGACACATCTTGAAAATGAACCGTTGACAAAGACATTGCACTGACCGTTCTGAGGCGCTACAATAAATCGTAAAAAGAATCAAAAAAATAATTATAATAACTACAGTATTAGCTCACATCAACCCGCTGCGAATGATAATTAGAATCGAGATAACAATAGAACCCATTCGATCTTATTTAAAATTTAAAAAAAGGTGTTTATTTTCGTTTGCTTCTCCGTAGAATGTTTTTAGTATTCAATATGAACACGTAAAATGAAAAACAAATATATTGAAGACGCAAACACAAGATGAGAACGAAGGAGACAATAAAAAAAAGAAACAAGGACAAAAAAGAAATGAAGTAAATTTACGCTCGGCGAAATTCTCCATTTTTAATATTAGATTATAATTAATATTTTGCAGGAAACTTTCATTTTTAAATCAAATTTATTCCAATGACATAACGTATTAAATCTGTCATTAAGTTAATAGTGCATTCTTAGAGATTACAGTTAAGGAAAAGGTCAATTATAACATAGTTGTTATTTAATATATAACTAACATTTCGTTAAGAGTGTCATAAACACATTTCATTAACTGTTATTCTAAACAAATATATGTACATTAATTTTGCTAGGCACAGGACAAATTAAGTCTCACAAAGCATGCAGTTCTGATGGTATCCCTGTAATAGTCATTAAGAATTTGAACCTGTTCCCTCTAAACTGCATAATTATTGCCTCGCTGCTTTGCTGGAATTCATCGTCGATTGTTCCAGTTATAAGGAGTCTCGTGAACCGTTTGCTCCATCCAACTATCGGCCTATTAAATCTTTGACTCGTTTTGTGTAACACCTAGAGGTCCTAATCAATGCTGAATTGCTTAATCATCTCTCATCACAGGGCCTTTCTCGGACATCAATACGGCTTTCGTTACTCCAGATTAACTGCCGATGTACTAATAATAATTGCGGAAAGATTCTAACATGCACTAAATAAAAACATTGAAGCCCAGGCTGTATGTAGCATTGGAAATCTCGAACGACTTTGAAAGGCTCTGGTATTCAAGATTTCTCTACAAGCTGAAAAGTTACGATATATAAGAGCATGTTTTTGAAATGATACAGTCGTTCGAATGAAATCATCAAATGAAAGTTATTCTGAACGGCCACTCTTCTACACCCTTTCGTACTAATGTGTTATATCCCACAAGACCGCCATCCTTAGTCCTACACTGCTTTTAATCTTTATTAATGAGCTTTATTTACGTTGACGACACTAAATTTACTTCTGCCTCATTAGTAAAGCTGGTCAGTCAGGCAATGTCAAAATGGCAGCTGGTGCATAAAACGACCTTAAGACCGTCGTTAACTGAAGAAAAAGTTGGTTTGTTAAATTTTAACGCCTCTAAAACTAAATGTCTCCCTATTAATCATCTGAGAGATCTCCAACTGCCTTCCACCAGCATGGATAATGCCTTCCTCCAAGAAAGTGACACATTGCGCCTTCTTGGACAAACATTCTCAGCTGATATGACGATGGAAGACTACGTTACTCCATTGCTTGACCAACTGCTAAGAAAGTCGGTTCAGTGTACCGGGCAAGACCGTTTTTCTCTGCGGAGTCTATATAGCACATCTATAAGTCTACCATTCGTTCATGCTTATAATATCACTTTCATATATGGTCCCTGCTATTTAACTGTAGCTTTTGATAAAATCTAAAAGAAACGTATCAGCAATATTACTGGTCATCATATGGCAGTTCGGTTTTAGTCATTTGCCGACCGCCATAAGGTTGTCTCTCTGTACCAGTTTTATAAATATTTTCATGGTAACTGTCCGGATGAGCTCTTTCGCTCTGGCACATAAACTGTATGAATGTAAGTGCAATACGTGACTGACGGCGAGATATCATCAATTGACAGTTGAGCTAGCTAGATGTAACTGTGACTTTTATGCTCAAAGATTCTTATCTCGCACTTCTTGCTTGTGAAACTCTCTCTTTCTTGTCTCCATGCTTTTCAGTCAACTTTAATCTGCATAATTTAAATGCAATGCCAACCCTATCTGCTGTCCTCATTATTGGTCTTTTCTCTTTCTCCTCATTAATAATATTTCTGTAGCTAATTCCTCCACACTCTATAATCCCTTGTGTGCTAGAGTTATACTTCCTATCTTGGAAAGATATGGGTCTGTGTATGCGTGTGTCTATGTATATATGCCTCTGAAAAGAGACTAACAGATTATATATAAACTGTTTAAATTATATATAAGCTGTTTTTACAAATAATATATATATATATATATCTTTTCTGAGAAACGGCTATATTGGAAAGATAAAATGCTCTGTGTACAGTTAAAAAATCGAAAGTGCATTTAATATTTAAAATATTACAAACATCAACCTTTTCTATTAATGCGGTCTCTACCCGGAAATGTTTCACCATGCAGTGAAATGGTCAATTGAATTGAATATATATATATATATATATATATATATATATATATATATATATGTGTGTGTGTGTGTGTGTGTGTGTGTGTGAAAATTAATGACAAAATAAAAAGGAAGTGATCATAAATGGCCGACATATATTTAAGGAGAAATTATAAAAAACGACAAGTGTGTTTTATAGAAAAATAAAATTCAAGAGTCTCTCATTTAAAATTTCAATTTTTATGTACTATATGGCTAGATGTTGTTATTGATTTATATATATATATATATATATATATATATATATATATATATATATATATATATATATATATATATATATCTTTTAACGTTATGATTTTTACTTATTTGACATTTTATTATTACTGATATTGTGAGAAAATGAAATAGATTGTAAGATCATGAAAGTAATTTTAACGTAGATGACTGAGAAATTATCGAACTTTCATATATTTCGCCTTTAAAAATACATTTTCTTTTTTCTAAAGATTATCCCAAAATCTACGTTCAAATTATTGTCTGGTAGATGTGCATCGGAAAAACCGTTACCAAACTAAATATGGTATTTCTCCTCTTTTGAAAAGTCATCATTTGGACCACATGGGAAAATTTAGAGACAGGTGAGAGTGGGACACATATTTTAGAATACTTCCGATCGATTACAATGATGCACTCAGACTAACTTTGTGGAGCTTTCAAGATGGTCACATGATATATGTATATTCTGTAGACCAGACAACAAAGAAAGTAATCACTATAAGAAATCACTGATGCTGAGAACATGAGATTTTGCTTAGTTATAATAGAGATAAAATTGGCAGTATAATTCTCACTTCACTTTGAACTCTTCCATATTGGTAGTTTTATCAGCAAAATATAGGTTCTATTTGAAGAAGTCTTGACGTTCTTGTGTGCTACAAGTAAGATAAAACTAGATAAGGAAGAAAACACAGATATACAAACAACTCATTACATCAAGCATCCCACTCAGCAACTTGAGGCACAAAAATCCTGTTTTTTCTATGAAAAACTACGCTGGAGGTTCTTATTTAATAAAAATATGTTTATTTTTCACATCTTTTCGATCTTTGCCAAAAATGTTAACCTTGGTACAAAAACAGAAAATTATAGAATTTGAAATCTTTAACACAATCATATTGCAAAAGTACGAGGCCCATAAAATATCTCTCCATCAAAAAGGGTTATAAGACACCACAAATGATTATTGAAATACTTATAACTTCCTCGCCAATATTAGCAAACAGAACAAGTTAAATGGCCTGATATAACTCAAAATAAACTTTCAATTAAATTAGTATCGTCTTCCCATTCAGTCCCTTCTTGTATATCCAGACGTATTCTGTTGTAATTGGTACCCTTAAATTCACTGCATGGTGTTCCAAGCGGGAAACCATGTTTTTTGCAACAATAGATATTTGTCCTGGACAAAATCTTGCACTTACAATGCACACACTTCAGTAGTTCTTCAGGAGTAGAACGGTAAGAATTTGGGCTAAAGTACAGTTTCTCATTTGCAAACCCCAGCTGCAAGGATCAATATAGCAATGTCCTAAAGTAATCCAAATCATACTCGCACAGAAACAGTGGAACAAGGGTGACTGTTCAGTTGGAGGCAGTCTTTCTTCGTCGATGTTGCGACATATTCATTATAACTGATGTACTTGGTTTTCATCTTTTATCGCCTGGTTTTCCTCCATACATCTAGAAAAAATCTGCGACCCCCACAGATGCAACCTGAGCAGGAGAAGCAGCTGCATCAGCGAAAGTAGCGGAACAAGTCAGGATCTGCTTTGATTTATGAATAAGCTTGATTATCGCGGATTTCTCACATCCACAAACATGCGTGGTTGAATGGCATGTTTTGCAAAACGTAAGAGTTTGTCTTCCTTGCAATTGTACGGATGCTGAGCAGTTTCTTCATTTTTTCTAGAGTCTTCTTTCACTCGGAACACATGTAGATGTCTGTTATCAGGGGAAAAGAAGGAAAAGTAAAAAAAAAAGAAAAAAATATCTGTGTCATCAGCTATTACCGTCATAAAAGTTTCTTCATTAACTAGTTTGAACGTTTCAGAAACAATATCCGTGTTTGCATCTCTCTAACTTTGGACTACCAAATGTTCATCTGCTTCCAAGGAACGACATAACATCTTGACAAACTGCTCTTTGTGAACAGCAACTTATACTCTATCTTCAATTTGTATGTTAGCAGAATCCGAACTGTTCTTCTCTGTTGTTCATGAACTTTTATGGACGGGCCGTACCTGGTTTTCACTTAGCTCACGTACTGCGCAACCACGTTACTTTATGTCACCTTAGGCAGTTACTTTGCTCACTGGTGGAGAGAACCGCCATCTAAAACATTGTGTCAATTTGTTGTTAGGATTCAGGTACGTCAGTGTTCAGATGATGTTGCAATAAGGCTTCGTTTGTACGTCCACTTAGGAAATACTTGTAATTTGAAGTTAGAAATGGAGTGAGGTCGAACTTTAAGAATGAAGTCGCATCTTTATCGCAAAACAGCCACATTTGAAAAATAAGCATTAGTGTCAACATGAACATTATGAACGTCAATCTTTACAGATTGTTCCAGCTCAACAAGGGTGCACATTTGATAACTTCTTTTCAGTAAGATCTTTATAACATTCACGTTGTCAAGTTTCTTTTGGATAGAGTTAACAGTCTCCTCAACGTTATCCCAATTAATTCCAGTATCATCGGATGGTGTCAAACTAGATGATACTGACCGTATTTCTGGCTGGCTTGGGTCAAATGAGCCGTGTTAAGAGAACCAAATCAAAACTTAGGTGAAATCAACATGATCACTTCCGACGTGTGCTAGATAGCTCTACTTGCTATTCGTTGGTTCTGTGGGCAACACCAGCCAATGTTGTCATGGCATCATGCACTTTGGCGAATGTGTGCATGCTCTACACCAGTATTAATCTCAGTGATTTCGTAAAATCTCGTCCCCTAGTTAGCCAATCTCTGCTCTTTGTGGATTTCATCATCTCTTGTTCAATAATGAGCTCAGTTAATCCTACCAATTCTAGCGTCTATTGTAGGTAGATTTATGCACTCTTTGCATAACTGAAATGCCCAGGTGTTGCATCAGCCCCACAATCACAAGCTTCAAATTCCAATCCTCTGTTCTCTCGGTACAAGGAAACAGCTTAATTGTGTCGATATACTAAATGTAGACCAGAAGTAACTTCGCTGTTCTTTATTTGATCCTGAATTCATGCATCAAAGTATCGAGTACATTCTGCATTTTCACGAGGACTGAAGATTTGCCAATGTCATCAGTACTGAACACATGGGCTTGAAGTTTATTATACAAATCTCTTATTTAATCCACGTCAGGCTATTCTAATTTCACACGCAAATAACCTTGCACCCCATCACAGAAATTATCTTGAAAAACATCAGGCGTACTGTTCTGAAGTGTTCCTTCAATATCTAGAAACTCAGCTTCATTCTTCTCTTCCATGCCTAAAGTAATCTCTCCCTCATCAGCATCTTCTGTACCAGCTAAGAAGTCAATTGATCAGCATCTGCTGGAACCACAACAACGATAAGTTTACTCATCAAAGCTGCATGTACAAAGGTGCTCGTAATGCTCTTGAGAACGCCTTTCCGGAAAGTATGTGTGACACTGACGCTTCCGTGTAGATGGGTGGCAGTACATCTGACAACACAGCATCATTCATAGAACTAATTTTCCCTACAAAAGAAGTTTTGTTATGAAGAACTCATTTAAACAAACCTGATCTTAATTTCTCATACTAAGAAAGGTTGTTCACACACACACACACACACACACACACACACACACACACACACACACTCACACACACATATATATATATATATATATATATATATATAAAATATATATATATATATATATATATATAAACATTTTATGTGGATGAATTTAAATGAGAGATAACAAAATAAACAACCTCTTTCGATTTCTATTAAGTACATATATGCTATTAAACATCTCGTAGCATCCAAAGATGAAGCGTCCTACTACAAGAACTCAGTGATAAGGAACACGAGAGCAATATGGATATTCAGATTTCTTAAACTTGTAATGCTGAACATTATTTCTCTTAGATTCTGAGCAACACAAAACCCATACGTCAGTATCATAAATAATCCAACATGATACATTTTCATTGCAGCATTCAAGAAAATAAATCCTGTATTCCTTACCATTCATTGTCTTGGTTGTTCTCTCTGGGTTGTTCACTTGACTGATCGAGATGAGTTCAAATAAATTCCATGTTCAAAGAAATCTCTTGTATGCTATTAATTGATACTATCAGATATGTAAGAATATGAAGCAGATACAGATTATATTGCATAATCGGGAAACATAGCCTCAACTACTAAACATGAATAACTCGTAAGATAAATCTGAAATGAACTAAGCCTGAAAACTACTTGCAAGTCTAAACTACTCACAGAGCTAAGAACCATATATCGACTTGATTTTCTTTTAAAGAAAATGGTGCCCAGACTATCGGCTGTAAAATGGCGCAAGGTGGATGGAAAAGGGTTTTTTATTTTCTTACAGGTTATAGAATTCCGCTACCAATGATACAAAACATGTCTTGGTAACATTTTTCCGTATAAGTTTTATATTCAATCTAAATCAACCAGACCATTATGACAAGAAATGTTATGATAAACCATTAATGTATTAAGCGCATTTTTGTAAAAATGCCAATAATCTTCGTAAAATATTTTATTTGAATTTTTATGCGATACCCCAATGTATTTCGGGGTAATATTTTGAAATTCATTTGTAAATTCATTCTTCAACTTTATTATGCTATCTTTTTTTATTGTGTTATCAAAATCATATTTTGATTTAGTAGTTGTTAAAAAATTCATATTACGATTGGTTAATTTCTCTACAGTTTACAATATGGTATGTGACTAGTTAAAATCAACCAGAGAAGAAATCAAATTTCATCAGCCGTACGACAAGGAAATAAGATCCCAAGTGTATTTAACCATTTCCTTGGATATGCCCTGCGCATGTACAAGCACAGATGTGAAGAAATATGTATTGATTATTTAAGCATTCCATATCAAATCACAAACGAATCTACTAATAAAAACAGAGTGCCTTGTATTCACCAGAAGAAAGTGTAGTGATGACGCAAGGGGAAATTCTGATAACACAGGTATTAAGTGTTGGATTATGAAATCTCTTGAATAAAAGCAACATTCTCTACCAAGTGTTTCAAAGGGTAGGGTTAGAATAAATCTTTCCAAAGCAAAAACTGTCCTATGAAATTGTAATGAAAGCAGTGTTGTCAATTACTTTGAATCTATCATAAGAATTGGGAATGTGAAAAATTCAGAATTACAACCAAAGAATTGCACCAAATAAAATAAAGCACATAAGTTACGAACTTTCAAATGTAAGCAAACTGGATATCACATGAAACTAGAAGAGAAATACGGACATAATCAAGAATTTGACTTTCCACACTACTTCAAGAAAAAAAAATAGGTTAGGGTGGAAACATCTTTCAGTAGTGGAAATAGCAATAACAGCTACCGAACTTTGAGAAACCTAGTTTCCTGAAAATAATTTTAAGAGAAAACAAAAATTATAATTTCAACCGGCTCGGTCAATGGATGCTGAATATTTCTTTATTAACGACTAACTACTATTTACATTACCCTTACCATTTTCCTGGTTTATATGGAAGATGGGGTATCGGAGATTGGATTACTTACATAGGAATAAATGCATTGCATTTTTGTGTAGGTTTCATACTAGGTAATTTGGGGGCGATATTCTCTCCATTTTCTTCATGTTGAGTTCACATTCTTAATGAAATTTCTAATTGATTTCTGAACTATTTTCTTTGAGAAATTATTTCCATTATTATGTTCATAGACGTCTTATAAAATAGTTGTATCATCGAGTAAGATTTCTATGATGGAATTGTAGGTACCATTATCCATGTTAAGTTTTCCATCTCATATGTCTCAGGTAATGACGGAAATATTACCTTAAATACACAGTTCTGATTCAAAGCATAAGTTCTTATTATTTTTACAAGCTTTACCTGAGGATGTCTGTAGGAACAGACGAAAGCTTGTAAAAAAAATAAGAACTTATGCAACAGAAATTTATAAAAACAAGGATCTTTTCATTCATAAACAGGTTCGGGGTTTTGTATATTATTTGAATTGTTCGACGATGGATTTCTCGCCAATTAAATCATTAACCTTTGTATTTGTTTTTGTATGAATAATTCATGAATTTGTAAATTAATTGCACCTTTATTGAAATTGAAATATATATATATATATATATATATATATATATATATATATATATATATATATATATATATATTATTAATTTGGGAATCTGTATAATTTTGGAATTCCAGAAATAGACAAGTCAAAATGCCCCTAAGATATCATGCTAAAGATTGGTGGCAATTCTTCATCGACAAAATACCAAAAATTTATCCTGAAAAAAGAATGGCACACGTTTAGTCATTGTTTTTGAAATGGATTTTTTTTTTTGCATTTCCATATGTTTTAGTAAATTTTGTACGAAATGTTAACGAAAATCAGATTTGGCGCAAGATTTTAACAGTGGTTAGCTTTTCATTATGTACATTTGTAATTATACTGGGCATTTCTTGGATGCTACGAAAATGACTAATTATATCTGCGTTTTTTAATTGGTGTAATCAGATATTAAAAAATAAGCGCAAACACATGTTATTTTTAACTTAATTGTCGTTTGCACTGTGTCGGAAAAATTAATAACAAATTAAATGACAATAAACCAAGAAAATTACCATATCATCTGATTTTATATCTAACATCCTTAATTCCAACTACTGAAAACTAAATCTGTGACATTAATTAATGTCGGCAAATATCGAGTGAGTTCAAATGTCCTCAAATCTGTAGTACCGCCCGAAATGCCTTCGCGAATGACAGCTAATAATAATTATAAAGAATGTACATTGATTAATTTAATGTACATGGATAAATTAAAATAGTTATTTCATAGAATGAAACACATCATAAAAGCGATGGGAAACTAAAAATAACTTGTTGGAATATTGTTTGACATTGAAATATCTGCACATCAGTTACAAATAACTAGTTGCAAAAGAGAAATATTAGGAATTAAACATTTCGGCATGCAACAGGAATGGAGGCAACAAATGTGACATTGTCTTTAGAATTAGTGCAAAAGGAGATCAGAGAAAATGTCAGCAAAGTATAATGTAGAAGGACTAGAAAATATTTCGGTAATCATTGTATGCAACTTAAACTTAATGTAAATACCAACTAAGTTTCAGATGTTGTAAGAAACCTTATTAAACTGGACAAGAGAACAACTATGAAACTTATACTCTAAACGATGTCAATGACTAAAGCTCTACATCTGAGAGTTGATATCGGCAGGTTAGGTGTTAGAAGAAGACAAAAAGAAGAAGCCTAGATTTTTATCCTTTTGGGAGGAAAATAACGTTGTGACGTACACAAGAGAGAAAAATGGTTAAATATAACATCAAAAAGCGACCATAAAAAGAAGAGGACATTATATATAAACCCAGAAGATATAACAAAGAGAAAAGGAAAATACGGTAAAACTACAGGGCAAAACTCATGAGACAAATCGATGTAATAGCGGATAGATCATCATCTGCATGTCCATGTCTTAGTGGCACGTCTCCATGTAATAAGAACTATGTTCATTCGTCATCGATTACATTCATGTATTAAGGGGCTCATTATTTCAGACAATCCCATACCATTAGATTGTAGAATCAGATTTAAATCCTGACGCAACGGACATCTCAAAAAGAAGTTTCATATAATATGACTTCAATCTGAAGTCCACGAACTTTCCCTATTAACCTTTCGTTGACCTTCATTCTATCCAAGGGAAAGCTGAATGAATACTGATTAGTACATTTCACGTTCATATCAGACTGTATTTCTAAAATAAAGTACTGAATTATTACGTTATAGCTTCTGAAGTGAAGTCAGATGAAGAATTATACAAATATTGCCGTGTGACTTCAGTTAAGTAACTTAGTAAAAATAAAGTTTGGGCTCTATTCCAAAAACATTCAAAGACAAACTTATAAAATTACAGAGTGATACACATTTTTGTTTATGTGTTTTTATATTGGGTGGTAACAAACGTTTGTAGCATTTTAGCTATATTTCAGACAGGATTTAAATATTTCTGCATAGATATATTCAACCATATATGTGCCATTTTCCCACTATATTTGGATATCTTTGAGGCAGCTTCAAAAAAGTGTATCTTTGTGGATGATTAACTGATCTAAATGGTTTTCGAAGACATCCCCAAAACTGCATTCATTCCCGTTAAATGAGATTTTGTAGGGATCGAAATAAATTTAAGTTTGAAATTGCAATGTTAAATGCGTTGTTCCTGTCTGGATTACTTTTCTTTTTTCAATTTACTTCCTTTTCAAGAATTAAATGTTAAAGTTTTAACAACTTGTTAACATTAATTATTTGAATACAGGTAAAAAGTTTGTAATCGTTAATAAAAATCAATAGAAACAACGTTATTTTGTGGAGCAGTTAATATTTTCCCGAATTTATTTGATATTGCATTTATAAAAATGATGCAAAATTTTAAGACTAATATTTTTCAGTCTTCATTTTATATGTTTATAGATGCTTTCCCGTTATATCTATTCTTTCTTTCTTTGTAAACATAGCTTTTTCAATTTTTGATTATTATATTTTAAAAAAAATTTCTACAGTATATTTTCGACTGTGTACTTCATTTTTGTTTCTCTTTCTGTTAAACCTCTTTCCTTATCATGTATAAATTTTACCTTCAGTTTCCTTCCACGCATTCAAACAATATTTGCCTCTCACCGCCCCTTCTGTCTTCCTTTCTAAATTTTCTATGATATTGTAGTCTCTCTAACTTACAAAATCTTTGTTTTTTATTCTACTTTTTCCGACCTATTTTTGATTCAAGTTCGTTTTGATCTTCAGGATGTCTTCCTTTTCTTTCATCGAATTTCCCTTTCATCTTTTTCTCTGGTTGTTTCCTTCATATAATTCGGTCTTTTATATTCTTTGAACTTGTTTTCATTTGTCAATTCATATTTTGACGTTCCACGCTTCAATGTAAAATTTTCCCTTCTCAATATTGATATTAAGATTGTTTGTAACGGCCGAAATAAGATGGTATGGTACTTAGTACACAAGTTGCCAGGAATATCTTTATGTACAGACTGAAACATAACAATTAAAATCCACATACATTTTACCAATAAAGGTTTAATGGAACGAGCTATTTTCCAATATATAATGTAATACAGAAATTATTATTGCAGTTAACTTCATCTTCGTAAATATACTAAATGATGTTTGAAAAAGTTCGATCAGATAAGAAGTTATTTTTATTACTAATGAATATATGGGGAAATATGAGAATGAATAATGCCAATTAACAAAATTTTGAAGCTTTGGGGATTCTTGTTTGTATCTTTGCAAAATAAGATTAAATAGTAGTCAATCATAAATAGTCTTTAAAATGGTTTTTATACAAAGCATATTCGTTTCCTTATTCGTTTTCACATTCCTATCCGATAAAAAAAAGAACTGCAACATTACTATATAATGTACAACATAGATATATTGAACAGAGTAGAATAGAAAATGAAGTCCATGCAGGTCGGAAAACACTCAGCAGTTAAGTGAATAGAGCAGATTAAATGAGCCAAAAATATAATAATAGAAAATGTATGAAGAATTATCGCCTATAAACAACAATGATTCGTGCATAAAAAAACAGACGTGAATGCATAAACCAGAAAATATCTTAGTCTATTAAAAACACATAATTATTAATTTTTTCAAGTATCATCAATATATTTTTCAGGTAATTGATTTTATTCTATAAAAATAAAGAATATTAATTTTGACAATTGAAAAAGTGTGTCATGAAAGCTGCAGATGTTCAACGTTACAGTGACACTTGTAATGGTCCGAAAAAAGTTGATATTTGGTATACACAATACAGTCGGATGTAATTAGTGTTAAAAAGCGAGAATAATATGTATACTAATGTATAAAAGAGTACATAGGGTTTTCCTTTGATCTTATGTGTAAACACTCATATCTACTATTGCGAAATGACAATGAGTACAAATACGAATAAAACTGAAGACTTAAAGAGACAAGATTCGTTATTGATAGCAATCCATTGCAACGGGATAAAATCAATTATATAAAACCCAAGATAGACAAGAGACAAAAAATAAATAAATGAAGCGCGCTTGAGTGTCTTGCTATTTACCCCAGCTATAGGTAAATAGCAAGCCAGACTGTCTTCTATATCCTATGGAGAAACTGGTCAAGGTGAAAGAATCTGTGTATTCAAAATCGACCTAGAGAGGGTTTGGGATTTTTTAGGCCATATTGCCCAAGAAAAAACACTTTTACTGCGGCCGTTGGGTCACAGGATTTGAGATTGCGATCGCTTGAGGAAGATTGGAAAGCAAAACGTGACAAAAATGAACTAATAGACAGGGCTAATTAGGAAATGTGACTAACTGCATGTATGAAAATACAATAATCCGGCAATACAATACAAAATCTCTATGTGTGAGAAAATTTAATGGGGTTATATCTTAGAATACACAGGAAGTAAAGTGATCTGTGAATACATTTAACTGAGACTGAAGTGTTTGCTTTTTATGACGAAAGTAAAGATTATAAATACAATCTATATAGCAAACACTTGCTGTACAGAATTAGTAGAAAGACAACACAGTACATAAATAAATGTAGAATTTCGGAATCAAATGCCACTTGAATGGATATTAGGTTATTCTTGTCTTAGGCCTGGAAACACAATCACATTTAGTTTGTTTTTTAGCCTACTGTTGGCAGGTAGCAGGCCGTCGGTGGAGATTTATAAATTCGGAGTCAGAAAAAAATCACACGTCGTTAATTAGAGATGAGCAGTGAGTTCGTAACTGAAAACCAGCTGTCAGAGTATATTAAGAGAGATAGAGAGGGGGAGAGAGAAGAAATGAGATGATCTTAAAGCAAGAAAAGTCATAGTGTGAGAACTCTCTGGAAGAATTTAAGATCTGTTCTTTTATCATGTCTTGAGAGTATTCAATAGCGACAGGGAATATATCCCAAGCGGCTCCTAACTGTAGACCGGTAAAATGTGTAAAATGCGAAGAAAATAAATAATCTTCAAACATAGCTCGAACAATTTAAATAATGTTGTTATTGAATGACACAGAAAAGGCTGACTTATTTTTCAAAGATTTTGAGCTACATCTTTCTGATTAGTCAACCAATGCTAATGTGGAAATTTGAATTTCACATGTGATCACATTTTTTACGGAATTTAGGTGATATCTGTGTGATCCTATTTTTGCATATAATTAATGTCTTATCTATACTATTTAAATCTATTGATTTCATAAACAATTTTTACTTGGACTCTACCTACCTTCCAAGAGAATACTAAGTAAACAAAAGAATGTTGTCTCTTTGTTATATCTCATATACCCTGTTGTACCACCCATTTACACAAGCACCTTATTTAGGGTATGCGTTTCTTTCCTCTTTCTTTAATACCTTCAATATATCCTGTGACCAAGTCAGCTAATAAGTAATATAAAACAAAGTACTATGATGTTGTAATGTATAATCAAGACATTTGCACAACACGCCTTGATTTTTACAATGAGCCAGAAAAAAAGCAGATGCTATTTTAAAAACAGAATCATATTTTCTTGTGCTATGAGATCGAGAAAGACATTCCTTCGAGGAAACAGACCGAATGTTTGGTATGACCAAGAACATGGGAAGGAGCCAATACATTAATGTGGCTAGACCAGGATACTGTAAACCCCACGCAAAAGAATGTTATAAATTGGAAAATAAAATGACCTAAATCAGAAGCATAAATCTGTGTGGAGCGTAAATGTCAGGGAGATGAATATAGATCTTTGCTGACTCGAGATTAAATTATTTGAAATTAGACTTCATTGAGAGTGATCGAGTACAGAATTACCCATTTCTGAGAGAATACTATGGAGAGATATCCGGAAATATCCTGTTTACTATGTTTCTACTGATAACCAACAATTCACATTTGTTAACATATAAAGATATGGAATACTACTGCTATTTACACTATCTAGACTTCTCATAATAATGATAACAATGTTTCACCTATCGCTTTGTGCATTTGCTACATGTTTATGTGCCATAGCCTACATGATAAGATCAGAGAGATCTTAGTCATAACGTAGATTAAATGGGCAGTAAAGGCTCCATCGTTCTGTAATTTCATCCATTTTAACCTAACCTTAAGTGGCATGTCTATGTCATTGTTATTTCTCGCTATTCCTTTGTCAGAGTTAGTAGTAAAGAAACCAAAGTTAAACAGAAGCAAAAATAAAGAAACAGAAATTCATGGCAATAAATGACTCGCTTCGTGCGAGCGTATATGTGTGTAAAAGAAGGAATCCAAACGGAAATAATTTGTGCAATAGGCTACGACAGTGCGTGTCCCTTTGAAAAAAAAATCTAAAATACTTCCATCTCTTTGATGTGGAATAACAGAAAATCTTTTACGTGCTTACGATACTACTATATATTTAAATATTATTTTTATTAAAATTTTCTCACATTCCCTATTCTAAAAATAAATTATTTCTACTCATTTTTCGCTGTTCTTATTTCAATTCATTCTATCAATCCAGATGTGAGGTTCAGTTGCAATTGCTAAGATGAATTGTTTTTTTTTTTAAATGCCGTCGTCTAGGCGAAAAATTAATGAGTAGTAAAGTATTTTAACATTAATATTTTGGTATTCGTATTTAGTTAACACTCCCCGATTAGGTCTTTTTTTTTCCTTTACTCTTTTCATTAAGTTTCTTTCAGTATGTTCCTCATCCCTGCTCTTTCTTGAAATACTTTCATACATACATGCACACATGTATAAGAAATGGAAAATTTGAGTTCCGACTGCCTTTTACTCGTGACACGCTTCTCTCATTTCCTAGTGGAAAAGTGCCTGCATATTTTTTTCTCCCTTCTCTATTATATTTTATTATTTTTTTCTAATCCTCGCACTTCTTCGTTCTTATATATTTATGTTCTATTTTTGTTTCATTTTTCACAGTTCATTTATTGCCTATGCATTTTTTGTCGGTTTAGTTCATGCTTTCCTTCTCCTTATTAATTTCACTCTCTCTACCTTTCCAATTTTAACTCTCTGTTTTTCCATTAATCTAAAAATTATTTCTACTTTGCTTCTGCTTTGCATTATCAGAATTTCTTTTTCTTTCGAGATTTTTATTTCCGTTTCTATTCTTATCTTTTTTATATTTTACACACAAACACACGCACACACACGCATATCGATAATCACTTCACACAAATCAAGGTATTAAAGCCAGTAAGACGCACGGTTTACTGATTGTTAGTGATTATTATTATTATAATAATAGGTATATTTAACGTTTTCTTATCTATTTTTCTCTTGCTATTTGTTTTTTTTTAACTGTTTTCCTTTTAATATTCTATCTTCCTTTTTTTCTCTCTAATAGTGAATGATTTTTCAACTCCATAAAACTTTCAGTCACTTTCTCAGTAACTGTGCTCACGTAATTCTTTCAACTTCCTAACAAATTTTCAGTATCATTCTCCATCGAATTCTCAACGAGTCACCTACCCCTTTTATATTTTAACCTAGCTTCTATTTCGATACGCCTACCCGATTTATTGCTTATTCATGCTTTTTTTTCTTTTCATAAGACCAACTAATGCACCGCCTCAACATCTCGCCTTCTTTTCTTCTACTTCTAAATTAACTCTCACTACTGTACATTTTTAACTTTTTTGCATTTTGATTCGACACCAGATCCTGACTTTGGCAAGCCAGAAACCAAAAGCACTTTCATTAATGTAGCACAGATCACTATTTCTCTCGATGTCATTCCTCCCTCTTATAGATCATCGCCAACTCACATTTCAAAATGTCACACTCTTCTTTCCCCAGGTCGAAGGCTTTTCCTATCAAATAAAAAGAACCCGTTAACCAGCTTTTTCTTCCATCACACTCTAGCCACATTTTTCTCCGTTTTTCTCATATATTCTATATCGACTCTCGTATTTATCCTTTCATATTTCCAGCAACTCCTGCCTCACCCCGGCTGTCTGACACAAATATAACTTGCCCGGATGTGCAGGCAGAGCCAACGAATCTGTGTAAGATATAAGTACTTGTCGCATACACATGCGCACATAAAGAGAGATCTAAACATATAATGGTACGTACGAGATTTGCGCATGCGCTTACTGTTAATGGAAAAGCTGTCGGGTCAAAAGGTACGTAGTGTGTCTGAGGGCCTTGAAAAGCATTTCCGAAAAGGAAAGTGGACATTGTTTTTAAATATATCATTTTCGTGAAGAGAATGAAGAGACAGAGAGCGTAAGATCAAGAGACAGAGACATGGTAAAAAAAAATAATCTTTAAATGGATTATTTTTTGAATCGTCGCCCATTAAAAAACCTGCGTTATTCCATATATATATATATATATATATATATATATATATATATATATATATATATATATATATATGTATGTATGTATGTATATATATGTGTGTGTGTGTGTGTGTGTGTATGTAAAATCAAATATACTGATATGATCAATAATGTATTTTAAGAAATATGCACGTTATAAGATCGTATATATATATATATATATATATATATATATATATATTTCTCTCTCTCTAAATATATATATATATATATAAGCATATTGCGATGATATTCTTTAGTAATAATACATACATATATATATATATATATATATATATATATATATATATATAGACTCACATATTAAACTAAACGCTAAAATAGTATCAATAACCTATGAGATACTAGAAATACTTTTTACTCTAGAAAACAAAATATCGCTTACGAATACACATGGTGCTTAATTATAATAAATAGTGTCCTGCTTCCTCAAAAGTGGTGTCCTAAATCTTAAACTATATCCCGTATTTAATAATGCATTCAGTGAATTTGACATAGTGCAAGACAACAACCACCGAAATTATTATCACAATTCACATCTTCCAAACAGAAATGATCCTTTTCTCTCCGAGTTAAATATACATGCAATTAACCACAATACCAAAACCTTAAGAACGTGGACACGAATACATCTTGTATTCCTCCAGGTACAGAAATAAGATTTACAGCACTAAATATTCTACTATAGTACAAGATTTCATATTAGCTGATCATAGTAGAAGCAATATTAGATGCATTCTTCTAGTCTCTACTTTTCATGCGCAAAACAGGCGTCAACCGTAGAAAAAGTAGGTCAGTTATATTTTCTGAATTAGTACCCAGAATTTAGGTCTAAACAGAGACCACTAATTCTCTATTATTATAAATTTTACAAAACTAAAAATTGAAACAGTTTCGGAATTTATTTTAAGTTCTTATAGCTGGACAGGAACGTTCTACAATATTTGCAATTAACTCAACTTTAGATGAGAAACGTCATCACCTTCCCAACATCCCCCGTTTCACTGATCTCAATCTCAGTAATATTTTTATCACAGCCTCAGAAGTCTCAAAATATATCAAAAGTCTTTATATTAAGAAGACGAAATCCCGATAGTTATCCTTTGGAATAGTGACACTGATCTTAGTGGAATTATTTAACTGTTACTTGAAGGAGAAATTTTTCCTAAATCTGTAGAAGTGTCAAGTGTATGTTTTTTTTCAAGAATGCTGGTTATCGATTTTGCCAGTTTCAGTATAGTACCATCCACATCGTCAGTTTCATTAGCGAACTTCCTGAAGCTCTAATCAACAAGATAGTTGTTATTCACTTCAACAGAAAAATACTTTCCAACGACAGCTTTATGGAGTTCGATCGGTCCACTGCTGATATCCTAACCTTCATACCTCACAGACAACAACAGAACTTAAGGATGGTATGGATTCAATTAAGAGACTTCCAAATTATTAAGTCTTTCGTCACGGTTATGTCCGTCAAGGTAGTTGTTAAACATGGGCGTTTCCCAAGGCTCATGTCTGGGTTCAACCAAATTTTTTACTTTGCATAAAGGATCTGCCTAAGATTATAATTTGATCATTTGCTAATATCTATGGTGATTTTACAATAGTATTTCGTTGAATCTGCAATAATCTAGATGATCAGAGCTTGGTGGCTGATCTCTACTCTAACCTATACAAAAGGTCAGTGGCGAAAAATTGGCTGGTCTCATTCGATACCAGTGAAATCAAACTAATGAGTTTTCATCATCACCGAGTGAACTCAGAAATGTTCACCTAATACGATGAACAGTTGCATTCTCATCGTGATCATATGCCTTGAGTTTTTTATTGCGACTTAAACTCAATGAGATAAGAGGAACTTGTACATATGAAACATTGCTAGAAAATCATCGGTTCCCTGTTCCGTTCTAGTAAGTATCTGACGCTGCCTGCAATACTCAAAATTTAAAAGAGCCAGATCAGGTTGAAAATGGAGGACTGTTATTATAGATGCGAAGCTGCCTAGTATTCATATTCCAGTCCCGATAGAGTCGAAATGGTATTCTGTGTCCTTATTGCTGACAAAGTATTTCCAACCTACAAGCTTTTTCCGACAGCCAAAACGACGCAAGCAACTGACAAATCTAATGCTAATTTAATGGAAAACATTCAAAATAATTACAGTTCTTTATAACTAAAACCTACCATGCCACGCATATTTAAGTGCATCAGTAAGTATCATCCCCTTCGTGTTCATTGTACCTGTGGAACCTACTCCGAAGAGGATGATTCCAGATAACTACATGCGTGGCCTGTATATATCTAGATTCAAGCGTATTCGTGTCACCATATCATCAGAAACTGTGGCCCTTAATCTATCTATCTATCTATCTATCTATCTATCTATCTATCTATATATATATAAAAGATAATTTCGATGTGAAATATATATATATATATATATATATATATATATATATATATATATATATATATTAATGTTTTACAATATGCACGTCTTTCAAATATGAAAAGCATAAAAATGCATCGATAAAAAAATATAAAGTATACGAAGCCATAAGCAACATTAAAAAATCAGTCCTTTATTTGCAAAGAGCAACTTGACTCTCATTTCAATTCTAGTAAAATGTTAGCATTTTCAATTTCTCTTTTTATAGGCTACATTGTCATAATCTCATCGCCAATCTTACCTTCAGGTGTACACGTACACACACACACACACACACACACACACATATGTATATATGTATGTATGTTTTTATGCATGTGTATTTTTGTGTATGTGAGCATAACATATAAAATGTAAATATTTTATTAGACATAAAATTACGACTCTTAAATAATTCATGAATTACTTGTAAATACCGTTTGCCTGATACATACTTATGATCCTTCGTATAACAAAGAAAAATTGAAAAACTAATGACAGTTTTGCATTTGTAATTAAATATTCCGCACCTTTGCCTTTGGCCATTACAAGACGAAATTTATCTGCTGAGATAATTTAAAAAAAAAAATTGTTCATATTATATATATATATATATATATATATATATATATATATATATTCAATATTGAACATTTTTATATATATATATATATATATATATATATATATATATATATATATATATATATATATATAAAATGTTCAATATTGAATTGGACCAGGAAACAGCAGTATTAAAAATGTGTGTGAAATAAAAAAATTAAAATAATATCTACAGCCGTTAACTTTAAAAATTAGGCGATCAGTTGGTTTGGCTAGCTTGCTTTCAACCTGACGGTACACTCAACCGATTTTTAACAATTGATCTCTCAACATTTTATTTTAAACAAAACAAAAAAATAAAAAAATTGAACACTACATTATTTTAAAATATAAACAAACGCACGACGTTAGGTGTAATAGAAAAGTAAGAGGAAGATGCGAAGAAGTAAAGAAAATAAGAGGGAATTACCAAACAAGCTAAACATGTGTGGAATATGGAAGAAAAAAAGCAGCAATTTTCTGATTGTAAAATAGAAAATATAAAAAATTGGCATCGCTTTACTTCAACACTGATAACATTTACAACGTCTGCTAACAGGAAAAATTTCGAACCAGAGAGCCGAAGTCATGAGCAGTTGCCTTCATGGAAACAAATCCTCTTATACTCATATGAGGCTGATTAAAATAGTATGTACATTTCTATTACCCCCCCAATAGATATATTTATAATGTTCTAGCGTTTCTCCCTTACGTCGACTTCTTATCTTTCCCTCTACGTATCCTCTTTCTCCCTTTCTATCACCCACAAAGTGTTCATCGTTTTTGTTGTTGTTTTTAAAATAAACCTTTGGAAGGCCAATTGAATCGCTTGAGGATACCGTAAGATTGTATCAAAGCTAGCGAAATTAACAGCTCTCCTAATTTTACACACACACACACACACACACACACACACACACACACACACACACACACACACACACACACACATATATATATATATATATATATATATATAAATATATATCCGGTATATATAAGTATCAGTTACAGCTGCATGAAAAACCATACAAAAAACCAAACAACTACATTATATTTATCAACAATGTATCCACCGCCATCTTAGTGTATTCAAACACACACCCATATACATAAACAGATGAGTACGAATAATATCAAGCTACACATCATAAGAATTCTACGAAAAAATAACATATGAAACAGCATCAAGAATTAACGGTTATCCGAACAAACTAAAATATACAAATAGAAACAAATGAAGCAAACTCAATAGAAAAGAAAAATAATCTCCTTCAACACAGTACAAAAAATGTAGGAAATATATTCTTAAAAATAATTGAAGAACATTTTCCTAAACATAACAAAATATCAAAAATCAACAACTAAAATGCAGTAAAAAAATGAGTTTCAGCTACTTGGATAACATGGAAAAAGTAGTAACGAAACGCAATAAAAATACTCAACAAAGACAATAATAACCACAACAACACAAATCCTCAAAACAATAAAAACACATGTAACTGGCAAAATAAAAACTATTGCCCACTTGACAAAAAATGCCTAACCAACAATATGATATACAAAATTGTAATAAAGAACAGAAACGTGGAAGAAAACCTGCATAGGAGCTACAGAAACAACCTTTAAAGAAATATTTCAAATTCATCAAACATTTAAAAAATAGTAATCCGAAAACAATGCAGGTCTATAAAAATTCATATGGAGCCAGAAATAATATAACATCATTACCAAGATTAAATGCGATATGATAAAAAAAAGAAAAAGAAAAACACTTACACAGAAAAATATAACTATACCAGAGTCAAGGAGCATACTAAACATAACCCACTCAAAAATACAAAAGAAACAGTTGGTTTAAAATATCAACAACAAAGTACAGTACTTTCATACAACTAAACACACGTATTAGACACTAAGTAATATTAAAAGTCAACCTACTAAATATATTGAAACTAAGCAAAGTTAAATAATACAACCCAATAAAAAATACACACAGTTAACAAAAACGCACACACCATGACAAATACACAATAGGACGCACAATACAGGTAACACAAACCCATACACAAAAACGTATACATACACACAAATTCACCGATAACCTAAAGTAATATGTCTAATAGAAAATATAAGGAGCGTACTAAATATAGACCAATGAAAAAACACAAAAGAAACAATTAACTGTTCTTTAAACACAAGTATCATACAAAGTTAAAACAATGAGTAAAGTTTAATAATACATCCTCCTAAAATATATTCGAACCTTAAGTAAAATGAAATAGACAGATGAAACAGAAAAAAAGAAATCTATCGATTAATAAAGGGAAGATATGGGTATTCGACCATATTTTATTTTCGTTTTAAGGTAACAGTTATAACATAGACTGTTTCAATATTTACTTTTCCTTAAGAATTTTTTGCTGGAAAATGATTTAAAAATTTAACAATTAATTACGTAAATTAAAAGTTATTTACAATCTAACATCAACTTTCTTTTTAACCATTTTTTTATTATTTTTCTACAATTAAAAAACAGTTTATGTGTGAATGTGGACATTTAAAGATAGTAAATGACTATTCGGCAAATAAAATTCGTAAATATTTTAATAATTATTAAATGACATAAAAAGAAAGAACTCTAAGAAACTAGTTTAAATTCTTCATGTCAATTTATAAAATAAGTACAATAAACTTAGGTGATTTAAAACAACATTTCATAGATTATTTTTTAATGAATGTCATATCTCAGAATAGTATATTGTAGTGTCCTTTCAAAAATCTCATATTCCTTTTAAATCTGACTGAACATAAATACTACTTATCTGGATCAAAGACCAACTTTCTATTATTGTTAATTTTGTAATTTTGTCATTATATCCCATCTTATCGCCCAAAAGAATGTATTTTCATTCATTTGGTAATAAGATTACAGCAGAAAATAACTGCACCTTCATTTTCGTTATGGACCTCAGGTAATTGGACTCATTACTTAAAATGTTTACAAGACATGTGATACGATACGTTTTTCTAATTTGTTTATGTAAAGAGAAGTTTTTCTAATAGGGCTATTTTATGACATTTTCTATTATTTGGTTTTAGTGAACATATTTAGTTATATTTCAAAACGAAAAAATATTGAATCAAAGGTATCCTATTTTATTTTTATCACAATCATTCCAAAAGGTATAGAAATAATGTTTGTTTCATGTTTCGTAATAACGACTAAGAAAAGAAAATTGCCAATTACCTGTCACTGCCACGGGTTTTTACTATAGAATAAAAATGCACAAAGCTCGGAAAGTAAAATTTTGAGAAAAGACAATAATATGAAGGAAAGTAACTATATCAATTTTTTAAGTGAAAATTCATACCATAGAAGCAATATATATTATGCTTATATTTTACAATTTTCACAAATTGATTCATATACAAAATCTTCCGAAAGTAATGAATTTTATTTATTTAGCCGGATACGTCAACAGATACACTAACAACGTTGAATAGATAAGGTTTTCAAAAATTAAAAGTAATTTCTGCACTTAGTAATCCCACAATGCTTAGAGGTTTTCGATGTTTTCATCATTACTGCCGCGACACTTGAAAGAAGGATTCTCAAAAACAACACTTTTGCCATTTGTGTAACATTTTACATAAATTCTATCTTTATGTTTCCACATCAGTTTGCATAATCATTCAGCATTTATTGCAGAGTGATTTTTATTGCTTGGAAAACGTCAGAACGGCCTTTCTGCATCGGATGCATTTGACACCAGTCACTCACACAAACACACCCACACACACACACACACGCACACACACACACACATAGATAGATAGATAGATGGATAGAAAGAGACAGTTAATTTTTTAAAAAAATCACTTGACTCATCATTCATTCTGAGTTTAGTGTATATAGAAATATAAACAATTGCCATTGTTGTCATTTCTCGAATCTTTTGTACTTTTATTCTAGTATGAGTGTTTTATTTGTTTTTTTTTTTTGATTGATTGTTGATTTTCTTCTATTCTCAACATTTCTGTTGGTCTCCGGTTTACTGTTGACCATTTAACTTAGGTTATGTTCGGATGTTGGTGTGTATGAATGTTTGTGTATGTGTGTGTTTATGCACGTGCCCATGTTTATACACGCATGATCGCATGCACATGCATATGTACGCACACATTCACCCGCACTGTTAGATTAGAATTTACGGTTACATCTAGTCAACTCAACTGTAAATTGATGAGATCAAAACGCCAAACTTTTACTGCGCTTAAATTTAAAATAATTAAATAAATAAATAAATAAATAAAGTTACCATAGCGAAGAGCTCATCCGAAAATACCCTGAAATCAAAAGACACAGGGAGGCAACCTTACGGTGATGGGAAAGTGACTGAAGCCGAGCCGCCAATTTAGAACCGGTAATATTGCTGATCCTTCTCTGAATTTTATCAAGGCGCTCAAGCTGAATAACATGGGCATCGGACGATAATATAATATATATATATATATATATATATATATATATATATATATATATATATATATATATATTATAAATTAATTGATTTAAAATATGGTTTTTTTCGCTACACAGTTCCAACCATGTTTCAAAAATAGAAGCTAAAACCCCGAATTTAATTTTGCAATTAAATTAAAAGTATTAGTTCCATTTCATCTTCAAGCGAATTTTGGAGTAACTTTTAAAAATTACCGGGTTTTTAAAGACACAGCTAAAATCACGTTTCCATGGTTACAGAATATTCTACTTAAATTGAACAAGGGTGTGAATATAATAGCATATATATATATATATATATATATATATATATATATATATATATATATATATATATATATATATATTTGGAAGACTCCCTCTTCTTTACGTTGCGTTCCAATTCTTTGCTATTTCTTCTCTACCCATATCGTTAATCTTTTTTTAATTTTTATAAATATTTATTCAAATCAAAATACACTCTATTTCATGCAAGCATTTATTATGAAAAAGTATTTTTTGATATAAGAGAGGAATAAAAAATGTTCGCAGTGTCTATAGGGGATACTTCATAACGTTATAACATAAGGAAAGCATTCGATTGGGAAAATATACTTAACGTATTATACGATTTTTGTTGTAGGTTATGCTTGCCACGATTTTATTATGCACTGTGTAGATCTAGTTCACTGTACGTTTACTTATGTAATCGATATGGTATCAATTTCTAAAGAGGCTACTTTTTATTTTTTAGATTAACTGAGAATACATTTTGCAGGTAATTAATTTTCCATTAATTTTCTTTATCGCCAACGTATTTTTTCATTATCACTTATATAGATTTTCAGGATTTTTTTTTAATTCTGTTTACTTGTCTGAATTTTAGCTATAGGAATTTTGATCTTAATAAGTTTAGTTACATTTGCAAAATCAGATCTAATCACGTGAGATCTTGACTAGCGATTCAGACTTTTCTGCCTGATTAAGTTAATCTGCTTCCATTAAATGAAAATATTTATATTATCGATCACTATACAAAATTAATTTATTGTTACATATTTTAAATTTTTCCACTCTAAAATCCCTTAATTTGGGCAAAAATTAGCCATAACTTTTGAATTTCTTCTTATATTTTTCTTAATACAATCTCCTAACGAGCCATTACCCGAGACTTCACCTAAGTCAAGATTGAATGCACATACATTCAGTTTGAACTAATACTCATGTTAAATAATACACTAATAATAATATATTTTAACTTTTTACATTGATAACATTGCGTAACAAGATTTTTGTCCCTGGGTATCAACTGTTTTTTTTTTCCTATTGGCTTACGTCTAGAAAGTATGAAAAAAGGATAATATTCCCTTCAGACATTGCTTTTGTGGCCAGGATAATGCCATTTCTAAAATTTACCTGTTCCCACTGGAAAAATAGGGAAATGACAGCATTCTCGTTCACACAAAATAGGAATAAAACATATATGATAAGACATATGATTTAAAATATGACATATGATTATTTATTTATTTTAGTATTACACAAGAAACCAAAAAAATAGAAGTGAGTAGTTTTACGTTATTTTTCGATTAGACTAAATTAATTTCATGAATCAACTCCCAAATATAGTTTCCAATCATGTTTTCGTTATAGGATACTTGATAGCGGCGTTCAAAGTCCAGTATATCCTGGTGGAAGCGTGGGCCTTCCGCTTGTGAGTACGCTCCCATGATCAGCTTGAATTTATCAAGATGACCGTCAAGGATATGGACTTTGAGAGAAATCCCGCATCCCAGTTGGCCGTAGATTTTCATTAGCTTATCAATAATATCCACATAGTTTTTCGCTACTTTCATCTAACAATTCCATTGCTTGTGTCTTAACGTCAAAAGCTCGTCATTGGATTTTGTGAGAACAACATAACTGATTAAGACACTGAGGTCTTTTTGGTTTGGATTGTATGAGATTCTGTAATCAGTTGCACCTCTGTAATCTAGTTCAATGACTTAATCCCTTTCTGAATTGTTGTTCACATCTGAAGACGGCTACTCTCTCTCTTTTGAATAGTGCTTATGAGTTCAGGGCGCCGGACAATGGGACAGTGAATGATAGCAGGTGTATTCTGGCCAGTTTAAAATTTGGAAGGATCCAATATGCAGAAAAAAGCAATTGCTGGAGTGGTCAGATGGTTATCTCCAAATTCATGAGATTGCGAATTAAATGGCTCTGTAAAATCTTTCAAAAAAGAAAAATAAATTATGAGTAAAAAATCCAAATATATTTAACCCAGTGTTATTGAAAAATTCTAAAAATTTACATTTTTGATTTTTGATATTTCTACAAATCGTGTGCTGTGTGCGAACCCCAATTAACTTAGCAATTGATCCAAAAATACAGACGCTTGGATACTGAATATCGCTAATATTCCCTATTTTTATGGCTCTTGTCAGTGATCCAGTATAGAAAATATCCATTATACTAATGCGCAGTTTTTGAACCATGTTTTGAAACATGTTTAATCTATATTTTTAATAACATTATTTTAAAAAAGTAAAACATATTTTAATTTTCTACACTTATAAAATATAATATCCAAAAAAAAGCAAAAGATTGCATCTTTCTTTCAATATTTTTGGCAGAGTTTGCAGGTGGAAATGAGGTGCCCAGTTTTGTCTTTGTTCCCCCAACAGACTTGCCGCAATATTCCTTGTAGTCCTCACACGTTTCAGCAAATTTTGTCACAGAGTATTTTTTTCATTCTTGTCTTGATTCACCAAAGTAAAATGCATCAGCTGGATGCTTAAAACCACATGATGCCATTTGTGATGAACGCATCTATCAACGACGACGTTTCTACGCTTAGACAGCTGGATGTAATTGATGAAATTACGTTACCTGTATTTAGACTGTTATCAATTTCTAGAAAATTCTTGGAACTTATAGAAACTTTCCGAAGAAATTCTAAAAAGTTCTAGAAAATTCTCCTTCAGCAACGCTAACTCTGCCTGCAATGTAATGAAAAATAGTTAGTTTTAAAACAATAATGTCGGGGTTACAAAAGCAAAGTTTGAAGGGAATAATAATTATTTCCATTGTTTCTAGACAGAAGCAATTTGGAATTAACAAATAGTGACGAAAGAAAATGTCATAAAATTTAATTACACAGTGTAAACATATCCCGCACAGATGACCAGTTCTACCAAGAGCATTTTTAAAAACTTTTTGTATAGAAGTGCTTGGTATTTTCTTAATATTCTGTTTTGATCTTAGCCAGGGCTCCAATTATTCAGTTATAATATTAGTTTTAAACTGTCGATTTCTTTTCCATTTTAATTTCCAAACCCGTTATTTTTATTGGTTTTATCGTATATTTTTTTAAAAATAATGACACTAATCTCACTTATCTATGAGAAGGTATATTTTGTGGTCTTTCTTACAATGTCTGATTTATTAGATTTTATATGACGTTCAGTATGTATATTGAATTTCAAAAGAATAATGAACTAGGACTTGTTTAACATGATATTCATAACATTTCTCAGTATGGGGCGTAATGTAATACTAATGTATCTTACAGTGAATATACTATCCAGTCAATCACGTCTATCTTTGTATTCCTTCCGTACCAAGTTTGAACAACCAGACACTAAATGGATAATAGTGTCAGTTTATATTTTCACTTAATTGCATATTATGGGAACCATTCTTTATTATGCTTCCCTTGTAATTCTTGGTGAATAAGTATTGGCTCTGTTCGGACATTATAAATGCGGCCATCCATGCTATTAATTTTGGTCAGTAATCTTAATATGCTATCCACATAATTCCTTTTTCTTCTTAATTCAATGGTTTTTAATAAATGTAGTGTTGAATGATCACGCTTCTAGATCATTTTACATTAATATGGTGGTCCAACAGGAGTCTATCCTTAGACCTAAGTTGACCTGAATCTTCATCAACGACATTCCTATATGCCAAGGCAAAGAGAAATTGCCAGCTGCTTTTGAAAATGACCTCCAGTGCCTAACCTCCAGGAGAGAAACTCATTGCGCCTTCTTGGTTTCGCCTGTTATATCGACATTAACTGGACTTATTATATGGAATCAATTGCCAGGCGATTTTTATCGTCAGGATCCATTTTACATTTACAAATCTATCATTCTTTCGTGCATTGAATATTGTTGCCATGTCTAATTTGACCCCCCGGTTAGATATCTCTACAAAATATAAAGATGCTCTCGGTTTATAATGTGAAATCTGGACTGCACTCCATTTTCCCCTGCTGAGACGTGGCTTCCTTTTGTCTTCTCTCTAATACAAAAACAAGGCATCATTTCTTATTTTTCCTTGTACAGAATAACAAATATTGTGTGAGTGTATGTTCAAATAAAATAAAGAATATGTCTATATCGTTAAACGTGTTCTGTAAATTAAGTACTAAAGCAACATTCACATTAATATAGAGTTGTAAAGAAAAACAGATTAATGGTGGCTTTAGCATAATTCTTATTATTTATATCTAATCAGCACTAAACAAGGTAAATTTTAAAACGCATGATTGAAGAAAGAGTGATGAGAAATATATATGTCAGTAATTAATATGTCAGGAATTTTCATCGATTAAAAACATTCTAAGTATTATTAATAATTATCATGTTTGTAAATGTATGCCTTCAATGACTAATAATTAAAAACATTCATTAAGAGTTTCAACAAATCTCTTGTATTCAAACTGTTTTCATCAAAATTTCAAATGTCTTTATATTATAAAAAGATGGTTTAAGAATTTCTAGTGTATTTATTATGATGTTCTCTTTTTTATTCACCAATTTTATGGCTTTTGTGCAAACTGTTGATGTTAATATTTTCGTTACTTTTTAGCTGCCTCGTTCGCCTGGTCTACAGCTGCCAGATATACTTCTAAAACCTCCAGTTATTTACAGTATCTAGGTAAGATGATGTGGGGTGAATAGGCAAGTATATTACAAATTATAAAAATATTTTCAATTCCCTCTTCTAATCGTTATTTTCTCATTGGTCTAAAAAAAACATTTGTTACAATCCAAATAAAGCGTGAAATTCCTAGTGAATCACTCAATAGTTTCGAAAATAGGTGTTCAAACTAATTTTCGTTTTCACAGCTTTTTTCCTCAAGTCCAATAAAATTTGCCCCAGACATAATTATCTCTGATAATTTTTGTCATTGTACTCACTAGAAATATATTTTCCTTCTTTTTATTTACGATCTACAATTACCGTATTTTTGTAGATGCAATTTCTCGTGCTGTCGGGTTTGTTTTCTAAATTCTCTATGAATATTTTCTATGAGTTATGGGGCTGAAATACCGTCACTATTATCAACCAGGCCTATTTCCATATGTCAGAATTTGTTGGTACACTTTCTTGGTCAGACCGAAGAAAGACCCTCTGTAATACTATCTTCTAACAAAATATAATTGTTTAAAATTATTACCAAATTTAACACATTCCTATATTGGAAATGAATCTGAAAAACAGTTGAGCATTCAAGAAAAGTATAACGTATGGATTCTTGCTTTTATTCATTGTTTTTATCAAACATGTGTGATATTAGAATTATTGACGGAAAATTTAAATATTTGATTTTCTCTAGTTATTCTTTAATTGTATTAAGTAACTTCAACAATATTAAAAAGAAAAAAAGAATGATTTCCCAATGATTTTCATATACAAATATATTTATATAAAATGTATGGTGATGCGCGTGGGGAATCAACACTATCTTAGTTATTTTATACTTTGAAAAGTTACTGATATTTAGAATTCCCTGAACCAGTATTCTGGAGATTTCAACCGTGATATTTTTGCATTTACAAACGGTAAGCACGTATTCCCGATCATGCTAAGTTCTCAGAGGACATTTATGTTTTCGATTTCATTCGAGCTCGCCTTATGGTTAGCTGGACAAGTCATATTTATGATTTTGAATAATGTATTAAATTAGTTCAAAACTTGATCTGATGAAATGGTGATAGTATGATGAATAACGCAAATCGTGGTAGTTTTATATTTTCATTTTACAACGAAATTAATTTTTTTAATGTTGAACATAGTAGATTGGTAAATAATATAAGGATTAAAACAGAACGTTTTAATATTTTCATATCCAGTAACATTATATGACGCTTGCAGTAATTTATTAGATGGTTAGACACAACACAATGAAGTTAGAAATAGAGCAATGTACAAAACCCGATATTGCACTGTAGGAAAACGAATACTATACAACAAAACTATGTTTTCCGAGACAAATTTAATTTATTTCATGGGATTTAGTCATTGTCAATAATAATAGTATTTTTATATGAAGAACTTTGATGTGGAATTCGATCCCAGACGAAATTGAAAAAAATTGAAAAGCCTTCCAATACAAACCAAAAATTATTGAATGTGAAAGTTACAATTATATCTACTACCATTGCATATGACGGAAATTCTAGAGTAATTTTGCAACGCGGATGCAACAATTTTACAGTGATTAAGACAGTCGATAATGTCCGGAAGAATTTTATAAAACCTGAAAACTCTGTACATCTTAAAATAAGAAACACTTCCAACAATATCATTGATGTAAACTTCAATAATAATAATTGGGTCTTAAGTAATGTTACAATGAGATGCATTTAAAAGACATCTACGGTACATGTTCGTTAAATAACTCATTGATTTTTACCTTTCAGTACAGGATTGAACTGGCAAGGAAACGTGAAAAAGTAGGCTTAATATTTAAGCATTTTTCTAAATACTCTTGCCTATATCGATCTTTAAGTTTTTTTTTGTTTTTTAGTGGATATACAGTTAAATATTTTGCATGATCTATACTTACAGAGTACTAATAACTAAGAATTATCACTCATTTACTGTAGTTTAAAAAATGGATATCATGTGAATTTTCCAAATTTTTACTCTGCACTCGATACACTTATTGTCTATGATAACTATGTTAAATATGTTAGTCTGGATAGAATTTTCTCTTTAAATTTAAATTTAAAATTATCACGGAATTTTATTAGTCAGTTTTTATTAGAACTTTTATAGTTAGTGAATAACCCATATGTGTTGGCTATTTTCTTGTTTCTAGTCTGAAATTTAGTTTCTTCTGAATTCCTCTCGTGATTGGGAGCGATGTTATATTCCTCTTCAAGTAAACGTTTCTTAACCGATGCCAGGCTATTTTTCTTGAAATACTTTTAATGTATCTCTATTATACACTGAGGAGTAATTTCGCTTCTTATTGATTTAAAATTTTAAAATTATGTGATTTAATATTTTGTTGGCGACATTTTTGTTGCAGAGTTATTGCACACTATTCACTCTGTCGAAATTGACATTGTCGGTGTCGAAATTGACATTAATTTTTATGATTTATCTTCTAACATATATTCTACAGAAAAATATTATCGACAAAATAACTGCAGGGATTAAATTTATGCCGACTAATAAGTATTTTAGTTGTCCGACAAAAAAAAAATCACCTCTTATCTTCTCCGTTTTACGAGTGAAATTGGATATCCTAAAAATAATAATGCCTAAAATGTATGTAATTAATATTTCCTTGCATTCCAGTTCATAAAATGTCTATAAACTGCCTTATTAATCTTAGTCACTTTGTAAACTTCTAATTATTTCTGTAACAGTAAATAATTTATAGCATATCAAAATTAGAAGAACAATCACATATAAATTCAAAAATAACATATTTACATACATACGAGTACAAACACAGACATACAAACATATATATATATATATATATATATATATATATATATATATATATATATATATATATATATATATATATATATATATAATAAACGGCCCTGTCGTTACCTAAGTTTCACTCAATTTAGTTCTCGTCATGTTCCAACAATATTATATATTTATTTCACATTAAGAAGACTCACATTTCAGAGTTCAAATATTACCAAAAGGACCCGAATCAGTCCTCATGATTTTTGATAAATTTTTATTTGCGTGTTTTTATCCAGTTGCTTTTACGTGTTTTCTAACCATCAATTCACAAGAATGTTATTAGGATGAGTTTTCTTTCTGTCAGCAACTCTCATTTTAGCTCATCGTTTACTTTTTCTGTAATGATCTACTCGATCGCTGCCTTAATATTTTCTATTCGTTTACACCCCAAATATGTGTAGGAAATGTTGAACTGTTTTCGTATTTGTTTAAATTCAAACATTACTTGAAGTTATAATCCTGTTGCTTAAATCGACATTTTATTTTTCTGCTGAATTTATGAAGTGTATGTGGTTAAACATATTCAATACAAACTATTCTTGATAGACAGTCATAGAGATAGATAGATAGATAGATACATAGATAGAAAGAAAGAAAGAAAGAAAGAAAGAAAGAAAGAAAGAAAGAAAGGAAGCAATTGGGAATACTATGAAAACAATATATATGTGAAGAAATGGTTTCAAGGAAAATATTTACAATCAGAGAATGAGAGCAGTAGATTCTTGGACACAATGACAAAGGAAAATTTGGTGATATGAACACACACACGACGTTTCGAAAGAGAAGCAATTGAAAACAGCAAGTAAGTTACTTAATTGTTTTGAGTTGGAGGAATGCCAGAAAAATAACTAGAGAGATTGTTGTAAAATGAACAGAATATATTGAGATCAACACAGGACAAGAATTTGATAAGGTTTCTGACAGCCCACGTCCAGAAAATGGCATACACAAGACTAGATATTGTATGATTCTATACTACGCTAAGTAAGCAATAAGAAAACAGTCTATCTCTTCCGCCTTCTCTCTCTCAATATATATATATATATATATATATATATATATATATATATATACTCCTGTAGATGAAAATAATATGTATAAGCACTTACGTCAGAGATCAAACTGTACATAAAAAATAATTGTGCATGTAATTGCATTCAAACTACTAAAATATATTCACTGAATTTATGTATAATCTGCATTCATAGTTTTCAACTGATCAATAAATCACATAGAAAATGACTCTCACAAACATAAGTTTACAGGCTCATACTTATACATAGACTCGTATAGTTATTTATAGCAACGTAAATGTGTATTTTGTGTATGGCTGCATATGTAATCTCGCAGAAACAGAAAAGAGTATAATTAAATTGAACGACAAATTTTACATGAAGATTGTTATATGAAAATCTATAAAATAGAATTAATACACAATAATCTTTTCAATATATTTCACAAATCACGATGGAAGATACATATCTGTGTATCAAGAGAAATATGTCATGTGAATTTCTGGTGGTAATAGCTTTCATTAAAAATTGATAATATATTGATCTTAAGGATTCAAGATCTAATACTTTCAAACATTGGGCATGATATATAATTTATATAAATACACACATAAGATATATTTATGACAAATATGTATTTGTATCACAAATATTATTTGGCATGTTAATATAGTTTACATGATATTTTATACGTTTCATCTGTGCCTCATCTTTGTTCCAAAGTTTTTCTCAGAACGACTCTAACATTATTTGTGTCATGATGGAAAAAATTATTCTATTGGAATAATAACTGGAAATGTTTTTGGACATTCCACTTCAAATTAAAACTTAACAAATATCTTTAGTTAGAAGCGAGAAGTGCGAGAGAGAAAACTCTTAGCATATAATTTACAGATACATCTAATCATCTCAACTGCGAAATGGCGAGATCTTTCACCAATCTAGTACTGCTCTTAAATTCATAAAATATTAAAAGATTTATAATATAATGAACAATACGCGCGTGATATAATAATATCTCACACCACCAAATAAATTATCATTATTTCTGATCAAACAAATTACATTCACAGAGAATATTTTCATCGTGAAAATCTTACCAACAATTGTATTGTGAAAGCATTGACTTGCATAGAATAATTTGACATAGTGTATGATCGATATAGATGTCTGTATATAAATAACGACATATCAAGAACAATGTTACCTGATTCTTAGTGCATTTCGATCCGATTTTCATATTCAGCTCTTCGCAGTAATTGTCGTCTTATTACCCGTCTCGATTTTAAACCATTAAAAGCTTTCTTTTCCAATTCCTGAAATAAGCCCGACTCAGAATAGATCCGACATAAATATTTGATCTCGCTAATGTGTGTAGTGCTAGAACTCATGAGAATTTCACCCGTGTACTCAAGTGAATGTATACTGATGTAGAATATTTTTACAACAACTATCTATGTATTTCTCTCTATCTCTCTCTCTCTCTCTCACTGTGTGTGTGTGTATACACTATGATATGCATTGATAATCGTATATTTTCAATATCAGCACATACATAATATTACGGTTTTCCATGTCTTGGAATGAAGGAAAAAACAATAAACAAATATGATTTATATTTTCAAAAGCACTATCCAACCGTTTAGATTACCATCACAGCAAAACATTACAAAATATTAGGTTTTAGATTCCATCCTATCCTTCGATGAAAACCGTGATTTCATTGCACAAAATATTTGTACAATAGTCACTCTATTCAAATTTCTGGAAATTTCATCTATCTATCTATCTATCTATCTATCTATCTATATATATATATATATATATATATATATATATATATATATATATTTCTTTTCTCTATACACACACACACGCACGCACACACACACACACACATATATATATATATAAGTGCTACAAATTTTAGGTGTTGTTGCTTTTTTAAATGTTAACATGCAGGAGCTCACACACAATACACATGCGCGCACACACAAATTCATATGTGAATTCTTGTGTGTAAAATCAAATTTGATGTACACATTAACATAAAATATACAAATGTACGTGAAAAAAAATAACTGATAGATACAATACTTATCTATAAAACAACAATCGTCTATTTTGATACATATTATTATTATTATTATTATTATTATTATTATTGTTGTTATTATTATTATTATTTCCTTTGGTTCCTAATGTATACATATACTCTTTCGGGTCCCGACCAGAAACCTCAGTTTAGAAATGGTTTTATTTTATTTAGCACTGATCATTTATGTAAGAAAAAGGAAAAAAAAGAACAGGCAGATTTTACATAGACAAAACGCTTCGTTATGCGGGAGCTGTGCTTGTGAATACAATTTCCTGTATTTCTTTAAGGTAGGGACTGCATTGAATCGCTTCAATCCGTCTATCGGATCCTATTCCAATGAATCCGAGGGTTCCAACTGCAACCGGAATTACTGATGTCTTCATGTGTCGCATCTTTTAGATTTCTGCTTTAAACTCCTTGAATCGCGATGGTGTTTTGAAGATCTCCAAAAATACAATGCAATCTACAGTGGCTAAAATGTCCATAAGAAATCACATTCTATTTTTGTGCTCTTTGATCATGTCTAGGCGATTAGCTTTGATTGTTTTCTGTGTGTATTGTAACGTCACATAAAGTTTTCGCGCTTTTCATTGCTTCTTCTTCTACTTCTTCTTCTTCTTCTTCTTCTTCTTCTTCTTCTTCTTCTTCTTCTTTAGTCTGTGTGAATTGAAAACAAGTGAAACAT
Organism: Acanthosepion pharaonis; assembly: GCA_903632075.3. Lineage (NCBI taxonomy): Eukaryota > Metazoa > Mollusca > Cephalopoda > Sepiida > Sepiidae > Acanthosepion > Acanthosepion pharaonis. Next base: position 1,244,002 of record CAHIKZ030000136.1, read on the forward strand.
GCATAATGTGATGGTGATCCTGCTCATCCTAATATTCATCGTCAATTGATTAGTTACTAAGTGTAATTCATCAAACTCAAACAACTTATTATAAATCCTGTGGAAATCCCCTATCACGATGTCTCTTCCACCATGGTTGGAAGTTTGTAGTCTGCATACGTATTTATCTCCATGTGATTTAAATGTCTCAAGGTCGGTTGATACGGGATATTTTTCAGTATATGAAGCATAAGATGTTCCTTGAGATTACAATCGTTTGTAAAAAATAAGTTCCGTAAGCTCTGTTGTGGCTGACATTGTGTCTGTGGCCATTGAGTTTTATTTAATTTTTTCATTGTACAACCCACTTTAATAAAGTCATATTTGGTACCATGGGCTGCGTTCATCAAATGTGAATCAGTACAATAGCCATCTTCTGAAGGAATTGTTATGTTGTTTTTGAATTTGTAAGAAATTTCACTTCATTCAACCCGTTGCATAAAGAACGGGTTTTTCTGGAGTACAATCATACGAATGAAGTTTGAATGTGAATATTTTATTTGTGATAAATCTTTTTATAGATAGTCTTACACAGTCCGTCTTGGAAAGCAAAACGATTAACTCTGAACAAAATATTTACCATCAAACTAAAGCATGAACAATAAAAACATTCGTAAAGTTACTCATCTTATACATTCGCGAATGTTTTTTTACGAAAAACTTCGAAGGAAAAACAACGTTTAAATCAAATTCCATGAAGCAATACCTTAGCAATCTTTTGTTGGTGATATATTCTTCATCTGGGAAGGTGCACTGGAAGATTTGCTAAAATGTCTAGAATTTTGTGATACTTTTCCACAAAAGAACAATTTTAGATCATATATAAAATTTATATCCAGTTCCTCAAAAGCTAGCGTTGAATTTTTAGACATAAGAGTAAATTTCTCAAGGAGTCGTCTAATGACCAAGCTATGTTGTAAACCTACCTCATCATATATTTATCTTCCCTACCGTTTTGACTATCTTTATCATACGATAAAATCAAACCCGAAGTGGCAATTCTTGCACAAAAGGCGAAATTGCACGGATATAAAAGATTATTGGAAGCTTGCTAATGGTTTCATTCAGCATCATTTTAAACGAAGCTATCACGAGTCGCGACTGAATCAAATTGCCAATGAAATAGCTAAAAATGAAGATTGCCATAATTTTACCTCAGATCAAAACACTGCAAAACACATTGAAATTTCTGACAGAATTCCAATAGTTATCAACTGGTAGCCAAATTTTGATGCTAATTTGAACGCGCTACTCGACAGCTATGAACAAATTTCGCAAAAATATCCGTCATCTAAAGAGATTTTTCCCAATTCGCGAATCGTTCCTTTCAAACGAAATGAAAAAAAAATAATCAAACGCATTTTACAAATACAAGATTTCACACTCAAAACTCTATTGGAGTTTTGGATCGTTGTACTCCAGAAAACAAACACAGTAGGAGAAAATCCCGTACGTTGTGCCACAACATGAGTCAAGTCAATTTTACTTCCTCGTATGTTTGTGCGGGCATCTGTGTATCTAAATCGTCTTATACACACACATACAGAGGTACATACAATTTCATATTGAAGCGGATATCCGTTCCTTTGCACATTGATATACAGATAATCAACAAGAATTTATTAATACATTTATTCTTCGAATGAGGTGCATAGAATTGTTATGGAGATATGTAGGTATAAAAACAGATTTATATTCCTTTAATTTCTCTGTAATTTCTCTCAATCTCTAATTTGTTTTTTCGATGTATGAGGCTCCAGTTGGTCAGTTTTGAGAACTAAGCAACCACACTTTTCACACATAGGATTTCATTATAATGGTGAAGACCTTTGCAGAATGGACCACAATTTTTGGAAGAGCCAAATACAGTAACTGTAAACTGAGAATTGCATATTGTGTAACAATATTCTCTCAAACGACCCCCTAATTTTTCAAGACATAGTTTTCACCTATATCGATTGGCAGCCATTTCTATATAGCCTGCTATTTACCCATATGTGGTAAGAGAAGAGATGGATAGTGAATTTAAATATCTCAACTAAAATTCGAACTCGCCTCTTCAATTCGACCCGCTCTCCATTACTGCCTTGCCTACACACACACACACACACACACACACACACACACATATATATATATATATATATATGTGTGTGTGTGTGTGTGTGTGTTTATATGTGTCTGTGATCAAGAGTGTGTGTGTGTAAGCGTGGGTCTGCGTACGTATGTGTCTGTGTATGTATGCCTATGTGCTTATTTCCAAGGACTTTTGTATATGCACAAAGAGAAACGAAATAGACCGATTTCTCATTCCTTCCTACATGTAAGCGTTTTCAATGCGTGTACGTGTTTTTTCTGCAAAAGTAACGGCTCGTCGATTTTAGCTTCAATTTCTGATCAGGAAGATGGAACGAATCGAAACTTTGCGAAGAGAATTTGGGAGATGGCCCCGACCAAATTAATCACGGAACATTTTCTTCTCTTTCATTCTACTTAACGAGGGAAGGCTGCACCCGAAATCCTTGGTCTGATCGGGAAATCGCCACCCTCTATAATAATTCCGCATCATCGCTGTGCTGACGCCAATTGCTACCAAATTCGATTTGCAGCCGATACGGACGTCGGTCACGATACATAAATGTCCATTGTTGTCGCTTTAAATCCGAGATAATCCGATTAATCTATCCGGAATCAGTGCTGTGTTTGCGCGGTGAAATTTTCCAATGTACCTCAGCCTGAAGCCACAGGCACATTTCACGTCGCCAAATACCCTCCCTCTTTCTGTTCACATCTACTTCTTGATGAACAGTTATTCTTCGTTCGTCTTTATATGTGTAAGCCTCCTGAGGCTGGCTAATATGTCTGCAGGTTAATGATCTATATCTGATTTTATAATACTAGAACCGCTCCACTAAAGACCAGTCGGGAGCTGCATTGAAATCCAGTAGAACAGTGCAGTTTATAATATTGATTTCGTAATAATATCTGGCTAGGCAGTTACAAATTCAAGGCGCAAAAAGGAGTCGAGTCCGAAACAAATCACATTTCAAACATCAAAAGACTATTCAGTATTATGTACTATCGTCAAAGAGAAGGACACACGCTATGCTCGTGATTCATAAAGATTTTATGATTCGACATTAAAGATCATTTGCTTGAATAAGACTTGTTTCTCCATTTATTTGTACTTTTGTACTTCCACACAACTTTATGCGACAGCTTTATTCGATGTCACCGATATTAGAATGATATGAATAAGTTAAATATGAAGCTTTAGTTTAAAAACTTTTAAGGTACGAAAGACCTTGAATAAGCTGATGTTTGTTCGTAATTAAATCAGTTATCCTTCTTTACAGATGTTTTCTGTCATGTTAAGTTATTTGTTCGCCTTTCAGATTAATTCACAATAGGCCAGCAATTTGTCTGTTTTTAATTTATTTGATGTACTGTTTATAGTATACATATCGTATATCTGGAAATTAAAATATATCCCTTGAAATGAAAGGAGTTATAATTGCATTTGATAGAGATAGGCCCTCATCATTCTAGTTTCACCAAACCTTCGTGTTGATACTTTTGATTTCAGTAATCCTAAGATTTGCTACTTGCTAAGAAATATATGGAGGAAGCTCGGATTGAGAGATCGGACAACCGACTTTGAATTACAATCGGTATCCGTACATTCATTTACGTGCAAATAGCGTTGGGAAGTGTAAGTGGAACTACAGCAAACATAAAAGAGCTGTTAAAGGGCGGATGAACTTAACAGCCATCCTCTCCAACTATGGTTTAAATAGATTCATCAATCCAAAATTTTACAAGTATGGTGAGTACGTCTACATCCTGAAGACAAGGTCAGTCAGGAAGGGCTTCTGTCAGTTAGAGTGAGAAGTTCCTGAATATGTTATATATTCGGTAAGGGAAATCTATTAGGACCGTTTACCATATGGCTGCGAACAATTAGAAAAAAAAATATGTTTGTCCAAAAAAAGCCTTTAAAAATTTTAAAAAGAACAGAATAGCCTTGGGGTAATATGGTCAGATTAAGGGAATTGAGTTGGACCGGAATATCTTCGGTGATTTTTGGACATATATATGAAAATACGTATGATGTATAACGCAGGGAATTTGTATAGAAAAGAAAATAATTTCGCCAATCTCGTTTGTTCTGTAAAGAAGAATACTTCATCATCAGACAGTTTTTGAGAAAACGCAAGAAGTAACTGCAATACATTCTTGGGACAAACCACTCTTTTATAAAGTAATCCATCTTCAAAGGGTGCATTTCTGCTCTAATAAAAATTTCATATTTATATATATATATATATATATATATATATATATATATATATATATATATATATATATATATATATATATATATATTTATATGTATTTGTGCGTGTATATATATATATATATATATATATATATATATATATATATATATATATATATATATATATATATATATCAGTAACATGAATAAATATTTGTTACTACATATATATATATATATATATATATATATATATATATATATATATATATGAACATGGAGTACTAGTGTTTAAGTCTTTTTATTATATCCTTACACTGTCCTGGACATTGAGTTCTAACTGGATTCTATCCTCTTGAATTTTTTATATATATATATATATATATATATATATATATATATATATATATATATATATACATGTGTGTGTCTGTGTGTATATGTATATATTTGATTAATTATTTAGAGTTTGTCTCATTTTAAATGCAAACATAGCAGATTTTTCGGTGTACTCTGTATACAAATTTAAACAAAATTGCAGAAAACTCACTAAAATCATATTCAAAGACACAATTTCTAGAATCATGAACTATATAGCGAAATGGCAAGATTCCAAACTTAAATAAATACTTGAAATATTTTATGTTTTAATATCTATTCACAGTAAATCATTTTCTGGAGACATCGATTTTTTTGTAATTTTCTTACAAGATTTCCTAAAATATTTAAATCTTCAACTTTTGAAAACTTTATTTTCGCTGTGATTTTTTAACGAAATCATTAAGGAAAAATGGGCACACAAACATCTGTTTCCGTTCACTTTAAGATCTGCGTAAAAAGTATTTGGTGAGAGAAATCTCTCGATATCTAATCATCAAACATCCGTCGATAAATATTTTGATGCACTTAAAGAAAATTTACTTGCTGTGTTCATCGTCAAAAATAAACATTCAGTGCAAATCATTGACGATTGGATTCAGATAAAAATATTTTGTTACTTAATCCCTGATTTAAAAATTTAAAAAGGAATCACGCACATGCTGTAAGAGAAAATAGATCTTTAAAATCTGAATATATATTTCAATTTAATCAATGCCAAACGCTCAGGTAAAATAGATAGACTCAAGCTAATAACCATATATATGTTCAATATCTGAAAATATGTCAATATAGAAAGTGTGTAATCAGCATAATCTCTATCTAAAAAAGGCAAGATGTGTGTGTGTGTGTAACGAATGCACGGTGGCAATTTTTGACTGATTTGCACCAAAATTTACATGCACATGCTCCAAGGTACGGAATGCCATCGATAGTGGAAATAATCTTTTTTCATGCTTCTACGGAAGTTTTCATGTAGTTTGTTGCCATTTTGTACTGGCCAGAGTGTGAGCCAATAGCTGGCTGCCACGAATAGGCAGGAAGATTGTATTGTCCAGCGTGAGAGCCAACAGCTGACTGACACGAATGTTAACTATCATGCTAGCATGAAAAAAAATCGATAGCTGCATTCGTCACAAGTGGGAAAAATTTAAATCTGCATGGCACTTTACTCCAATTGGCTCATTCGCTTGCTAAACTGAACGGTGATTCTGATTCCGCAGAACTGGGTTGGGTGTGAAAAAGTATTTGTTGTTAACATTCTTTTTTCCTTTGTTTTTTCCAGTTACGAGTCCTTTTTTTA